>VBSM01000725.1:3377859-3403335 GCA_008086735.1 Cheirogaleus medius
AAAAAAAGAAAAGGAAAGGAAAAGAGGAAGGAAGGAAGACAGGAAATGAGAAAGAGAGCAAAGGACAAAGAGAAAAAGGAAACAGGCTCATGAAATGCTGTTACGTGTCTTGGCATTTCAACAAAAGTATGTTCTCAAAGCAGGCCCTCAAAAAACTCTCTGCGGCTCATCACTCACTTGTTAACTTGTTCTCCAGACTTGGGCTCTGGTTAAATCCGCATGCATTGGAGGTATTAAAAAAATTGATGTATATGTATGTTTGTGAACAATTGCCTACACCCATGCCTACTGGTATAGATTTAAGAACAACACACACACACACACAATAAGATGTCTTGTGAGCAGAAAAGAAAAGCTCTCCACAATTGTTCTTCCCTCCCTTTATCTTTTCTTTCTTTCCTTTTTTCTTTTTCTTCCTTCCCTCTCTTGTTTTCTTTCTCCCAAATCTCCACACATCGCTCATGCTCTAAAGATACAGTTGTGTAGAATTCCCCTAGGGAGAAGGAAGGTATTAAATCTTTGTCCTAGTGGCAAAACGCATTAGGATGCATTTTGTTTGGGCAATTTGTATTTTACAGCACACATGTAAATTGCTATGTGGAATTTAATAACCCGATTGAGCATCTCTAGTTGGAGCCAAATTGAAATTTATTTCCTGAATTTATGAAAGGGGTTTCTGGGCTTCAGGATGGGAGAATTTCTCACACATGGCAGTGTTTTGATTTAAAAGGTTTTTCTGCAGAGAGATCAGTTCCAGACTTGCCCAACTAGTAGAGCTTGGGGGAAGAGAGGAGCGGAAGGTGGTAATTTGCTAAGAAAGGAAGGAAAAACAATAATGTTTATTTGATTACATTTTCTCGAGTTTTAGTGGGGGGTAAATTATAGGCCTAATGACTCCAGTGTTGAGGGTTCGCCCTGAACAAAGCTTCCTAAGATGTTGAGGCTTTGGCGTTGAAGGGAACCAAGCAGAGAAGACATGCTCCCTGTTGTCGCAGCTAGGGTTGTACATGCAGATAAGCGTTTCCGGTAACGCTGTCTGGCTTCGCGCAGTCTTTTCCTGCTCTCCTTGCACGCGCACAAAATGGGCAGTTAAAGATCAGTGTAAAGATCTGTGTATTGCGAGCAATGAAGATATGAACACGTTGCATTCGAGTTTCGAAAGCCGTCTGTTCTCGGTAGTTGTTAGCCACAGTGACAGCGCTGTGCGGAGGTCCCTTACTCCCATTTTGTAAGTGAAGACTTTCTGTTCCTTGTATACGATGTGCTAGTTTTCCAGGAATGAACTTTGTACAAGTGTCTCCTCCTGTGATTGTCCAGAGACCTAATTCCCTATTCTCCGCCACGGAAGTGCCAGCCCCTCCTTAAAAAGGCTCTTCCGGCCCCCAAAAGACAGAGCATGAGGGGCTGGGGCTGGCTGCGGGCCAGGCCTCCTGCTCGCGAGTTCCAGCCCCGCCGCCTCCACGTGCCGGCCGGCTGCTCCCTTCCTGGCCTCCCCTGAGTCCGCGCAGGGCGGAGCGGAGACTTTGAGGACTGGCCAACTTGGATTTGAATCCAGGCTCTCGCATCTCCCAGCCGAGTGATCTCGGAGGGATTATTTACCACTTCAAGCCTCACATTCCTCACCCTTAAATTAGGGAAAATGATATCTACCCCCCCGCGATCGTCGTGAGGATCAAATGCCGCCGCAAATGAAAGGTGGGGTGCAAAGCTCTAGCGCATGCGCGAGCCCGCCCTGACCGACTGACTGTGGAATCGCTGCCCGTGGGATGTCCAGTGGGCCTCCTGACCCGATCGTAATGAAGGACTAGATTTCTCCTTTTTTTTGTAGGGACTAAAGAGTGAGAGAGAGGAAAACAAGCACATCCAGATCCTCTTGATTAGGACAGATTGGAATTTCCGATAAGGCGAGAGGGAGGCTGTCCTCTTTCTGAGCGCAGGCCTGCCCTCTGTTAGTGACGCGGGGAGGTAACTGCCATGGCAGGAAGAGCCCTGGATTAAAAACCCTGAGACTCGAAATCCCCACTCTGCCACTTAGTGTCTGGGTGACGCTGAGTGACTCACTTGGCCTCTCCAAGCCACATATAAATAATACTTTCTCTGTCTACTTCCTGGTGTTGAAGGAAATTTAAAAGAGACCAGACATGTAAAAGGATTTTAAATTATAAAGTAAGCCCCAATGCAAAGCTGTATTATCTTTACTATTGTAATTAATAATATTCTAGTCTGCAACATCGTTCTCTTTAAAATTCCTCAAGGAGACTAATACTTAAAGATCTTAGAAGACCCCACCTGCATAGAGGCTGTATGGATGCTGACAGCCCGGGCTCTGTGCTCAGGGGTCTCAGAGGCATCTTTTCTTTATCACTGGAAGATCTGGAGGAATTTCTACTTTGGAGGACCAGATGCCAACAGATCACACCCTTCCTTCATCTCAGCAGGAAATAAACGCTTTGCAAACACAGCTACTAACCTTCAAATAAATCGGTCCCTGTGACCAGGTATTTGTAAAAGGTTAATTGAAGGTACATTACACATTTTCAGGGAATCTCAGTCCTGGGACATGATTGCACTTGGTGCAATTCACCAAGTTTTCATCTCTCTGCTGCTTGCTCTCATCTGATGATAAAATGCCATCTCTCTATTACTGGCATCTGACCTTTAAATGGCAAAGAGCTGCTTTGTCATCAGATAGAGTCATGAAGAGCCATAAAGGAAGAGACAGAGTTGGAATACTAACACATCTAACGCTAGCACATTAAAGCCCTGTAGGGCTTGGGCGGGGGCTTCCTGCTAAACTTTTCTCCTTTGCTGCAACGCTCTACTTTGTGTATTTAAAGCCTGTGTGTGCCGATCCATTTATACCTCTCCCTCGGTTAGATTTAGATTTAAAACTCCCTTTCCTTCTGATTCTCTCCTTTTGGAATGTAATTTCCATCCACTGATATTCAAGATTTAAAGGATAATCATTTATACCTGCTTCCCAGTTGCATGCAAATGCCTGGTTCTGTCTCCTTGGGTTGTTCTAAATGTCCCCAAGCATGGACCCTGGAAATTCTTTGGCCCTTGGACATTCTCGGTAGGATGCTGTCAAGCAGTCTACACAGCAGGCAGGACACTCAGGAGTTAAAGCGCATCTCTGCCTCCAAATTGCTGGGCAACTGTGCCAAGCCACTTAACCTTTCTGGACCTCTGCTTCCAGAGCTATAAAGTAGAATGAGTTTAATAGCATCACCTCACCTTCTAATGGGAGTGTTTTCAGGAATAACTAATGCTAGACCTTGTAAAACACATGGAAAAATATGAAACATGACATGAAACCTTGATCTTAACTTGACTTTTCCTCCAGGGCTGTGAGGAGGAGAGAAAACACATAGGAAATGGAGAGGAATGTTACGGGGCTCTCATGCAGGCTGGAGAGAACCAGGCGTTTCTGGGTTATATTCTGAGCAACCAAATCTTTTTATATTTTTGCACACCAGAAATCAATATGTAATATCTCTGGCATGAAAGACAACTATGTAGTGCATAAAAGGAGAATGAATTGGTCAATCTGGCACTATTAGCCTTCCTCACTCAAGCTGGGTTCCCCGCCTGATGTCTCAAGATTCAGAATGACAACTGTCTCTCATTATTTGTCAATCTATCTCCATCTTTCCGGCCATCATCATTGCTCTCTGCCACCCCACACACTAACCTTTGCATGACACGAAGTTTTCACCAAAGAGGGCATCTTTAGGAGATGTCAAGTTCATTGCTGCCCATTCAGCCCTGTTAGAACCTTTACTTGGGGTACCAGCATTTAAACTTAAACCTGTGTCATATACCATCTTCCAATAGACATACAAAAGTGTACCTTCTAAGAACATCAAAATTAAATGGGATTTAGAAGATATAGAATGATAATAAATGGTCCCTGCACTCAAGAACCTGAAAATGTAGTTATAGAAATAAGGCTACCAGGCATGGAACAATTCAGACATAAAATAAAACTATATCTAAGTCAAGATTAACTTTTGTGGCATGGCTGTCATCAGTCTGTAGGGTTTTGGAAAAAGAAAACCCTGAATTGTCAGAACACAGGTAAATGGGAATTGAGCCAAGTTTTGAAGCCAGATAAAATTGGGATGGGGCAAGAGAGGGAGGAGATGGAGAGGTCATTGCAAGGAGGGCAGGATGGACACAGGTACAGAGGACAGGAAGGGCTGGCGTGAGTTGGAGGGGCACCCCAGGGTGGCTGAAGACTGGCGTGGGGAAGATGTGTTCTGGGAATAATGGCATACAACTGGTAGGACCAAGGTGGTGGGGGAACTTGAAAGCAAAGCCAATGACTTTATTTTTTAGTAAATGTTTAGTTGAAGAGGTTAAAGAGAGTTGCCATCACTTTTTCTATGGAATAGAATTCATGAACATATGACAGGTATGTGCAACTCAAAGACTGTCCTGTCCTGCCCCCCTGCCAACTTCCTAGACAGTTTGGTGTTTTGGAAGTCTGCAGTTAAACAGAAGTCAAACTTTTAGATAGGTGAGATTTTATACTCATCCCTGCAGGATCTACTTCATAGCATCATCATTTTGAGCAAACCCATTGCATTTACAAGTATTATTTAAAAGGAATCAAAATATATAATGGTAAAAGTGGGTGACAGGAGGGACCCAAATTCTGCAGTTATATAAGGTCAGCTCACCGTTCAGGCAGAACAGGCAAATGCCTATTCATGGTGTGATTTCAGGCATCTTGGAAAGTGCCCAAAGTGTCAAAGAAGAAAATTCTCTCCCACCTTCTGGCTGACTGAAATTCCACCAACAGCACTTAATCCCTTTAGTTTAAGGAGTTGATCCCTGTTAAAATGTCTACATCCATAAGAGCGGTAATAATTTAAGCTACTCCCTCAAGCTACTGTCCCATTTTCTGCTTCCTTTCACTGTAAACTTCTTAAGTGGTCTACACGCCACATTCCCCATTTCCTTACCACCCACTTTCTCCTTAATCTCATAAAATCTAGCTTCTGTCCCTGTCCCTCAACAGAAACCATTCTCTCCAAGGTTACCAGGGATCTGCTAATCACCAAGTTTTTCTCATCACTTGTGACCTTTACTCTGCCCTCCTTGAAACTCTTCCTCCTCAGCCTCTAAGACGTGGTGCACTTTGCGTCTGGTCTAGTGGACCTCGTGGCTTTTCTATGTAACCTTCCATGGCTCCTCTTCCTTCTCCCAGATCCTCTGTAAGAGAAGACTTATAAATTGCTTCATGCGTCACCAAACAGGTCATCTACATTATCTCTGATTTTCAAAACTTTCTGAGGTGGGTATATTGCTGCCATGCCAAAGATGAGAAAATTAAAGCTCAGAGAGTTCCCAGTAAGAAGGAGCTGAGAATCTAGCCCAGACCTCCTAACTCTTGCCTGTGCTCTGCATATGGGCGAACCCCAAGTCCAGTTTTCAGCCCCCTTCTCTTTCCTCTGTACTTCCCCTTACAACAAGTCCAGGTGCCTCCGCAGTTCCCCTTGCTCCTCCATTCATCACAGATTACACTAAGTTCCAGGACATGAAAAATCTGCACCTTGAATGTGGACAACACGCCTTTAACAACTATCCAACACTACAGGAAGGCAAAATGGGTAGAGTCAAGTTCTGGGTTAGGATCCTGGCTTCTCTCCTGTTCAAAGCTTTTGTTCCAAACAGAAGTTCTACTCACAACCCCAGACATTTGATTTATATTACTTATTCCCAACAGCTGTGTAGTTATCCTTTCTAGGAAACATTCTGGGACACCCCTTGTTTGTTCCTGTCTCAGCTGACTTGGCCCCAGCTGAGCCTCCAAAGGCTCCTGCCCCACACTGGTCTCTACTCTGTCTCAGCTTCTCAAGTCACAGTGACAGCTGCTACTTACCAATCACCTGCTGCAGGTGTTGTACACAGTCCATATCATCACATACTTACCACCAGCCTGAGAAGTCAGTATCACGACCCTCCACGTTTCACAGGTGGGATGCAAAGCCTTCAGAGGTTAAGAAACTTGACTGGGACCTCAGGTTTCTAAGTGGTAGAGGTTCGAGTTACACCAACTCAGAGTATGGTGTACACCATTGCTATTCAGCACTTACTCCATTTTCAAATTAGCATCTGCTACATTGTATTAATATTTTAAAATATTTTTATGAGAATCACCTTTCCCTTAAATTAGACTATAAGCTTCTAAAGGCCATCTTCCTGTGACATGAATTATCTTCATCCACAGCTGTGGACAACTGGCGTCTAGAGGTTCCACAGAGAATCAAGAGCATCGATATAACTTACAGTACATGCATGTTCTCAACCAATTTTCCATGTGCTGAGACATATGAAAAAGGTGAAAGGAACTTATACTGGCCTACGGAGCATCACTGTTAGCAGGCCCTCTGCGAGTGCATGTCTATGTTAGTTTTTAACAATACTCTTCAAAGCACTGGAATAGTAGAACCACTGGGTTCACCGCAGAGATTGTGGGTCAGAGTGCACCAGCTTTCTGACATTCTGGGATGGATCCATCTACCTCCATTGGTATTTCTACCTTGAGAACCAGTATTTCTGGCCACAAGCGTTTATTTTGGTCATAGTGCATCTTCCCTGTCACATCCTTGTATTATGATGTTTTCATAATTGGATACCTAGAAAGTGTTTGTATATAGCAGGCAGCATAATTCAACTTCTATTAAACACTCAGTCTGTAACGATGAGGGAAAGTTAAACATGGGACTTCAAAAATAGTATTACAGATGGCTCTTCTTTCCCTCTTCTCATTCCTATTATCGTTTAAACTTTGGAAATGACCCAGTCACTTACACTTATATTCTTGGAAGGGGAATTTGGGGATAGGTTTTCCAATAGGTAGGAAAAGAACATTTATAAAAAAGCTGGTGATAAACATGGAACGATAATGTCTTGGAAAAGATGCATTTCTGGGCCAATCTTAAAGAAATGAGAATGTCTAGGGATGAGGAAGCAGCAGTTTCCTCGGTCTTTAACCAGCCTACACCAGTGTCGAAGTTCTTTCAGGCCTCATGCTTTCTATGGCCTCTTGGGGTCCCTCTGGCCACCTTCAGTAAGAGCTACCTGGCATTGTCCCTCTCCCCCTCCCTGCTGTTCTTCTCCTCTGTGATTTCTCAGAAGCTTTTATCCCCTGGCTCCTTTCAGAACTCAACTTTTCTCTTTCATGCAACCTGGCAGAAGCCCCAAAAGGCTGAAGATTATGGTCTTTCTCTCTATCTGTGTGTGAATCTTTGTAATTATATTCTCAATCAGAAAGGTGTAATTTTCTTTGCACCTAAGCTCTGAAGCTCCCCTCTAAAATGTACAACTTGCTCCTGACTCAACCTGCTTTAAGTTACTAACTTACTAAATTCCAGCCTACAAGAATATAATCTTTGTTAAGGCACAGTTAGTCAGAATAGACTGGGGCTAAATGGGGGTGGGAAGCATTCGCCCCAGTTTTATTCCATCAGCTCAGTCAAAAGAGTCAAGGCGAACTTCATACGCCCTCAACATCCCTGAGTCCACCCATCTACCGAGAGAGCTGTGGTATCTGTACTGACTCCCTTTGGTTTCTGGGCAACAATTAAATGTTGAATCTAAAATAAGCTAACAGTGGTGATACAGCCGTCACTGAGCACCGACTCTGTAAGCTCCTGTCCTGGGCACAGGGGGAGTAAAAACGTGAGTGAGACGCAGCCCTTGTTTCCAGTAAGCACAGAGTCTCCTGGGGGAGGGCAAAGTGCATCCACAAAGCAGAATGTCAAGGAAATAAAAAGGAGAGATTACTTCTGGCTGGGGACTCTGACAACCTTGTGAATGCCGCAGCATCTAGAGGCTGCAGTTTGAAGGGAGAGGCAGTGCCCACAAACAGACCGATGGACGGGCACTCTGGATGCACCAAGAGTGTAAACCAAGATGACCCCACCCGTGATCTAAAACAGTTAGATATTTGGCTAAAGCAAGATCAAGACCAAGTAGGGGAGTGAATGATAAGCCTGAAAACCTGGTTTGGAGTCAGAGAAAAGTGGGACTTAAACAATGTAAGGAGTGTGAACTGTATTCTTTGGCAATACGAAGCCATGGAGACTTTCAGATATGATATGCTATCAGTTCCTTGTTAGCCACTTCGGGACCGTGCTCACCAAGCCTCGCCCGCAGCCGCACTCACAGTCCGCACGGTAGTGTGTGCTGCGCATTGACCACGCATCCGCTTTGCTCTCGTGTGATGAGGAGAGCTTTAAAGCACTGAAAGCTTGTTTGACTTTACAGGCAGCTTTACTTGTAATGTAAATCAGAATAGGTAACATATACATATATGTTTTCATTGCGTTATTTTTAAATGTTCACAATTTTATTTTGATAAATGAAGAATTAGAAAAGTCGTATCACGGCTGTCGGCTAAAGTCGCTGTGCGCGCTCATCTGTGGCTGTCGGCTATAGTCAACGCCGGTACCGAAGTGGTTAATAGAAAATTCAAAATTACCATTGGTATAGAATTGTGTTAAAATATGAATATTTATCCCTCCCCCTTGGGGTATACAAGGCCTTTTTTAAGCTCATAAACAAAGAAAGCAAGCACACAGGGAAAGAAACTGATAAAACAGCGATGGGGAGAGAATGAAAGCAGGCATCCTTGGTGGATATTAATGTTCCGTTTCATGGTGCCGGATGCCAACTGCCTCTAGCATCGTAATGATGGATACTGGGAGCTTGGTGCCGGACAGGGTGTTAGGCAACATAGACCAGAGTCTTTTTGTTCTCTAAACGGCTTTGCCATCCACCGGGGGAATGCGTGGCCTCTCTCAAAATCCGAGCATGGTCTTTACAGGCATTCTGTCGGCACAACAGCAGACTGTTACCGTACAAACAGTCATTAACCACAGGCTGTGGGCAACGCTAATCCTGAGTGCGTCGCAACCCACTGGAACCAGGAAATCTGAGCCGCTGCTAATAGGCTTCCAGCCGCTGAGCCCTTAGCCGGCTTTGGCCCAGCTTCCCAGCCATGATAACAGGGCTCAGCTCTTTCTTGTGCTCTGTTGTTTGGTTTCTGTTAGTGAATTTTTCACTGGATAAAACAGAAATCATGGATGTAAATTTCTTTTTCACCCCAAAGATACAAAATCAGAGCTGGACAGAGGTCCCAAGGGTCTGCCTGTTCAGCCATCGTTCATGTGTGGATCCCCAGCCCCAGAAGAAGGAGGGTCTTGTACAAAAAGCTATGTCGTGACTTTCAAGCATCTCCCGATGTCTGAACACTGCTTCTTTCAGCTTCCTATGTAGCTCTGAACAGCAGCAGTTCTTCCTCTTAGTTTTTAATTCATATCCACCCTTCTTGCAGCTTCCCTTCTGGATGTGTGAACTTAAATATTTTCCTGGGTCCTGATCTTTTTTCATTATATCTCCTGAACATGGCCCTCCATGGATTGCTTGAAGGGATGGGTATCAGGGGAAAGAAAAGGACTGACAGCTGAAGGACGGGAAGAGTTTGGAGGTTTATGGGGACGTGCACGTAGTCTGCTTAGTCTAATGAACGTCGAGGACCAGCCACAGAATGTCTGTCATTTCAAGGACGTAAGGAAAACAACTCTGGATGTCTGATTTCAAAACTCACTCTTTCATTAAATAAACAAGATATGAAGGCTCCTACCATGTGCAAGGCATTACACAGGCTTCAGAGATAGGTCATCCTTTATTTTGTCTAAGGTCCCATTTCTATGGCACAGAACCTGGATCATAGGTCCACACCCTGATTGCAAGCTGCCTCCAACCAAGACTCATAAGGGGAAGAATTTTTAAAATACAGGACTAGAGGTTCAGATGTTGAGTAGTCAAAGGGAATGATAACCACACCATACAGATGAGAACATTTATCACAAAAATGCTAATTCTTGCATTGCATGTCAACAGTGGCACAAAGACCCCAGAACTCAGGAGATATGTGAGAAGACTGCAAGTTGAAAAATGGAGCAAGATGAAGCATTCTGAGTGGCACGTCTGCCCTTCTTATCAAGTTAACAGAAAAGAGAGGGCTCTTGGCACATCCAGATTGTACATTATGATCCGGTGAGATGATTCTGATGGGATTACCCCTCATATTGAGAAAAATGCACCATATGTGACATGCTACAAACTATGGAATAAATCCATGAAGCACTTTTTATATGGGATCCACTGTACATAATGGCTTTATGCATGAAGATAATGCAACTGATTATCATTACTGTGTGTGTGTGTGTGTGTGTGTGTGTTGGTGGTGAGGGAAGGGTAGAATAAATAGGCCTGGCAAATTAGGCCTAATTCTCCTCTCTAGACTGAACACTCTTTGGTTCTTTTCATTATAACAAAGTGAGAAAATTCAGAATTCTAAGAGACAACCTTAAACTCTGTCTTGTCAAAAAAATCCTCTTTATCACTTATTAAAATTCCCTTTGCCAAGTCCAGGGGAATGCTACAGTGAACTCTACACATTCAGTATTGCACCAAAAGGGAGATAATTTAACAGCCTGAAAAGACTGAGCTTCAGGGAAGGTTTAGCTTTCTTAGTGATGGAGCGGAGAGCACAAGGAGGATTCTGCGATGACCACATAGCTGAACTTTTGTGCAGACGTTTGGACAATTGTTCCAGTAGTTCAGAGATATTTTAACCACCTTTATTTTCTTCCTTGGGGCAGAAATTTTGGTTACAGACAATTACATCTCCTTACTTATTTGGGGCACCTAAGGGAATTTTTCTCCCTATAGATATGAATACCATGCAAGCATGATTTCTACACAAAGAGAGATTTTAAACAGAGAAATTACAGACAAGACATATTCTCCTCCCTTGTTGTCAAAAGGTGTGGTCCCCAAAAGGGCATTTTTTGGGGCTGATATTTTTTATTTGGAAGTGGAAATATTTGGGAATGACAGATATTTAACCATCAAATCTGTGATTTTTAGTTCTCATGAAAATCTCCCATTTTCTTGACTAGCTATACTGAAACTCTCATTACCAAACACAAATTCTAGAAAAATGTTTATTAAAAACCTTGTAAAGGCACAGATGAAATTGTAAGGAGGCAAGGATATTCCTCTGGAAGCAGGAGAATGTGAGTGCGTAAATGTAGGCGGCTAAGGAAGCCCTAGAGCCTGCATCCCTGGGGCGTCAGCTGATCTGAGAAGCCCAGAGCCCTGGCATCAATGGCTGCGTGCAAATCAGGGACAGGAGACAAAAGCTTTGGCCTTTGCAGGAGAAGGGAGCAGATCAGAGCCTAACACACACCAGGAGCATGCGATAGTGTGCACCCTTAAGGAAAGATTGAGCTAGGCAAACTCTACAAATGCCTTGTGCTTGGCTCTGGATCGGGGGATGAAGGGAAGAGTTGTCCTTTAAGAATGCATGGATATGGCTGGCTTCACATAGGTTTATACTTTGAATTCATGGTATTTACATGGCCCTGTAACTCCAAGTTGAAAATTTTAATTAAAATGGAAGCAAGTTTGGTAGTAGTCCAAGGAACCTGACAGAAACCAACATTGTTCCTTTATGGCAAAGGATCCCAATCCAGGCTTAAAAGAACTTCCACGAATGCAGTTTAAGCAAACATGCGCTTATCGTAAAAAATAACAAAACACGTGAGGCCACACGGCATCATGATTTGAGAGTCAGCAGAACAAACAACAGAATCCTGCCTTAAAAATTTCAGGTTGGAATTACAGGATGCAGAATATAAGATATATATGTTTAATATGTTTAAATAAATATAAGAATGAATAAAGATTATTTTCACTCAAAAAATATAAAGAAATCTACATGTAGACATGTCATGGTAAAGTAACAGAACACTAAGTACAGCAAGAAAGCTTTAAGAGCCAGAGAAAAGCAAACAAATTATTTATAAAGAAAAGCAAGTAAACTAATGCCTGACTCCTCAATAGCAACACAGACATCATCCAGAAGACAGTAGTCAAATATCTTTAAAGTGATAAAAAATATTGTCAGCCTAGAATTGCAGTTTCAACTGAGCTATCTTTCAAAAATAAGAATTGAACAAAGACATTTTCTGATAAGCAAAATATGAGAGAGTTGGTCAGTACAGACGTGCACCTACAGGAACTTCGAATGTTTGTACTTCAGAAAGAACAAAGGTTAAGATTACAAGGTATGCTGAGTAAAGGAAATGATAATCATTGGGGAAAAATGTAATAAACATTTATTTTGGTGGTATAAACAACAATAGTGCCTAATTTATTTAGTTAAAAAATATAGAGCTAAAATACTGGGTGATAATATCACATAAGCCAGCTGGTCATTTGGAGTTAAAGTAGTCTAAATTCCTTGTATTTTTCAGGAGTAAGGTAAAAATTAACTTTAAAATATGCTAAAAATTCCTGTTTATATAATTGCTAGATAATATAAATGTGCTGTATAAATTTCAAACCAGTAAAGGGGGAAAAATGTAACAAAGGGAAAATACCTAAAACATTTCAAAAGAATAAGAGAAGAGAAGAAAAAGTAAATTATAAAAGATACCCTCATGTGTGTCGTCCCAAAAACAGAACTTGTAATTAGGGCATGTGTATAGGTGGTTCACCTGGGAGCTGCCTCAGGGAACAGCAACAGGATGACGGAATGCTGGTCTGAGCAGGCATCACCTAGACGCTCACCATTGCAACCCTATAAGGCACTCTCTGAAAAGTCATGGGGCAGATACTCCAGAACTGCCCACCTGAGAGGCAGAAGAAGAGAATGTTTGTTTGCTGGTTTTTATCCATCGCCATTGACTGGCCAGCATGTTCGATGCTTCACCATGCAGGTGTGCGCATGTGTCGGAATGCCAGATGGTGAGACGTTCTCAGAGGCATCGCGTGTGGCGGCAGATGCCAGGGTGGTGAGAATGAATGCATATTTATCAGAATCCACAAAAAATGTAAATGGGCTCAACTCTTTAGGTGAAAGGTAGAGATCATCACTCTAGATTCGAATATTAGTTCTATAGTGTTTACAAGAGATATTTTGAACATAAGGACACAAAAATGTGGCAAGTGAAAGGGGGAAAAACCTCTCCTCCCACACCATTCCTGTCACTTCTCTCTGTGGACCCTGCCTGGTTGCTGGCAGCCTTAGGCCGGCTTTTCCCACTGAGCTTCAGAGTGAGAATTATAGAGAACTTAGAAATCTTCTTTACAAATGAAGAAATTGAGACGTAGAGGGAGGAAGGGGCTTGTCCAAAGTCACGAAAGCTCATTGAGATAGACCGGGGACCAGACATGGAATATACTAACTTCAAGTTTATTTTCTGTTCCAGGGTCAGCAAAGTCTTTTTAGTCTTTTCAGGCCATTAGGTCTCTATTGCAACTACTCACATCTGCCATTGTAGCACAAAAGCCGTCACAGACAACGTGTAAATGAATAGCTATGCTGTATTTCAATACATTTTATTTCCAAATATAGCCAGATTTGGCCCATGGGCAATGGTTTGCTGACCATTGCACTACATTGTGGTTACTTTCTGTTATACCCGAAGTAATGTAAAGCAACACCATGTCCATATCACACCTCCAGGGGGACTCTCAGCCTCGCAGTCCCAGCGATGCTCTGGTTTCAGCTCAGCAGTGAGTGGTTGCACCAGCCCCCACTGAAGGAAAAGAGGAGGAAGGAAACTGGAGAAGAAGGCTGACTGCTCTGTTTCAGGTGGCTATTTGAGCCCACACCTTTACTTCTGCTTTCTCTTAGATTCCTTTTCAGGGCACCGTCCCAGTGGTCTTCCGACACGGGTGTCATGCTGAGTAAAGCAGGGCATGGGCATCACCTCAGCTAGCTGTCACTGCCTAGTAGCAAAGTTCCTGGTCACCCCCACTTCTCAGACTTCTGGATAAGTTCTTTCTTCCTATTAGGGCCACTGGCGTCCTCATTCTGGGCGAACGCAAAAGAGACCACCCAAACCTACAACAATAAACACTTCCCTCTTTCTCATTTGTCCAAAATTATAGACATTTCCCCGTTTTCTTATATACATTTTCTAATGTTTCCACTGGGATTGCAGATTTCCTTTTTAAAAGAGAAAGAGAGAGGGGGTACCACAAGGATTACTCTGTCTTCCCCTCCCACGAGCTTCTCCTGCTTCAGACATGACAAAGGATGGCTTATGCTTGTTAAAATACAAAAATTGGCACCCTCAGAGCTCAAAAAGGACAGAATTTAATTTGTCCTTTGTAGTTCCCCTTCCCAACCCCTTTTGGTAATATTTCATCAACCCCGAGCTTTTCTCAAAAGTCACAGTGTATTATTCTTTGTTTTTAAAAAAACAAAACAAAACAAAGCAAAACCCCAAACTAACATCCCTTCTACAGAGAACAATAGGAAATGAATAGCTGTGTCTTCCAGCGATGATTATTATTATGAATCTTTGTGAGGAAATGTCACTGGGATTCAGCCGTGGAATTGAATTCCTCTTCCAAATTTTATTGGCACTTATTGGGTCTGACAGTTTGATGAGAGAATTGTGGATTATTTAGAAGCTCTTCCATCACTGATTGGATTCTGTTTGATAAAAAGCATTTATTGAGTGTTAGTTACAACCTCAGTTACCGTGAGTAGGAAAAAGAAAAATTAAATCTGCTGCCCTCCCTCCAGGAGGGGAAGAAAAGGAGAAATTCATGAAAGTCATTCATCTTTTCGTTCATTTAACCAGGATTTAGTCCTTCCTTACTTTCTACACAGCCAAGGAAGAAAGGTAGAAATCACTGCAATACAGAATTATTTAAGGAGAATTTCTCGGGGGTGTGGGAAAGTGGGGTGGAGATGCCAAGCACCAGATAAGAGCAAAGCTCTGCGATTCTGTGCTGTTCTTCCCCCAGACCCGTCCCCTGTGAGAAAAACGTCAGACAAACTCAAACTCAAGAACATCCTATAAAATGCCTGACCAGGGTTCCTCAGAACTGTCAAGGTCATGGAGAACAAAGAAAGACTGAGAAGTTGTCACGGACCAGAGGAGACTAGGAGACCTGACAATTACATGCAGTGAGGTGTCGTGAATCAGAAAAGGACATGAGCGATAAAACTAGTGATCTCTGAGCAAAGTCTGGAGTTTAGTTTGTCAACTACCTGTACAACTAGGAATGCACCAAAGTAATGCAGCAATTCTTAGTTTTGACAAATACACTGCGGTCATGTATAGTGAGATGTAACAGTGCGGATGCCAGGGGAGAGGGAGACAGTGACTCTGCACGATGTTTGCAACTTCTCTGTGCATCTAATATTATTCCAAAATAAAAAGTGTAAAGCAGTCTGGTTTCATAAGCATTCGTTAAGGTGTGAAAATAGTTTTGTTAACCAAAGCCTGTCTTCATAAAAAGGCGCTGGTATCATAGGCCAGTACCTCTATTCACTTGGACATTGCAGTATCAGCCCCATGTGTAGCAAACACTGAAGACCAACTCTATGATTTCTCAGAACATCTATTCATACCCATTCAAACTTTAGTGGGATCCAAATGGATTACCATAGGAGGATTCAGTATAAATGTTTCACTTCATAAGAAAAAGTAATAAAACATGATGCATTTTTAAAAAAGATAATCTGTTGTATCCGGCTTCCCACTGAATTTCACATGAAGACAAGGCAGCACACACAGGTGAAAACTCCCAACACGGAACCGTTGGTACTGTAGGACGTTCTGTCCCAGGACTCTGCAGAGCCGCTGGAGCTGAGTCGAGCAAGAACCAGAAAGAAGAGTTTGCCTAATGGTGTGGTGTGTTTCTTGTTAGAACAAAGGCCCCTGGCAAAAACTGAGAGTCCACCTTCTTCCCCCCTCACTGCCTGTGTCTGGATCAGAGACCCAGGGAGCGCACCTGCGCAAAACAGGGATGCTTCGCTTTTACCCCCGAGTGCTGGCTTCTGGGACAACCGCTGACTCCTGCTCTCATTGAGACAGTGGGCACCGGAAAATAAGAGGAAAGGAGGGCAGGAGCAGGGACTGAGCATGAAAACTGCTATCTTGGAAGAGCGTTTTCCTCTTTCTCTCACACCCCAAACTCAGTATAACAAGAGACACTATTGGCTCTTCCTTCACTACACATCTAGAACCCTGACCACTTTTGACACCTCCGTCGCCAGCTCCGTGGGCCCAGCCAACATCATCTCCTCCCGCGATTACCTCATGAGCCTTGTAAATGCTCCCTCTCCTTTTACCCCAGCCCCTTCTGGAGTCTATTTTCAACCTCAGAAACTAGGGTGATCCTGTTAAAATGAAAGTCAGACCATGCACTCCCTGCTCTAAAGCCTGCAGTGGCTCCTATTTCACTGAGGCACAAAGCACAGCCCTCTAATGGCCCATAAGCCCCTGTACATCTGACTACCTGTTACCTTTCTGAGCGCATCCTAGACTCCTCTGCTTGCTGCTTGCTCTCCTCTAGCACACCAAGCTCCTTGCTACTCCCACCCCAGGGCCTTTGCATTGGCTGTTTCTTCTCCCTGAAACCTCCCTTTCTTAGGCATCTGTATGGCTCTCTTTTCTCCTGAAAGTCTTTTGCTATTAAAATATTCAACCCTATTAATATTTCAACTCATATCTACATGCCCTTTTCCCTAGCCCTCTTATTCCACTTCAATTTTTATAACATTCTATAAAAGTTATCTATTTATTAAGCTCATTGCTTATTATCAATCATAATGAAACCCACCAGGATGAAGTTCCATGATGAGAAGGATTTTTGTCTGTGTTGTTTGTTGAACAATGTCCAGCACACAATAGGTCCTCAAATGTCTTTGGATTAGTAAACAGACAGTGATTCACACAAGAACAGTTTAGTAGGTCCAGATACAAAAAGAACCTCTCAGAGTGCATGCTGGGCAATGCAGTGTATTTCACAGATGGGCTCCGATATTAAAGGCCCAGGCAATGTGGTAAACAATGTCTCTTGGTAGAGAACAGCTGCCCCAGCTAATGGAGCTGCAACTGTCCATGTAGCCGTAAACTGCAGGACTGTGAAATGCATTTGCCCAGTAAATCAGAATCGTGGCCGGTGTAAGCGCCCTGTCTGTTGAGAGTCACTCAGTCTGGACAGTTCTTGTTTTAGCCAAGAGTGAGATTTAAATTAAAAGACAATCCACAAGCTGCCACAAGTATACTTGTGATGGTTATTCCAGGCAAAGGATAAATATCCTTAATATATAAAGAGTTTTCCAGTCTATGAGCAAAAGACAGCACTACTACTGGAAAACAAAATGGGCAAAATACATAATAAATAGGCAGATTACATGGGCATAAAAGGTTCAATTGATCTAGTATCCAAAGAAATGCAAATCAAAATAATGATATTCTATATTCTATTTTCATATCTAAAAAGATTAAACAATATGCATTACAAAATTGCCCACCAGAAGGGGTATATCGACATTTAGCACCTTTAGATTTGGTAATGCCATGTAAAGAAATAGGCATTTATTCTAAGGAAACAATCATGGAGGTATTAAATAACTGAGTAGCCACTGATGTTCATTGAGGCTTTGTTCATAACCTCAGAAAGTCACAAACAATCCACGCATCCATATTTCATTGGTTAACATGATGGATGCCCAGTGGGAAGGTACATGCAATCTGTAGTCATTGCTTGTGTTTGAGTCTCAGCTCCGCCCTCCAAGCTGTGTGACTTTGGACATGCTAGCTAAGCATTCTAAGCATTTTACAGAAAGGAGCCACAAAACAGCACGTAACATTTTAGGAGGGACAAGGACTTCAATGGGATTGGATTGTAGATTTCTGTGGTAGGGATATGAGTGGAGGTGTCTGAAAAAGCAGCTGGGGTTTAGGCCTTCAGTGGTGTTTGTTGACCAGGGAGCAGTAAAGGGATTCTGGGTAAGGAATCACTTGATCATATATGAAGTGTTGTAAATATTAAGCAGAATCGAGGAGGGTGCTGGGGCGCCTCAGTTGGGAAGGTCTCATAGCGCTTTAGCAGTCGGATGTGAGGATAATGGGAAATTCTACACTTTCTCAGTTGAGTTCCATCCTCACCATCTTTCCCATCCAAGTCTACAAACAGCGAGATGAGAGAGTGAGTGCTCGTGTGGGGATGAGGGGAGCATTCAGATACATTTTTGAAAGGGTCTGATGAGACTTGATTTGTGGTGTGAAGCCTATCTCAGCCCTTCTCCGGCAGGGCTCATGGAGGCAGCTGTGGTTCAGAGTCACAGTCAGCCGGGCAGCAGCCTAGATAAGCGGAAACCTGGCCTGGGCAAAGCCTTGCTAGTTGTTTTCATGCTTTTGTTTTCGCTCCTTAAATATTTAGCAGACAAGCATTCATCTTTAACACTTTCCCATCTCCGTCCAGTGGCCGGGGGAGCCGGCGCTGGGCCAGGCAGCAGTCAAGGGCAAGTCCCGCCTCTTCTGCCGCCGAGAGGCTGTCAGCGCGCTACAGGCAAGTCAGAGCCAGAGCTGGCAGTTTGGGAGAGACCTGCGTGCGTGCGTGTGCGTGCGTGCGTGCGCGTGCGCGTGCGCGTCTGTGTGGTCGGGGTGGTGTAGGCAGGGAGCGGGTGAGGAAGGAGGCGGCAATTACAGAGAGAGACAAAGAGCGGGAGAGAGAGTGCCCGGAAGGAAACTGTAAGGACAACTTCAGAAGTGAACAGAGCCCCTCCCGCGGCTCTGCGTCCCTCCGCAGCTGGCACACACGGAGAACAATATTCAGTAGTCTTTTTGATCAGTTGCTGAGGCTTCAAAATGTGCCTTTGAAACACAGGGCGCCATCTGGAGCAAATGACTTCCAGTCCACCCAGAGGCCCCACAGGCTGACGGCGCCGTGCTCTGGAGCCAGCTGTCCCAACGCGCCGTGTCACTGCATCACCTGCCGCTCCGGGTGAGCGTCCACGGAGCCGCTGGCCTGGGGGGCCCTAGAGCACTGAGTCCTTTCAGCAGACTTTGTTGTACAGACGAGAATATGTTTTGTATGTTTCTGCTTTGGGGTTTCTGGATCTAATTAAGGGACTATGGGGAGACAGCACAGATCGAATGACTCCTTAGCGTAAGTCCGTTTTCCTTCTCTCTTCTCTCCTCCCTCTCCTCCTTCCATCCGCTCACCTCCCGCACGATGCAAGTGTGTAAGTTAGGATTACGTTAGTTGCAAGGAACTAAAAATTATTGTGGCTTGAACAGTTTAGAGATCACTTTATCTCTTACGTAAACAAGGTGGGTAGCCTCATTCTGGGGAGGGAGTTCCAACAGAGTCAATAGGAACCAATATTTTTTCAACTTGCAGGCCCACCACGTCTAGGATGAGACCTTGTTCTTGAGATCAGAAATAAAGGCCAGAACTCCAGCCATCACATCTGAGCTCCAGGTATCAAGATGGAAGAAGGGACAGCAAAGAAAAGGGGCAAAGGTCACAAGTCACCACTCTCTTAAAGACGCTTCTTAGCAGTAGCCTCACTCACGTACCATTGACCAGAATTTAAACACGCGCTCATACCTAAATGTAAGGAAACTGGGAGATGAAGACTCTGGCAAAAACCTGAGGTATTATTACCAACAAAGAAGGGCAGAATAGAAACTGAGTTCTCTGCCATGGTTCACCATTTTGGCTACCAGAATACTCGTGGGAGGGCTTGTTATGCACAGAACACATTTGTGCCCGTCTCGAAACCAGCAAACACAGAGTCTCAACCATTTGCTGCCTCTAGCTCCAAGTCCAGGAATCACAGTCTTCTACATCCATCTCCGTGGGCTGCTGCTTTTTGTCTGGCAACTTGTGTTTTTAAAGATAAGTTAGCTCTCAACACACTGTGATAGAAAAGAAACAGGGTAATGATGATGAAATCTCCCACTCTGAAAACAGGAAAATGAAAACACAGCCTTGTATAACAATGATCAAACCCTGCTGGGCATAAATAATGTGTACTCCCAATCTGGGAGTGGAGAACCTTCCTTGGTTGGAGAATGTTCCTGGTGCTGGGATCTGGAAAGAATCCTATTCATTGTCTGTTGTCATCCACAGTCCCAGGCTCCTGGTTGGTTCCTGTACACAGTCCTCCCACGGCCCACCCGAAGTTGGCATTAGAGTACAGTCCTTCTTGGGGCCACCCTACTTTCCAGATCGCTTCTTGCTAATGCAAGTTCAGGGGCCCAGGGGTTGTCAGAGTAGACCTCAGTATCCAGGAAGTGTTGGTTCCAGGATCTTCCACAGATAACAAAATTCTTGGATGCTCAAGTCCCTGATGTCAAAGGGCATAGTATTTGTATATAACCTGTGCACATCTTTCCATATGTTACACCTTAAATCATCTCTAGATTGCTTACAATGCCTAAGACAATGTAAATGCTATGAAAATAGTTGTTGTAATACATTTTTAAAAATTGTATGACTTTTCATTGTTGTATTATTGTTTTTTATTATTTTCTCAAATATTTTCCATCTGCAGTTGATTGAATCTGCAGATGCGGAGCCCATGAGGATGGACCAACTGTATTTACAGGCTCCTGGCTTTTGCAGGCCAATTCAGGATTCATTGGCAATATTACTATCTTAAAAATGTAGTAGGGGTTTGGAGTACTTGCTTTCAGCCTATCGTAGGTATGAGTGACCACAGCCAGCAATCTTGTCCAGAGGACGCGCTGACGCCTCTATGTTTTATTTGCTGACCTGTGTGTTCAGCCCATCTGGATACAGCTCAGGACACTGCTTTGATGCATCTGAAATACGGGCTTGTGAGGGAAGGGTGCCCTAACCCCTCTTGCCACCAGGTTCACAGTATTCCTCGTCTTCCACAGAGACTGAGGTTTCACAGCCACAGTGTGAAATTTCTTCTGGGTGAGCTACAGAAGCATTTGACTTTCTCTCCCTTGCATGGCTCCACATTGCAGGGCTCTTAGTGTGAGCTGCAGAACAAGGGCTCCACGCCTACAGAGGTGTATTCCCTTTTCTCTGTGTTGGCAAACTGGGTAGGTCTAGCATAACTCATCCCTCTCTAGTAGTACTTTGCTGGAAATAATAAGCAGTAGTCAACCAAGGCTACTGTACTAAAATTTTCAGACCATTGGCCCTAACCATATATAAGGCTCCACTTTCATTCTTCTACATATGATATCCAGTTTTCCCAGCACCATTTATTTTTAATTTTTTTTCCCAGCGAACATAAATTGCTCACCCAGGACCATTTATTGAAGAGACTATCTTTTTCCCATCATGGCACCCTTGCTGAAGATCAATGGAACATAAATGTGTGGATGTATTTCTGTGCTCTCTAGTCTGTTCTATTGGTCTATGTGTCTGTTTTTATGCCACTACCATACTATTTTGATTACTGTAGCTTTGCAGTATATTTTTAAATCAGATAGTGTGATGCTTACAGCTTTGTCTTTTTGCTGATGCTTGCTTTGTGTATTCAGGATCTTTTGTGGTTCCTGATGAATTTAGAATTCTTTATTACTGTGAACAATGCCATTGGAATTTTGATAGAGATTGCAATGAATGTGTAGATCTCCGTGGATAGTATGGACATTTCTTCCTATCCATGAACATGGATATCTTTCTATTTACTTGTGTCATATTCACATTTTTTTCACAATGTTTTATAGTTTTCAGTGTATAGATCTCTCACCCCTTGGGTAAATTTATTCCTAAGTAATTTAAGTTATTTTTATGCAGTTGTAAATGGGATTATTTTCTTAATTCATTAAAGTTTGTTGTTAATGTATAGAAAAGCAACTGATTTTTTAATGCTAATTTTGTATCTTGGAACTTTACTGAATCCATTTATTAGCTCTAATAGTGTTTTTATGAAGTTTTCAGGGTTTTTTATATATAAGATCATATCTATAAACAGAAGAATATTTTATTTTTCTCTTTCTGATTTGGATGCCTTTTATTTCTTTTTCTTGCATAATTGCTCTGGCTAGGACTTCCGGTATTATTTTGAAAAGAAGTGGTGTGCATGGGCATTCTTGTGTTATTCCTGATCTTAGAGAAATTTTTTCTGTACTGTTGAATATGGTGTTAGCTTGTCATATATGGCCTTTCTGTTGTGGTAATATCCTTCTACAACTAATTTTTTGAGCTTTTATTATTAAAAGATGTTGACTTTTTTGTTAAATACTTTTTGTACATCTATTGAGATGATCATATGATTTTTATCCTTTATTCTATTAATGTGGTGCATCATACTTATTGGTTTATTAATACATATTTTGAAACATCCTTGTAGCCCAGGGATAAATCCCACTTGCTCATGGTATGTGAGCCTTTTAATATGCTGTTAAATTTGGTTTGCTAGTGTTTTGTTGAAGATTTCTACATCTATGTTCATCAGGGATATTGAGCTATAGTTTTCTTTTCTTGTAGTGTCTTTCTTTGCCTGGCTTTGTTACCAAGGTAATGCTGGCCTCATAATATCAGTTTGGAAGTGCTCTCTTCTCTTTAATTTTTTGGAAGAATTTGGGACATATTGGTATTAATTCTTTAAATGTTTTGTAGAATTCATTTATGAACCTATTAAGACCTGGTTTTTCTTTGTTGGGAGGTTTTTGATTACTAACTCAATCTTCTTACTCATCCTTGTTCTGTTCAGACTGTTTTGTCTTCATGATACGGTCTTGGTAGGTTGTATGTTTGTAGGAGTTTATCCATTTTTTCTGTTATCCAATTTGTTCACATATAATTGTTTGTAACAGCCTCATAATAATTTCTGTGGCATCAGTTGTAATGTCTCTTATTTCATTTCTGATTTTATTTGAAACTTCTCTGTTTTTTTAGTTTATTTAGCTAAATTTTTCTCAAGTTTATCCTTTCAAAAACCAACTCTAAGTTTCATTGACTTTTACTCCTGGTTTTCTGTTTTCTATCTTATTTGTTTCTCTTCTAAT
This sequence comes from Cheirogaleus medius, assembly GCA_008086735.1. Taxonomy (NCBI): domain Eukaryota; kingdom Metazoa; phylum Chordata; class Mammalia; order Primates; family Cheirogaleidae; genus Cheirogaleus; species Cheirogaleus medius. Next base: position 3,400,704 of record VBSM01000725.1, read on the forward strand.
TTTCATTATTTCCTTCCTTCTGATAAATTTGATCTTAGCTTATTCTTTTTTTTTTTTTAGATCCTTAATGTATAATGTTAGGTTGGGTTTTCTGAGATCTTTCTTCATTTTTTAATGCAGGCATTTATCATTATGAACTACTTTCTTAGTTCTGCTTTTGCTGCATCCCACAAGTTTTGGTAGTTGTATTTCCATGTATCCTCAAATAGTTTTATTTTTTATTTTTTTATTTCAGGTATGATGAGGGTATAAACATTTTGGTTACATTTTATGTCTTTGCCTCTCCCTAGCAAGGGTTAGAGGCATTCCCTTCCCCTCTACAATGCTCACTGTGTCCTTTAGTTGTGAGTTTACCCCCTCAACCTACTAATCCCTGGAGAATATTACTACCATGTGAGTACCATAGTGTTAATCAGTCAGTACCAATTTTGTGGTGAGTACAAGTGGAGACCATTCTTCCGATCTTGTGTTACCTCACTTCGGATGATGGGCTAAAGCTCAATCCAGAAAAATATAAGAGGTGCTAGATCACTGTCGTTTCTTATAATTGAGTAATATTCCATTATATACATATACCAAATTTTAATAATCCACTCATGAATTGATGGGCACTTGGGTTGTTTCCATATCCTTGCAATAGTGAATTGTGCTGCTATAAACATTCGGGTGCAAATGTCTTTATTATAGAATGTCTTTAGCTCTTTAGGGTAGATGCCTAATAGTGCTTTTGCTGGATCAAATGGTATTTCTATTTTTAGCTCTCTGAGGTATTTCCAAATTCTTTTCCACAGAGGTTGCACTAATTTGCAGTCCCACCAACAGTGTAAGAGTGTTCCTGTCTCTCCACATCCTCGCCAGCATTTGTTGTTTTGGGATTTTTTGATAGAGGCCAATCTCACTGGGGTTAGGTGATATTTCATTGTGGTTTTGATTTGCATTTCTCTAATGATTAGATATGTTGAGCATTTTTTATATGTTTGTTGGCCATTCTTCTGTCTTCTTTTGAAAAATTTCTGTTCATTTCCATTGCCCATTTATTGATGGGGTTGTTTGATTTTTTTCTTATTGATTCTTTTAAATTCTAGAGAGAATCTTATTATCAGACCTTTATCAGATGTGTAGAGAACAAATATTTTCTCCCATTCTGTAGGCTGTCTATTCACTCTATTTATTTTTCTTGCTGTGGTGATTGCTTTGGGGTCTTCTTAAAAACTTCTTTGCCTGGGCTGATGTCTGAAAGGGTCTTCCCAACAACTTCTAGAATTCTTAAGGTTTCATGCCTTAGGTTTAAGTCTGTTATCCATCTTGAATGGATTTTTGTGAGAGGTGAGAGGTGGGGATCCAGTTTCATTCTTTTGCATGTAGCTATCCAGTTTTCTCAGCACCATTTATTAAAAAGAGATTCTTTTCTCCAATGTATATTTTTGTCTACTTTGTCAAAGATTAAATTATCATATGTGGATGGTTTCATCTCTGGATTCTCAGTACTGTTCCAAAAATCTATGTCTCTGTTCTTGTGCCAGTACCATGCTATTTTAATTATTATAGCCATGTAATACAGCTTGAAGTCTGGTAGACTGATACCTCCAAGTTTGTTCTTTTTACTTAAGATTGCTTTGGCTATACAAGGTCTTCTCTGGTTTCATACAAAGTATAGAATTATTTTTTCTAGATCTGTAAACAATGATGATGGTACTTTGATAAGGATTGCATTAATTCTGTAAATCACTTTAGGAAGTATTAATATTTTAATGATATTGATTCTACCAATCCATGAGCAAGGTAGATTTTTCCATCTGTTTACATCTTCTACAATTTCTTTTCTTAGTGTTTCGTAGGTCTCCCTGTATGTCTCTCACATCTTTCATTAAATATATTCCTATGTTGAGGACTTGCAATATAATTATGTAGATTAAGAATTAACCTTAGGAGAAGGAGTACATGCCCAGCCCAGAGCGGCGTGAGAGTCATACATTCCAGCTTAGGTTCACCTAACAAACAGGGTTGCTGCTTGAAGGCATAACAAAGAGTTTGAGCTTCTGCATGTAAGCAAATGTTTCCCAGCCCCACAGCCCTGGGGGTCTGGAGGCCACTTGATAAACGTCTTGCACTTATGGGTACTGCCTGAGCTCATGGGATGGCTGGTAGTCAATGATGGGTAAGATTCCTCAAGGAGGAACCACCTAAGACAGGCACAGCCGCAGGGGTCCAGGCCGAAGGGGATGGGAACGGAAAGTTTCCCTTTGTGGCTGCATTGCTCATCGATGCTTATCTCAACCTTTGGTTTATGGCCGTTGCCTTAAGCAACCGCATTAAGACCCGGAGTCATGGGACATCTGTGTCCTCAGGCTACGTGTTACGGAATTTATGGCCATTGCTGCAATGCCTGGGTGGTCACGTATAAGGAAGTAACTTTGATTTTTAGGGTATACAAATAAAACGACTGGTGCATTTGGCATTGCAGTCTTGTGCCGTCTTTGTGTGTGTCTGTGTCTTTCTTTGTGTGTTTCTTTGTGTGTTGTGTTCATCCCCTGTCCTGCAAACAGGCCACGGCAAGTGGTGTAGTTGGCAGGATTGTGTCATTTCAGGACGGAGGGACCGAGCAGGCACCCCTTTGGCTATTGGTAAGTGG
>VBSM01000725.1:3406236-3428320 GCA_008086735.1 Cheirogaleus medius
GCCAGGAGGACACCCCTACTCTGCCATTTTCTCTTGTGTCTCTTTTAATGTATTTTTAGTTATAGTTATTTTTAATAATTTTGACTTTAACTTTTATACTAGAATTATGAGTAACCACAGTAATACAGTGTTCTATATATTTCTATGTTTATATTTACCAACAAATATCATACTTTTTTATGCTATTATGTTGCTGTTTATCATCCTTTTGTTTCAACTTGAAGAATTTCTTTTACTATTTCTTGTAAGGCAGGCCTGGTGGTGATAAACTCCCTCAGCTTTTGTTTGCCTGGGAAAGTATTATCTCTCATTTACTTCCAAATTACAGCTAGGTGAGTATAGTAGTCTTGATTTATTTCTTTCCTCACTTTGAATATGCAATCACACTCCCTTTTGGCCTTTAAGGTTTGTACTAGAAAATCTACTGATGGTCTTATGGGGATGCTCTTATCTGTGACAAGTCAATTTCTCTTGTTGATTACTAAATTATCTCTTTGTCTTTGACTTTGACAATTTCATTATAAAGAATCTCATTGTGGATTTCTTTGTGTTTGCTTTATTTGGTATCTTTTTACTTCTGCAGATTTGGGAAATTTTCAGCCATAATTTCTTTGAATACACTTTCTTGTTATTTCTTTCTCTCTCTTCCCCTTCTGGGATTCATTCAGTGCATATATTGGTCTGCTTAATGGTATCACACAATTCTCTAAAACTTCCTTTACTCTTTTTTCATTCTTTCTTATTTTGCTCCTCTGAGCAAAAAACTGGGGAGTTTAGACCATTTACATTCAATGTAAATATTGTTATGTGAGATACTGTACCAGTTATCATGTTGATTGCTATCTAGTTGCTTTGTTCTTTCTCTTGTGTTACTGTTTTATAAGAGCTGTGAGTTTTTGCTTTCAGTTGGTTTACACTTGTAGGTATCAACTATTCTGTTCAAAGTATATTTGACTTTTAAGGATTTCTTGTGAGGCAGGTCTAGACTAGAGCTGACATTTCCCTTAGTGTTTGCTTGTCTGGGAAAGATTTTATTTCTCCTTCACTTATGAATCTTAGTTTTGCAGGATACAAAAATTCTTGGTTGACAATTATTCTGTTTAAGAAGGCTAAAGATAAGACCTGCTTCCCTTCTAGTTTGTAAGATTGCCTCTGAAAAGTCTGTTGTCAGTCTGATGGGTTTTCCTTTGTAAGTTACTTGATGTTTTCAACTCTCAGCTTATAAAATTTCCTTTTTCACTTTGACTTTGGCCATACTGGTGTCTATGTGCCTTGGTGATGTCCTATTTGTAATGACTCTTCTAGAAGTTTGATGCACTTTTTGTATTAATATATGGATGTCTAGATTTCTAGCAAGACCAGGAAAGTTTTCCTCCATTATACCCTCAAGTAGTTTTTCATGCTTCTTGCTTTTTCTTCTTCTCCCTTAGGGTAGCCTATGCTTCTTATATTCATTCACTTTACATGCTCCTATATTTCTTGGAGAAACAATCCAGAGATTATTCATTCATCCCAATTCTTTTTTTCAATCTTTTTGACTGACTGGGTTATTTTAAAAGCCTTGTCTTCAAGCTATGAAATTCTTTCTTTTGCTTGGTCTAGTCTGTTGTTAAAACTGAAATTTGAAATTTCCTAAATGAATCTTTCATTTCCATAAGTCCTGTTATATCTTTTCTTGTGTTATCTATGTATTTAGTGAATTTTGATTCATGTCCTGAATTCTTTTGTTTTTTCTTTGTGTTGGTTTTCAACTTTCTCATGAATTCCATTGATCTTACTTGCCATTAATATTCTGAATTTCATGTCTGACATTTCCACAATTTCCTTTTTACTAGAGTCAGTTGCTGGAGAACTGCTGTGATCCTTTCAGGGTGTCATAACCACCTGTTTTTTCATGTTGCCAGAGTTCTTATGCTGGTTCCTTCTCATCTGAAACCTATTCTCTCAGCTCAGGATAGATAGCTTTGCAGTACACCTGTTCTCCTCCAATGGGGACTCTGTGGCTCAGGGAAGAGACAGAGAGGAGTCTGGATGTCTGCTTGAGTCCTACTCCAGAAAATTGGCCAGACAGAAGAAGGGCAGAGGCACTGTGAACCTTTAACACTGTAGCTTTCCTGCATGACTTTCACAGGCTGTCAGCATGCTGTGGTGTAAGTAATTGCTCCATCTAGGTCTGGTGGTGGTGGTGTTTGTCAGCTCATGACAGATTGAGCCCTGCATCACCTAAGTCCAGCAGTGGTGTCAGGGATTGGCATGCCACTGCCAACATGTTCACCACACCTAGGTCCCCTGCTGGCAGTGGGGGTATGCAGCATTGTACAAACGACATGTGAGGGTGCCCAGCCTCCCTGCTTCTTCTCCAGCCCAGCAGGAGAAATGGGGAGGCATCAACAGCAGATCTAACCCCCTGGTAGAAGCAGTGCTCTGGGGTTGGGACTTCAAAATAGCACCAGCCACATTACATAGGGTTCATAATCCAATTGGATCCTGCTGTGCCTTCTCTCCAAAGAAATGCCACTGCACAGCCTCCAGTCAGCGCCCTATGTCAGTCTGGCAGTCTGCTTCCCTAGAGGGGCTCTCCTGCCACTCAGATTGCAGTGTCTGGGGAGGTGGGGGAGGAGTGTGGAGCCCTGGAATTCTCTCCTCTGCCTCTTTTCTACATGCAGCCACCTTCTCTGTGTACCTTTGATCCTGTTGAGCAGGTTACCCCACTTTTCTCTCCTTCACTTTGGGAGTCTCTTGTTGTTTCTCTGCTGATTCTCAATGCCCTCTCCTAGATGATCCAATCTGAAGGTGACTATCCACTCACCACTTATGGTCCTTTCCATGAGAGTGGTCTGTGCAGGCTGTTTAGAGTTCACCATCTTGGCCCCCTACCAAGGCAGAAATACTGATTTAGACAAAATCTTCTGGACCAAATTTTCCTAAACTTTAAAGAAAAGAATAATCCTTAATTATAGTAATATAATTTTTACTATCTGCAATAATTATAAACAACTCTCTCTTCTTGTTAATTTGTTTCAAACACTCGATTGTTGAAAGACTGTCTATTTTGTCTGTAAGTAGGTGGCCTTTGCGAGAAGTTTAAAAACATGATCAGAGTCAGAATCCAGTTTAATCAAGATGCTGAGAAAACAGGTGAAACCTAGTCCCATTGCCCCAGACACAAACCTTTCATCCAAACAGAACCTAGGATAAACCAGAAGATAAGCATAGATCAGAGTATATTCTAAGAGCCATGTCACCTTTGCAACTGATTTAAGTCATGTTCACCTTTATGGTTATTTTCTTGGCTTTTTTAACAAGCCTTGACAGCTAGTATCAATATCCATTCAACTTGGGTAGCTTATCAATGAAATCACAGCAATGGACTAGAATTTCCAAAGTCTGGGAAAAGAGCTAAGGTTGTTAGCTTAAATTATAGCAGAGGGAATACACAAGAGAATGACTCTACCAAGGAAAAGGAAAAATGCAGAAATTCTCAGAAAGAAAGGACTTCAAAAGTTTATCACCTACACACCCAGATATATTGTAGCAAAGTAATAAAAAATCTGAGAGAGAGAGCGAGAGAGAGATCCAAAAGCAGACCAAATTCAGGAGTACAATAAAAAGGAATTCCAGAACAACGTGTTTGCAACAGATCTAGAAAGTAAGCCATGTAAACTGGACTGACAGCTGAAGGGCTCTGAGAAAAATGTCAAGAAGAAAATTAATTTCCCATAAAAATTAAAATGAAGAAGCTGGATGATTATCATTAAAAGATCAAAAAATTATAACATTAACTTTAACAGCCTGCAATGCACATGTCAGTTTCTTCTCCCCTTTTGACTTGGGAACCTAATGCTTTAGTGACACGTTTAATGCCGTGGGGTCAGAGTTTCCTTCAGAGTCAAGCTCACTACTTGGTTCTGCAGTAAAGGGTATTTAGACAATAATAATATGTTAAATGTGAACAACGAGTGCTCAGTTTTCATTAATAAAATCCATTACACAAACACTGGTGACTTTCCAGTTCAGAATGCAATATAGAAGCGTTAGTTTGTGACAATAGGAAAACAATAATGAGTGAGCGGAGGGTGGGAGTAAAGATAGGAGATGGGTTAGAGAGAAAGGTAGCATGGCTAAAGACTTTATATTACAAACAGTAGGTCAAGAGAGACTGCCTAAAATTGGTGGGTCAAGATATATTGATTTGTTATTGTACAGCACTGATGATAACCAATAGATGAACAAAAAAAACCCCTTAAAAGCAGAAGATTATTGCAATATTGAAGGGGCACTGAAATTTCATTTCTCAGGATAGGGAATCTGCAATTTCTAAAGACAATCTATTAGAAAACAGAGGTTTATGAAATTATTTAGAGTTCAATAGAAGTGGTTAAATTCAGTGATCCCTGGGCTGTGGACTAGGGGTGGTGGAAAGGAGATTATTAGTTTTAACAGTTTACACTCACCTGTCCCATTTGAATTTTTGTAGCCATGTCTGACTACTGGGGGCAAGAAAATCTAGGCATATTTACAAATAGAACCCAGAAGAAAGAGCACTAGAAGACTTGGCTCCTCAAAGGGCCAGAGGAAGGCAAGATGTGGAGAATCTCAAGGGAGTGGAGAACCTGAAATTGTGGGTCAGGAAGAGAGATTTGCTTTGTGGCCTCATGTAAGTCATTCAACCTCCATATTCCATTTCTTCTCCCATAAAGAAAAGATGATAATAGCAATTTACAAGTGTTTATTGTAAAGATTAAAGAATATACCTAGCCTGTAGTAGGTTATCAATAATATTAATTGATAAATATCAGTTGGTTGATCATATAGCAGGTGGTAAATAAATATTAATTCTCTCGTTCATTGGAGACTAGGGTCCCATGGTTCCCGTAGTTCTGTCGTCTTCGTTTATCCATTCTGCACCAGCCTGATTCTGTTCTGGCCCCATGTAAGGAGGGGACCTTGAATGGATGCTGGAGCGTTGCTGCCTCGTGCTCCAGACTAACACGTGAGCGTTTTCCTCTAATCCTAACTCCTTGTGGTGCGTCTGCCCCTCCTAGTCTGCTGGACTGCAGGTGCCGGATAAGCCTAGTTTGCTGCCCCGCTAGAAATATAAAACCTGCTGTTTCTACCTGCCTGAAGTTTTAGTCATCAAGCAAAAACAAGGACACATCATGGTCTTCTTTATGCCTCCCCACTGGCATTCCAACATTAAAGTATTTTATACCAAATCACATATTTCATGGCACTTTTTCTTGATCATTTGCTTCTGCATTGTCCACAAGTGGGATTTTGCTTTTTGTTGGCTGCTCACTGGTCCCTGACCTCTTCTATCTCTCGTGTTGATCCTTATTGTCCTTTTTTGCTCCATGCCTGTCTGAAAATCCTACACCTGTCAGATGCCAGGACAGCTGAGTTTTTAGAATAGAGTGGCTGAACTGGAAACCTCTAATAAAGGAAAAAGATGTTTACTTGAGGTGCCCGCTCTCTTTGCATCCTCTTCCCTCACATCAGAGGAAACCAACATCATTCGGGTGATTTCACTGTCTTTCTTGCTCTTTCTTATCCTCAAGGGCAACTGAAGAGTGGCTTTGCCAGCCTGTAAATCAGCAGCAGCTATAAAACACGTCTGTCCGCAGTGATGACTCCCCTCGTGGGATGTTTTATAGCCATGGAGCATGCCCAACATATTAATGACACAAATTCATTACCCTAAATGCACATTCTGATGGACACATTGCAGAGTTGCTTGGAGAGGGTATGAGGAATCCGAGTCTAGTGTGGCAAACACCAGCTGTTTCCAACTAACTTGGAGGACTAAACTGATTAGCAGATCCTCCCCCACCCTCAGACCTTTAATGAATGGGTTTCAGTGAAGCAATCTCCTACCATCCCAGCCTCCCGGACAGCTTGGAGAGCAGGGAGGTTCAGCATGACAGCGGTGGACTGTACATCCCAGAGAGAGCCACTTTATGCAAGAGCACTGCCTAGCTCAACCAAACCCCGTGCTGCTTCCATGTTTTTATGAATCTTCTACTTTTTATTATTAATACACTATTGTAATGATAAGAGGATTTTAGAATTAAGAAACAGGCCGTTCACAATCTCATTTTTTTCACATTTCTCTTTCCATATAGTTGATTTATGGAAGTAAGTTCACAATATTATAATCATGTCACAGATTATATGTTTTTCTCCATTCATTTATAATGGCCTAAAATCTTTAGGGCTTCTATTTTAAACTGTAACTGTAAATGCTCAGAGGAAAGCAACCACGCATTTCTTGGAACATGAACTAGCATAGCACAGGAAAGAGTGTGCAGTCCAAAACACAACCAACAGCCCCTTCCTGTTGACATGCTCCCTAAGGGTTGACTTAATATAAAACAACATAATTTGTAAATCTCCCTTTCCAACTCCTCAGGACTCAGTTGACTCTGCTGCCTGAATAATAAAAGACATTCTCCCTCTGCTACTCACCTCAAGTCTCAATTGGAACCTACATGTAGGTGTTGTTTGTATGGGTGTATGGGTGTGATAATTCACCAGAGGGAAGATTAAGTGTGCATAAACTAAGACTAAAGCTGTGTTAGCTTTGCACAAATATCCCCAGAAACAAACTAGACTGCAAGATGGCAATGTAACATGCATATGAGCTAATAGTGAACACTGTTTTTTATTACAAGAAACAAACGCCTAAATCCAAGGTATATATGTGGGTCTTTAACACGCATGAACCACTAAGTCATCTGCCCTTAACACTCTGAGTTGATCTAAACTTTTATTAAAATTACTATTCTCTAGAACCCTCATGGAAAAATTTATGTGTGAATCCTCTAAAGCTAGGGCTGAAAGTGAGTCATTTTGAGTGACTCAGGCCTGTTAGAAATTGATTTGTCTAGTGGTAGAGCTGAATTGAGTGACTATTAGTCAAGACAGATGGCTGTGCCATAGAAACAAACAAACCCAAATCTCAGAGATTTTCTCACAGGGGGAAAAGAAGGTTTCTCTCTCTCTCTCTATCTCTCTCTGGCTTCATGTCTTTTACAAATGGGCTGGGAACCTTGTCATCACCCACACTGGGCCCCCGGCTGACAGAGCAACCCCCATTGAGCACATTGGTGGTGGCCCCAGGGACAGAAGGGAAGGGCACTTTGGTAAAGTGTGAACTGGCTACTCATGCTTCGGCGTGGAGGTGGCCCACGTCATGTCTGCTTGTACTGCCCTGGTCAAACCAGGTACCCTAGCCGAACCTGAGAGTGTGCAATCCTCCCAAGTGTCTGGAGGAAAGAGAGCATCTAATATTTCCAAAGTGCCAGTGGCTTCCACAGGGACATTCCAGGTTCAAGACCATCTGAGAAAGAAAGTCATGTGGAAGTAAAAAAAGTGTGGTTTCTACACCCTAGAGGAAAAGGACCTGTGATACAACTGATGGCTTAGATTGAATCATCCGTAGCTCCATAGTGTTGCTTCTGTTATTACCTCCGCCCCACTGACCTCATCTTCTGGCCACTAGGCTCACCTAGGTCACAGCCTAGGAAGTGGTGGATTCCTGGAAACAGACGTGCCAGCCACCAGCCCCAGCAGCTCCCACAGACGTGTCCCACTGTCCACTCTGAGGAGAGCCTTGGGCCCAGATCTGGGAACAGACACAGGAGGCCAAGGGCTAGCACTCATCATGAAGCTAACAAAGGGATTCCTTTATCCTTTTAAATTAGCTAACGATTAGAGAACCGCATACCTCTTAATCAGTTAATTAACTAAGTGCTTCTTGTGGCTAGAGATAGTTGTAGGCTTTAATCTCTGCCTTTGAGAAGTTCTAAAATAATTGAGAAATTAAGGCATGTGCATGTGCAGGTAAATGAGGACTTTGCATTTGCTTCATATGAGAATGCAGGGCTCGCAGTTCAACTCTCAGACCCACCGGTCTGGCTGACTTCCACCTCACTGTTCTTGCCCACCCCTCCCCAAACATGCAGACTTCCCTCGTTGACCTTTTTAATCAAATGGTGCTTTGCACTTGGACACTGAATGGACCTCCCTGGAATGAATTGGCTGTGTCACTGTGTGGAGGTCAACCGTGGCACACGGGACATTCATACCCAGGTCTGTGGTCAGCACTGACATGACCAGGATGCTCCTGGTCTGTGATTGGCAGAAACTCAAATGCCAAGTGACATTCTTTTCACTGAATTGTCTGAATCGCCCAGTTGTTTTGGCCTTGGCTGTGACAGTTTTGTATGGAAAGGGGCCTTGTGTAAATTTCACAGCACCTTGCAGTCTGTGAATTCAGTCATATTAACTGAAAGAAGAACAACTGATTAATGCAGTTCAACAAAATTAAACTGATCAATTGGCCCATCTGAATGGAAACCCCAAGCTCAAGATCCAATTGGTTGTATGTACAGACATGGTTTGCTCTTCACAGCCGAAGGTAAATGGAAGGCAAAGATGATGATATGGCTAATTTGCTTTGAATTATTCAGAAAATTGATTCCACTTTTTTGCTTAGCCTTAGCTGAGGAGATCATGCCAAGTATATCCCGATAAGACCCAAAGAGTTCTACCAATGTCACCGGCTTTCAGCCTGACAAGATATTACACCATTCTGAGCAGAGTTATGCAAAATCTGGGCAGACGAAATGAACAGAGTATACAGAGCGTGTGGGATTAGCTTAAGAGAATGATTTCCTGCACACAATACCATTATCCACAATTTTCAGGCCTTTGCAAATAGCACTTATGGTCATTTTCAGCCCATTAGAATGCTTTTTAGGCATGATGCTGAACTAAACAGTAGTCATTGCTGCAAATCCTAGAGATGAGCTGATTGCATTACTACGCAAATTACAGGCTTTGGAAAACTATTTGCTAAGAATCCTCCTAACATATGCTGTTGTTGAATAGAACTTCAGGAGCTTTAATCTAATTATGATTAAAGCAAATTCCTAAGTGAAATGAGGGTATGAGAGCAGAGAATTTGTTTTTGTTTGAACAAGGCAAAGAGCTATGAAAGCTATATTGACCTAGTAAAGAAAGGAGGGTAAATAAAGAAGCCGGTGATATGACACTTCAAGTCAGAGAACAAAGAGGGTCATTATACTGCCCTGTTGTCTCCCAGGAAGGCAAGATTGCCGAAGAAGGGAAGGAGTGACCAAAAATTACTCATATGCAATGAATAAGGCAAAAATCGAATATAAATAAGTGGTACTTTTATTAACAGCAATTAATTTCATCCTGCTAAAAAGTCAATTGAATCCAAATGGATGAAATCATTTGTAAGCACATATTCTCAAACAATTGGGAAAAATGTTTTACTTGGCATCATTTTAGGTTTGGACACATTGAAGTGTGCTATTTAACACCATTCTGCAACTCAAATACCACTTGAGAACATTGATTTAGAATTGGGGAACAGTAAAAACAAAGCACAACACGAACAGGAAAGGTCTCAGTCCCTGACGCCGTAGATCACAGGGCTCTGGATGAGAAGCCGTCAGTGTTTTTCCTAACTAGTTCTCACTGACTTGTCCTAGGTGATGTCAGTTATTTCCTACATTTGAACTTTTTGTTTTTTTAAGTGTTAAGACTGCATTAGCAGCTGCTCACTCTCACCTTGCAGAAAGCTTCATAAAGGTCTCCGATTCATAGAAAAAGTGAGCATGAGAAACACATCCTTTCCACAGTTCCGGAAGTTACATAACTGAGATGGCATCCGAGTTTTAAAGAAGCACAAGTGTCTGTCATTGTTTGGTTTAAACCCAGTCTTTCCCCAGCGTGGCTTTGGAGCCACCGGTTCCAGCCCAGGCTGTCTGAGATAACCCCTGGTGGAGAAGTAAGGGGGACGGGATGAGTGGGGAGCCGATTACTCCTGGAAGAACGTGGCATGGCATGGAAAACAGGGTGCCTTCTCCCCAGGCTCCAGGCGCTGGGGCTGCTATGAGATTAGGTCCCATCCAGGGTGCAGGAATTCCTGGCCTGGATATCTTAGGTCCACCACAGAGTCTCCAGAAAATCCGAGAGCAAAGCCCACTCAGTGTGCATTTTCCATTTGTTCATCAAGCCTTACGTATGGGAGTCATGGAGGAAAACATGGTGCTCGTGTTGGCTGAATCTTCATCTGGGCTTCAAGACCAGACTACACCTGATGGTGTCTGTGGACTGAACCCCTCACATTCCAGCTGCAAACCTCTGTGGCACTGATGTATCAGGGTGCTCACGCACATGGAGATGTGGTTAGCTCCATCCCTCGGCAACCTCTAACTGCTGTTGTAGGTGATTGTCCCCTTACCAGTGGCCCTGCGGTCCTGACGGAGGAAGAGTGCCACCTCCTCCTATACTCTCTATTCATCACACAGCTGCTTTCAAAGGTCAGTGGCTCTCTGAATTTATTTGAAAATCAACCCTCCTCCTAACCTTACCACCAGGCCCTGTTCCCTACTGGAGAAGCGTTTTTGAGCTGAGTGTATTTGCAGGAAAAAAAGCAACCAACACAACAACAGCAACAAAGGACAGATCAGGTAGCAAGCTTCACATGGATGTTTGGGCTTTCTAATCTACTCCACGGCTTGTTGGTCTGTTTATGCACCAGTAACACATTATGCTAATTAGAGGAGCTAGAGTATATGTTATTGTCTGTTAGGACTAATTCTACTTCCCTCACATGTTTCTCTTATTCACTGTTTTCCCGGCTACTGTGGCATGATTGCCTTTCCATGGGAATCTTAGTAGCAACTTGACTAGCCACTAAGTCTGTGAGTTCTCTTGTTGGGAGGACCTGGCTTTTTATTCAAATCCAAGCTAACATTTCAGCCCTTGACGTCTCCACCAATGACCACGTCATATTGGTTTCCTGGGGCTGCCATGATAAATCATCGCAAACTGGGCTGCTTAACACAATGGAAGTTTATTTACTCACAGTGCTGGGGGTTAGAAGTCTGCAGTCAAGGTGTCAGCAGGGCCGTGTTCCCTCTGAAGACTCCAGAGAAAAATCACTGTTGCTTCCTCCTGGATCCTGTGGTTGCAGAAGGCAACCCTTGCCATCGCTTGACTTGCAGCCGCCTCTCTCCAGCGTCTGCCTCCAGGGTCGCATGGCGTTCTCCCTCGGTGTATGGCTGTCTGTATTTTCACATGGCCTTCTTATAAGAACAGCTGTCATTGGGTTTAGGGACTATGCTAATCTAGGATGACCTCATCTTACCTAATACCTCTAGGTAGACTCTATTTCCAAATAAGGTCACATTCTCAGGTTCTGGGTGGACATGAATTTTGCAGGGACGTTATGCGACTCAGGACAGGGCTGTTTTTATAAGTAAGGAAATGTGGAGGAGGCCTAGGTAGAGCCAGGCGTACAAGTTCAACAGACAATAACCACTATTTTGGGAAAGGCTTCCCCAGGGTTTTGCTCCACCTTGCAGTCACCATCCTATTGCTCTGATCTCTTTCACAGTCCATCTCGACAGCAAGCAACATGCCCTCTCGGCTTCTGTTCCCCACAGCCATGCGCTTTTACTCTCTTTCTTCTAGCTGATAGCGTCTCTACGGCCCTACTGCATCTGTTCTCTGGGAAGTCCCTAAGATGAACCTGCTTTTACCCAGGGCAGAGTACCTGGTGCTTCCATTGCATTGTTTGCACATTTAAAAAACCTGCCCTGGGAGGCCACTGGTATCTTTAGTTTCTCTTTTATTACTCATGGGAAGAACAGTGATTCTTTGTCTGAAGTGTATTTTCCAGAGTTTCTTGGACCATCTTCCTTTTTAGTATCTATACAGAAGCCACAAACTGGTGGCCTATGGGCCAAATTAGGGCAGCACAACTTTAAAAGATAGCAACGATTTGGCCGTCCTTAGGTATGACTTAGGCGCTGTAGTTTACTCACCCCCAACACTTCTCGTCGCTTTGTACCCACTGTGCATCCTGATTCACACATGTGCGTGCCCACTCCTGGACATATTTGAGTTTGCAATCTCATTTTGTTTTATTTTATTTTATTTAAAAAAATTTTTTTAAAGACAAGGTCTTGCTGTGTTATTCAGGTTGGTCTTGAACTCCTGGGCTCAAGGGATCCTCATGCCTCAATCAGCCTCTTGTGTAGCTGAGACTGTGGGCATGTGCCACCACCGTACCTGGCTTGCAACCCCGTTTTGGAGGCTCAGACTGTGAATTATGCAGATCTTTGCCTTGGAGCTGTCCTTGGTGTCCTTAGAGTCCAAAACTTTCTTGAATATGATTTTGTAATTCTTAGATGTGTCTGTTAATATCACTTGCTTTTTTTTTTTTTTTTTGGTGGTAAGTATTTTTTTCTCATTGATTTAGTAGAATTCTTTTTATCTATTAAGGCTATTACATTGTTGTATGTGTGGTAAAATCTGCCCTTTGTTCAACACTTGCCACTCAATTACTTCTAAACTGCAAAAGTTATGTAGTTTCATTTAATTGTCAATTTTCTTTTATGGCTTTTGCTTTTCAAACCATGATAATACAGTATAGATTTAACAAATGGACAAATTGAAATTGAGACGGAAAATTCATTATATTTATAGATTGATTTTAAGAAAATTATAAGAATTCAACATATTCAAACTAGTCTATGTGTTTTTAAATTTTTGGTTGTCTTGTAAATGGAGTTCATTATATATATTGTATTTTTAAAATCACCTTTCATTATTACAAAAGCAGATAAGCATATTTTAGAAAGTTATAAAATACAGAGAACAAAAATAAGAATATGAAGACATTATATTCAAAGTCCCCTAATTGTCCTCAATGTCTTTTTAGCTGTGTTTTGGGGGTTCTTTCCCCCCAATCATATCCAACCCAGTACTACATATTGTATCTGCTTGTAATGTTCCTTAAGTCACTTTCAAATAGCACTAAGTTTAAGAGATAAGGCCAGTGGTTCTCCAGAATGATCTTCCTTCTGAAATTTATTGATGTCTCATAGTTTCATTTAGCTCGTTTCTCCAGCTCATATGTATCCAATAAACTGGAGTTAGATCTAAAGCTTGAGGAATTCAAGTCAAATATTTTGACACATAATGTGATAATTCACAGAGGTGGTATGGGCTTCCTGTTGCATCACATCAGAAGACACATATTTCTGATTGTCCTGCCATCTGTGATGCTAAGATGGGACAAGATGCTAAGGTCAACCACTGGGATGAAGTAATGAGAATCTGATCCATTTATTGTACAATTGAATTTTCCCCTTTGTGACTATGTTACATTGTGCACTATCCAAAAATCCAGTTCCCCACCAATGCTTGTCTCAACACTGATTCATAATCTTTTCCTGAATCAATAATTTCATTAGGTTTTATGAAAGTGTATATTTTAATGCTATCAGTCCTCCTACACTTATTGGCATACATTCTTCTATGGAGTTTCCACTCATTAATCAGGTTTACTCAGTTATCCTAACGTATATTTCTATTGTAAAGGCAGGATAAACGCTTGCTTTCTTCCCATTAACTAACAATCATCAAAGAGGGGTTGGTGTACTATAATAGTTATCTCAAATAGTTACTAATGAATTTCTTCACTCATTTTTTAGTGTCCTTATAACTCACAAATTTTCATTGATGCATTTCGTTTGAATTCACTACAGTATTACTTTTAGGTATTATTTATTCACTTATACTTGTCAATATACACTGACAATATACTAGGTGCTGGGAATACAGAAGAGTCTGTTTATGAACAAGATAGGCTCCAAAAGATTATTGTTGAGCCCATTCACTTGGAAGTCCAAAGTATAATTATAAATATAAACACTATTGTTAACAATTAGTGGTAGGTAGAGTTGATGAGATTTTGTTCTTTGGTTTTGGTGACATAAGAGCTTATGTGTTCAAAATTCTTAAAAAGACACTCAAACATACTTTAATAATATCAGTTTATGGGTAAAAAGTGAGTGAATAAAATTATGTTATAATATTACCTTTCCAGGGAAGAGGGCCTGAGGGATAACAACCATTCTTAATTTTTTTAAAACTTTTTATTATAGAAAATTTCAGTTATATAGAAAAATAAACAGAAGAGTATAATGAAGTCAATGTATCTGTCACCTAGCTGCAAAAGGTATCAGTGCATGGCCAGTGTTGTTTCACCTCTACTTCTATTCACTTCTCTATGGCTCCTGCATAATTTGAAGACATCAATTATTATTTTATATATAAATATTTTAATACTTATCTCTAAAAGACAAGGACTTTTACAAACATAATCATAAAATTACTATCACCCTAAAAGTGAATAATAAATACTTAATATATCAAATATCTTATAGTGTCCGTATTTCTCCAATTGTCTTGTACAATTTTTTTTAAGTTAAGTTTGTTTGAGTCTTGGTCCAAGTAAGATTCAGACATTCCATTTGGTTGATTATGTCTCCTCAAGTTCAACAATTCCTCTTCCAAATCTTTCTTTCTTCTTGCAATTTTGTATTAAAGGGATCAGGTAATTTGTCCTGTAAAGTTTCCCATGGTCTGGATTTTGCTGATTCAGTCACAGTGGAATTTCCCATAGTGTCAGTGAACATGAGCCTTGTATTTTCTGAAAATGTGAAGTTAGATCCACAAGGATGAATCTAACCTAAATCCAAATTCAGGCTACCTCAAGAACATGTTATTCATATAAGTAATGTCCGTCAGGAAGGACATAAAAACTACTTCTCTCTTTTGATAAAATTATGAGCCTTGATGATCATCCCTCAGATTTGTTAATTCATGAGTGGTTAAAAAAACAGTGACATTCAAATGTTATCATTCTTTCTTCATTCATTTGCTGGAATACTTCTGAAACGATCGCTGTTTCCCCATCCATTTCTTAACTACCCAGTCTTACAAGTCATATAGAAAAGGCAACATAAATTCTGAATTATTTTCTTTTCTTTAAAAACTTTCAAAATAATGGGAAATATTCAAAGACTAACCCAAGGGTGACCAATTTCTTCAGTATCATTTTAAGAGCTCATGAGTTTAAGTATATTTAAAATACTTAAATCCACTATTGTTATTTTTTAATGATCAAATTGTCCCATCTTTAGCTAGTGGAGCCTCTTCAAATTGGCTCCCGAACCCTTTTGACATGACTCCAAGTGAATTTAGTGAGCTTCCTTTCTTCCTTCCTGGCATCACAAGATCCCATCTTGTACATTTCCGTCCTCGGACCTATAATCAGACATTTTCCCAAGGAGCTCTGGTTCCTTCTAGTGGAAAATGTTATTTAGAAATCATAATGTGGTTTTTAAGAACCCACAATTATGTTTTTAATTGATTTTTTGCTGGTCTGGATGCAAACTGATGTACATTTACTCTGAAAGTGTCCATACCAAAGAATTGGCTGTTCATTGGATTCTCTAGAAATGTCCAAATAGACAACATCATCTGCCCATCAGAGTTAATTCTGATTTCTCCTTTACAAGATCTGTCCCACTTTTTTGTTTTTCATATTTTAGTATATTAAAGTGCACTCTCTGAACAATGATAAATAGCAGTCATGATAGCTGTTATTGTATTCTTGTTTCCAATATTTGTGGATATATAACTGTTATAGGTATATATTAACAGTAAGGATGATATTTACACTATTTTTAAATAAGTATCCTTTATTTTTAATTTACTTAAATTTTTTTAATAAATTACAGTGGATACTTAATTGTAGCAAAGCCATTTTTAACACAACACCATTTTAAGTGTTTCTCCTTTGAGCTAACACAATGAGAAATAGAAATAAATTTTCCAGTATTGAGCCATGATAGTGCTCATGATGTTTTTCTTTTAACAAAGTACTAAATTTGATTTCCTCATATTTTATTTAAGATTTCTTAATGATAGGCATCTTTGTAGACAGTCCATTATTTTCCTGCTGTGTTCCTTGTCCGCCTGTGCACCAGGGTGAAGCTAGCCTCATGAACTGAGTTGGCAACAGTGTCTCTTTTCCTATGAGCCAGGACTGTGTAAATGATATGGGAATGCTCTCTTTATTAGAGGCTCAAAAAACTCTTCCAAAAAACCATCGGGGCCTGGTGCTCTTTTTAGTTGCTGATTATCTGCAAGATTTACTGAATTCTTTCACTATTAGAAATAGACTCCAATTTTCAACATCTCTTTAGTCCACTTCTGTTATTCAGATATTTTGGACATATTCTTTGTACTGGATGCTATGCTGTAGTCATAGATTTCTGTCTGTTTAATTTCTACATTTGGTAATTTATTGAGGTTTTCTTTGTGATGTAGTATACTAATTATTTTTATAAGTGTCTGATGAATTTTTGGAAAAAATTGCATCTTCTTGGGCATAATAAGGTGTGATATATAAACATGGTTGGTAAAATAACCTTGTTAATTTATTACTCAAAGCATTTGTAATTACATATTTTTAGCCTAATCATCCAGTCTAATAATTTAGTCTAATGATCATAGCTGTGCTTTTGTCAATAAATATATCCTTGTACATCTAATAATAATTTTTATTTATATATTTCAAATCTAGGTCACTTAGATTGTATAGGCTCATAACTGTGATAGCTATCCTGTGGATTCTTTCTTTCTTTCCAATATTAAAATTTAATTTTGCCATAAATTGTTATTCCTGGTGTTAGATGTTTGCTAAACCTAGTTTTCTCTTCTATTTTTCCTCAATTGTTCCTCCTTCTCTCCCATACTCTTTTCTTTTCTCCCTTACTTCCTTGTTCCTTCTTTCCCTTCCTTCCTCCCTCTCTTCCCTCCTTGCTTTCTTCTTTCCTTTCTCTCTCTTTCTCTTTCTCTTTCTCTTTCTTTCCCTCTTCTCTTTTAAAGTTTATAATATAAAGTTGATAATGCAAATGTAATCATTCTCACTTTCTGTTCTTCTAACTTCTTATTTTTAACCCTGTGCCTTTTGAAATTAAAATTTTATTAATTTTCTTCATCTAATATGAGACTCTTTTATTTCAATAGGAGTGTTTAATTCATCTATATGTAGTGTAATAAATACTAATTTTCTTCTGTTATTTTGTCTTATGCTTTCAGTGTTTTATGTTCCCTCTTACCATGTTGCTTGTTTTCTTTCCTATATACTTTTTTCCCTAGTGTAGTGTTTTTCAAAGAAACTTCTGCAAATTAATTGTTTGAGGATATGCTAAATGGATGCCCTAGGAAAAAAATGCATCATACATTCCATGATTAAACAAGACAGTGAAACATCTGGGGATTGTTTAAAGGGAATCCACAATAAATGTTAAAATAGTAGAGTTCCTAACAATCTCAGCAACTAAGCAATCTGTTTAGCTATGTTTAATCAGAGTTCACAATCTTATCTGAACATAGAACACATTTTTCATGATACATTGAGGGACATCCTATGGAATAGCAATTGTAGGATGCTGGTTTGGGAAATGCACTCCTAGTGTTTGGAACTCATACATCCTGCTTTATTATGTCATTGCTCACCTTTAACTATTCCCAGCTCCACTTCTGAGCTGATCTCTTTTGTGTGTCCCTTCATCTGGACTCTTCAACTGATAACTTGGATTTACTGCTGCTCATGACCTGGTATCATGGTGTAATTCTATTACCATTATAGTTTGCCAACTGAGACATTTTATTAGCAAATGATTAAATTGAGCTATTGGAAGAGAAATTTATGGTGACAACCATAGCTTGGCCTCAGGTAGATACTCAAATTGCAATGGGCGGGAAAAGAATGTCTAATGGATGGCAAAAGAGAAAACAGATGATCTGAAGTCTGCAGGAAGATGGGAGGAGATTTCTACCTAAGACATGAGATTGGCTTCAAAAAGAGCGGTGCAACATCGTCACATTAAGTTAGCAGTTTTATTCCAAGGACTTCAAAGAACTTCAAGGGCTCCATGACAAAAGTATTTTATTAGAGCCAAAAATTAACACATTTGGCTTTGAAACAACCATCAGTGGTTTGGTGGTTTACTAATTTTCAAAGAAATAGAATATCATAACATTTGTAGTTTGATCTATGAGATGAAACTGGTTAAGAACTAAGGAAAAATGGGTTCTGGTGACAACTGGGCTAAACCATTTCATTACTCTCAATTTCAGTCACCGCAGTGGCAGAATGAAAGCAGAGAAGTAGCTGAAGTAATTCTATGATTCTTATGTCCTAAAACGAAGTCTACATACCTAAAGATATGAGTTTTGGGGTGTTGTCATTCCAAACAATGTCAGAATATACACCCTTGTACTGTCTCCATGTGTGTGTTTTAGAGTTTCTCTTGGGGAGTGCTGGTTGTACCCCTTTCGAGGGTTGTGAAATAAATTCAGTCACTACCAACATTTTTTTAAGAAAGATGATAGAGCAGTATAAACATATGATTAGATCATATGTAATTAAAGATAATGAATGTTTCATGAAATTATGTTTTATTTATAAATGCATGTATATGTATATATATATATATATGCACTGGGTTGTCTTGTAAAAGGTACTTTTTACTGTGAATTTTTAAAAGACAGTCTGAAACATTCCACTGGCAGTAATTATCTAGGATGGATTTCATGAGTCAAATGCTGTCTTCATATTTAACTTTATTAGGTATGGCAAAATTTTCTCTGCAGTTGGTGGTATCAATTTACATTCTCATCAGCTGCATTTGAAAGCCTGAATCTTCACTAACAGTTATTTTTTTCAGATGTTCTAATCTTTTTCTAAGCTAAGTGACATAAAACAGAATGCCATTTCCATTTTTATTTTCCTGATTGTTAGCAAAGTTGAGTAACTTTTCGTGGCTTTATTGGCCATTGAGTCTCCTATTCATTGATTTAGTTGTTCATAGCTCTTGCCAGCTTTTGCATTTTTTTGTTCTTTTCATATTGATTTAGAGGAGTTTAAAAACATACTCTGGATACTTCATGAAGTCTGTTGCATTAAGATATGCATAACTTGATCTTGTCTTGCAGTTCAGAAACTTTAAAATTTAAGGTGGACAGATTCATCAATCTTTTCTTTATGAGTTGTGTTTTCCCAGTCTTGTTTAATAAATTCTTCCCTATTCCAAGTTCATAAAAATATACTTTTATATATTCTTCTAAAAGTTTTAAACTTTTGCTTTTCAGATTTATGTCTTTATCCCATCTGGAGAGGATTTTTGTGCATTGTGTGAGGCAGGGATCTGCCTTTCTCCAAATGGATACCAACTCTATCAATGCCATTTATTGAATAATTTATTCTTTACTCAATTGTAAAGTGACCTTTCTCATGCACCAAATTCCGGAGTATATGTAGCTCTGTTTGTTATCAAAAAGACTGACACCTTACAAAGTTGACCACATTTGCTGTTAGACACTCCCTGAAAACTCCTTGAAATTGTTTTGAGAAGATGATTTTGCAACGGATGATAGCCTTGTACTAATACTTGAAGGGTTTAAATTAGTAAGAAATAAGATATGCAGGTTACATGCATTAAATAAACATTAAAATATAATATCTTGTATATAAAATGTATTTTGTTATGAATTAGTGATGACGATATAAATATGACTATTGTCTCAAAGAATAAAAAAGATCTTCACAGAAGTTACGGTCTGGTATAACACTTTTCAATCTTATCAACTCCAGCACCTTTTTTTAAATAACATTTTGTAATCACCCCATTACTATCCTGAATTTTATTTTTATTTATATAGCTAATATAACCCACCTGTTCACATATCATAACATCAATAAAATAACTTTTTGTAATATAAGTGAAAAATAAAAGTGATGTATAAGGAAATAATACATGTTTCAATCTGTACTGCACGACTTCACTACAATAAAATAGTCAAAAACTTACCCTATACATAGAATAACCTTGAATGTGACAGCTACAGGTATAGGCTCATCTTATTTTGTTGCTATTTTTTGTTGATTCAAATATCACAAGAAGCATTGCAGATGAAATAGTCGACAATTAACTATGTTTTGAATAAAACAAAGTGCAATCTTCCCTTGATTTACATAGTAGTTGCATTCCTAGAAAATTCAGTGTATATGAATACGTGGACATTTACTTAATGCATGATGCGAGGTTAGAGTATAGGCTCAGAGGAGCATAAGCTGGGTTTTCATCTCTGCTAACACCCAGCTGAGCATTCAAAATTCAAGAGACGTGAGGGGCACTTCTCTCGGTCAGTCTATCCTTGGCCGTCCAGGCTGTTCGTCCTTCCCACTATATGCCGGCAGCACTCTCCAAATTATTATGACAACCAAAAAATACCTCCTCCCCACCCACCAATTCCCACAATGCCACTCCAGAAGATAGTATTAATATTATAACTGTTGAACAGCACTCTTCTAGAAGAAAGAGATTAAAAATCTAATCAAGTGAAGGCAAACAAATACCCAAAGTGCTGCAATACATGCACACTCAGGGCGTGGGGGGTACCAGAGAGGAGTGGCTGGGGCCCCCAGGGTGGGGTGAAGTGTGGTCGCAGTGGTAGTGCTGACAGATGACAGGAATTGAGGCAGGAATGATAAAGAGATGTTACTCCACTGGCTCAGTCTGAAGAGTGGGGTGGAGAGCATGTCTCATTTCTCCGTAAGGAAGCCTCTCCGGGGGCGTTGGGTGGTTGTGACACACGGCACAAACAATGAAGAAAATTATACACACAGAAATGGCACCAAAGCCAGCCTCAACATTTCCCCTCCCCTCCCAGGATTCAGAAAATCTTTGTCGTAAGTAGGTTACAGTGCAGGCAGAGAAGATCCACCATTTCTTTAAGCTTGAGGAAACAGTCTTTTTTTTTCTGTGAAACTCACACAACAAGATATCTCTGAATTTTTTTATCTGCAGCACTTGCCTAGATCCATTACCTGGCAGCTTTACCTCAACTATATCTCTTACGAATCTGCTTTGTTAACACATCTCTCTTTTTAACTGGTATCTACAAAAGGAAAGAGAAAAAATGGATTTAAATCTTTGAAGCAGCCTACTCCTTATATGACCCTTTAAAGGCCATTTTCCGCTGGTATATTTATTGTAGCATCAATAGGCAAGTGAGAGGAGAGAAATAGATACGGAAGACTTAGCTGAATTATCATGTAGAATATTCTCTGTATAGATTTATTAGTATAACCAGGAATTTCACAGCTGGAATATGCTGTACAAAATAATGCATTCCTTTTCCTCTAGAGAGGTAACAGTAAACCAAAATGATCTCAGGTGAAATACATATTACTTGTAGAAATTTTGTCACTAACCAAGGCAATTCTTGCCAGTATCTAACTGCTCAAACATAATGTCCCTCATTATAACTCCCTTCACACACTTTTTCCCTGCAATTGCTTCATATGAATTCTGAATTCCATTCAAACTGGGCCCATGATATTAAGGATAGCATGATGGATGTTGGCTGAATTAAAGGATGAGTGAACAAATGATTGACATAAATGCATGTGGTCTGTTAATTTATTCTGCTGTTTTTATTTCAGCATACCATCTTATGTAGATCCCTAACCTTCATCATCTAAATCCATGAGGAATGCTCAGTGAGACCTTAAAGCAAGAAGCTGTCGAGCTAGGAGGAATGGAAGTGAGCCTAAAACACAGCAGATGGGGTCAGCACTCAATGTCGCCATCCATGGTTTTCTCCGGCACATCCACGCCCGTCCTGAACTATGGGGCCCACCTGAGGCAAGTAAACACCATCTACTATCTTTGCCTACATGAGAGGACTCCTGTAAAGGTAAAATCAACTAATGTCGTTCAAAGTATCTCTTAAACTGTAAAGTGCAGCTGTTTACTGAGTGTCTAGTATGTGCCAGGCACAAGCTTATATATATATTTAGAATATGAGCAGGACTCCGTTTCTTTCCTACAAGAGTTGACAATCCAGTGCAAATACCAACACATAAACATTCACTATACTTTCAGGACAGAAATAAGGCTCTGAGATCCCTGTAAAGGCACTGCCTTAGTCTGTTCTGTGCTGTTACAGCAGAAAACCTGAGACTGGGTAATTTATAAAGAGTAGACAGTTATTGCTCACAGTTCTGGGAGCTGGGAAGTCCAAGAGCGAGGGGCTGGCACCTGGCGTCTGGTGCGCGGTGAGAGCCTTCTTGCTGCTTCCTCACGTGGCAAAAGGACTTGAGAGACAAACGTCC
>VBSM01000725.1:3434745-3494907 GCA_008086735.1 Cheirogaleus medius
ACGACTTGGCTTTTATTTTAAGTCTCAGGTGACATTTTGAAATACAGGTTTTGAGTCTTCTAGGCACTTCAATTTTTCAATTAGTCAGTCCTCTGCTTCCTCCCCTGGACAGAGCCACAACTTATCTTAGAAAACTCAGGAAGCTAAATCCACATCCAGGTTTATTATTATTATTATTTCAAGCAATAGAAATATATACAACCTTTCTTAAAAGGGGATCAATAAGGAATGGGAATCTTCCTGCTCAGGAGTGTGGGATGTGCTGCCTCAACCTCACAGGCCTGGGGAAAGAGTGTGGGGCAAACCGGACAGGTGCCTCCCAGGCTGCCCCCGCCACAAACCTGGGGCCTGTGTCATCATAGTCTCCTCACGGATACTGCAAAAGTGGTTACTCAAAAGTAATTCATGAGCACGACTTCAATGAATTCTGTGACTACAGAAAATATAACCCCCTCACCAGATTGTCATGGAGATAGGAGTTGGCTTGTCATCTCAACACACATTTCAGGCAATGTCAGATTTTTAAAAAAAGAGAATGACAAGTGGAAACAAGATTAAGAAGTCTGCTGAAACAATAGAAAATTGCTACTAAAGGCTTTTCAAATTAGATATCACATTTTAATCTTATCACTGGCTACGTCCCTGGACCACCTGGCAGGCTGCCTACAAATAGGTGAAGACATGCAGGAAAAAGGAAAAAGGTAAGAAAGAGTAACCTCCCAAGCTTACAAAACGTCATTCCATCTAAGCGGTAACTAAAAGTTGCACATCTCAATGGCAGATTTCTGGATGACCGTTTCGGAGAAAAAACAACAAATGGTTTAAGTGTGTACACTCTCCAGCAGAACTCCAGATTTGGAACTTGATTCTAAAGAAATAAATAGAGAAGTGAGTAAATATTTAGCTGAAAGAATTTACACCGCAGCATTCTTTATAAGAGTAAAAAGTCGAAAACAATCTAAATGACTCCTAGCAGAGACTAAACATGGAATGGATAAATTGCATATCACCATTAAAAATGATGCTGGAGAAATCTTTTCTTCACCGATGTTCATAATGTATATTAAGTGAAAAATACAGGTTACAAAATAATATGTTTAATGTGATTCAAATCTTGTCTGAAAATGTATGTGTAATTACATGTGTAAAGGGAAAAATATATCTGGGAGGGGGTAGTGTTCACAGTGTTTACTTCTGGATGGTGGATTATAGGGACTTTATTCTTTTTCTTAGTTGTATTTATATTTTTAAAATAATAAGCACGTAAAAGTGTAAAAAGCTTAAATAGAAGGGAATGCAGTGAAACTTCCTGTAAGTGGAAGAATCTTTTTGTGATACAAATAATCATACTTTTGCTTTCTTAATACAGGGCATATCTGTTCCTTCAGAAGTTCACCAACCGATGGAGAATTAGCAGTTTCCATGGCTTCTGGTAGAGGCTGTTACCACAGTCTTTCACCAAGAAGAGAGACATGTTTCAAAGTAGATCCTGTGTTTCTACAGTGGAAGGTCTTTGCAAAATCACATAGCCTCCTTCCATGGATTCAGTTATTGGGACACAGTTTGGGGTCTTCTGTTTTCCAATTTTGAGAAGGAGTTTGAGCTCCCGTTGGAGTGTGCACGGTGGGGCATCCACACACTGAAGCCTGGGCTTGCTGGGCTCTGCAGAGGGGACACAGCCTACCTGTGAGCGGAGACCCCGCTGGGCTCCAGGAGAGGATGAGTACTGGACAGCTCTCTGTGCCCCAGCCATCGGTGTCTGCCCCTGCCTGGCTGTATTTCTTTTGAACACCCCTAAACCCTGAAAGACTACATTGGCAAAAATTCTTTATAGGTCAGTACTTCTATTTTTGACAGGTGAACTTCCATTGACCTCCATGAAATTCTGCCTCTGTAAGCCAGGGTAATACTGCATTGTGCAAAAACACAGATAAAAAGAATTGTTTCATTAACTGGGTTGAAAGAAGTATCACCCTAATTCTTGATGTGCTAATGATTGCTGGTTCTTGACGGCGTTAATTTCCAAACTCCAGTGTGAAAAATGTGTTCATTACCGCAGAGGTACAGCATTAGCCTTTTTTTTTTCTTTTTTATTTACCTAATCTTGATATTAGTTCACATTTAGACTTTGGCCTAAATAAATAAATTAGAAATTTATACATTCAAAATATATGTTTGATATTTCCCCTCCAGCTTTATTACAAAGCACATTTGCACAAAATAAAGTGTTTGATCTTAAAAATGGCATCCCGTCTTTCATGGGAGAATGGTACTGGAATGAATAGCTTTTATCATATGTCTAAAGTCATATGTCTAGGGGGAACGGGGATTTTATTTACAGTGTGCACTGGTATTCATTGCTAATGCTTCCTCAGAAAAAATATCTTTCATTCTTCATTAGTTTCAATGCAAAAGAGAAAAAGAAGGTGTGTAAATCCGAACCTGTTTCAAAAATCCGTGGGCACACTGTGGATGTGTGGAGTCGCACTTTCTCAGTGGCCATGGCTCCTGTATCGCACCTCTATTTGCTAGCACCTGCTTTTCCAAAAGCAGCCGATTGCTTAAAGTTCTTTTTATAAAAACTGCTTGCTAATCAGGGAGAGGATGCAGGCTAACAGTAGGGGGCTGGTTGGGGGCTGGAATATCAGAGCTTCACCCCTAAGAATGTGGAAGGAAGGGTTTTTGACAAGTAAAAGTAAAGAATAGTAAAAGGTGAAGGAACACTGCTGGTCAGGCACAACTACCTTATTTTAGCATTTTGGAAACTAAGGAAGGAAGAGGAAGAGGAAGAGGAGTTGGAGTCACTTGTTCAAGATCGTCCTGCCTGGAGCTTTTCCCACCATGTCAAAGCTTTGCTCCCTAGCTCCACCCTACCTAGTTTGGTTAGAATCTAGGTCCCAGGGCTGCTGCACATTGTTGCTGCCTGTTCAATTCCCTTCAACAATCACAAATTGAATCTTAATATGAGCAGACGGTCTCCTGGCTGCTGGGGAGGGCGTGGAGAATGTCCCTTAGTGGACAGACCCCAGGCTTCAGACCAGCTGGACCAGACCCTTCACTTCGCAGTCCTACTGCTGACCGACTGTCGGATCCTGGCCGGGTAGTGACCTCGCCAAGCTGATCCTCATCTGGACTGTGAGGGTGATCACCACGCTGCCTGGAAGGATGGCGGTGAGAATCAGAAGGGACATAAGCAAAATGTTTGACTCCCTATGGTTGCTCAATAAATTGTAGCCGTTTCCATAACCATCTTCAGTTCTAAGATAAATTAAACATAGTCCCTGCCCTTATGGAGCTGACAGTCAAGTGAGAAGCGCTTTGGGGAAATACAGCCTTAGAATGTCTGCAACTGAATCATTTGTCTGTGACTGGATTAGTGACAATGGTTTTCTCAAACTGAACTGTACTGTGGTGAGGAAATTACCTAAATTTCCTATCACAGACCCCACGAATGAGAAGGAGAAGAAAGAAGAGCCTGGGAATGGGATAAATTAGACATGATATATACCCAAAATTGGTTTCAGTAGCCTGTAATCTGGTTGCTGGGAAAACTCATCTATAAAACATGAGACCTTTTTTTCTCCTCTTAATTCATGAACAAACCTCAAAATGGCAAGGGATCAGTTTGGAGCTCAGCGAGCATGTAGCTACTTCCTCAAGTCCTTTGTGCTTGTGTGTACAGGAGTATCTCTTCCTGCTGTGCAAACAACCTGCTGAAAACTCAAATTTTGTTAATAGATTTCTTTTATAAGACATATAATGTGATTCTTTTCCCCATTCCTTTGTCTACATATTGGGTAGAAATGACTGGTAATTGATTCCCAGTGGTTGAACTGGTCTTGAGTGAACTTGTATTTCTGGCTACAACATAAGGTAAAAATAAATCACTTTTACATTTTTGAATATTTTGTCTTACCTATCCACTTCTTTGTCTGAATATTTTTAAAAGATCTATAGGTGAACACATCTGTGCTTGGATTAGAAAGACCTCTACCCAGTCTTGGTTCTACCTCAAGATTTCAAGGCCATCTAATCAGAAGCACAATTCCTACTATGTTCTTCTAATTAGCAAGTAGGAGCAAACTGATAAATTCTTTCCCCTGTTCAAGCAAGAGGGAAGTTCTTGAACATGGGGAGGCACTGAGCCAGTTGACATATTTCTTTGCTTCCTGGCTCTACCTCTGTCCTTGTGGACTGTGGAAATACATAAATATTCCATTTTATTCATACATGTCGAGTTAAAATACCGACTATTCTATAGGCAGTAGTGGCTGCAGAAGAAAAAGGAAATACTGTTTCTTGTCCCAAAGGCATTTAAAATCTAGCTGGAAAGACAAGAGTAACAGTGGTAGTCTGCTTACAAGAAATACCATTTGAAAATTGAATTATTTATATGTCTTATATACTTATTTAATTCTCAAAGTTAATTTTTAATTTTTTGTAACATTTAATTTTTGCCATCTAAAATCAGTGGTACTAAAATCAATATCAAAATGTATATTGGTAAAGTTCACAAAGCCAAATAAGTGTAAAGAAGTGTAAATAATAAAACTTTGAAAACCTGTATATTTGTAAGCTTGTTATAATTATACATTTCAAGTTATTAAAGCTTAAAATGGCACTAAGACTTTTGGAGTATGACTAATAGCGAAATGGTTATGCATTAGGAATAGATGAGTGTATGTATACATACATTTGTCTGTGTATATGCATGTTCCCTGCCTCTGGCCACTGCAGGGGCCTTGAAGCAGCCACTCTCTGTCCTGAAAACAATGAACACAGCTAGTGCCCAGACAGATTCTAAATACTTCATTTAAAGGAGCCAGGGCTCCTTGGAGAAATAACCTGGTCTAAGGTCGGGGCAGGAGAATACCAGGTAAGTCTGGAATGTCATGCCAGAAAATGAGGAAGAGTTTGAAGAATCAGGGGCACATATTGAAACGGCATAGACACCTGCTTGAAGGATCACCTGCCCAAAGCAGAGCAACCTGAGCACCAAAATATTGGATCCCTGCCCTCTGAATAGAGCAGAAAGGCACAGGTATGCACTGACATCAACAGACAAGTGGGTGGAGGAGGAGGAATGTTCGTTCTGTGGTCTAATGCCAACTAATACGTGCAGGAGCAATGGTGGGTGTAAGAAATCACCTTCTGGCAACAATCCTAGTGGTTGGTGATTCACAGACTCTGCTCGAATTTTGACAACTGTCCCCATCAAGTCTCTTTTTTCTTTCTGATCTTATTTAGGGACACACATGACATTATTTTGTTGTGTCTTACTATCTCCTTCAGTCTGGAATAGTTCCTTTGGTCTCTCCCCATCTATCTTGTCTCTCACTCTCTCCAAGAGCATAAGCCTTTCCTTCTCTAGGACGCCCCTCAACCTGGGTTTTTCCTGTGTCTGCTGGTGGCAGGGGAACAGAAAGCAGGTTCTGGTTTTTCTCGGCGCCTCACATCAGCAGGAACATAACGTCCATCCATGCTGTCGTCTCAGCCTTGATCACCTAATCAGCGTGGTGGTTTCCATGTTTCTCCACCCTGAATTCACTCCCTTTTCCTCTTCGTATTTGCCTAGAGTTTTGTGGGGAGATGTTTCTCTGCTCTCCTGTCTGTCTTCCAAGTCCATGCAATGCTTATTACCCTGGAAATCCAGAGTGACATCTTATGTCTCCCACGGCTATGTTGAAATCACAACATGGCAGGTTTTAGGGGGACTACAGCTGCAATCCTTTTGAGCTTGAGTGTGGCTGAGAGTCACTTTTTGACTCTGTTCCTGGGAGGAATATGACCTCGTAGTGAGTACAGTGGCCTCGTGCCCCTGAGTTACTTTGGAGCCAACTGCTGCCTTCCAGGAGGAGGCTATGATGAAACACTCGGCCTGGAATATCCTTCCCTGGGCTCCCAGGACTCTTCCTGTTTTTCACACTGGAGAGACAGCCTAGGGCTGCTGTCACTCAAGGCTTCCCAAGAACTGGCTCTTGTCCTGAGATTGTTTTGGTTATCCTAATTCCTGACCTTTTGAATTGAGTTGAAGTTGTTTTCTTTCTCAACCTTGCAACAACCCTCAGCTGTTTGAGGAGAGCTTACTAAGAAATGTTTGTTTTTCATTAACTCGTTTCTCTCTATTAGAGCCAACAGAAAAACAGAAGAGGGAAGGAGAAGGGGGTCCCTGTTCAATCAGCCTCATCAGACTTCCCCCTTCAGGGCTCTGTCCGGCTCTAGCAAATTCACCACAGCAGAGCCTGGGAAAGCCGGGGTCCTGCCCATCCCTCTGTTACTTGTCAATGCCTGGGTAGTTCATCTGCCCAATACTTAAGTCTGTAGGATGTGCCAGATACCCTCACATGGTATGTCTTTTTATTTTTATAGCAACGCTGCAAGATATGGGTTATTAACCCCATTAAAAACCAGGAAATTGAAGTTGAGAAAAGCTAAGTGACTTGTCCACGATTCTCCACCTGGAAAATAGTGAAACTAGTTTCGAATCATTCAACATCAGTTGTTTTCTATTCTCAGTGCCTAGTTGGGGGAAGTGGAGTGGGCTGTGGTTTGTGGCTCTGTTGGCCCAGATGGCTGAGGCCCAGGGAAATTCGACATGCCCAGCTACACTCACGGGGTCTCTGCCTGGGTTCTAGGGGCTAAGACATGAGCTCAGTAGGCATTTCTTACTTCTCTCTCTCTTTTTCCTTGTGAATATACCTCTCTTGGGGGAAGAGGTGGGACAGAGGGGTGATAGGAATAGGGCTGGACTGAGACATAGCTATAAACACTGGCATAGCACCACCATGTAAATGAAATGCCCATTTATTTACAGCTTCTACTCAGTCTGCGAACTTGGAGAGGATGGGAAAGAGACACGATGTCTTTATAGATTGGAAGGAAAGGTAGCAATTATTTAGCAATTTCCCTCCTTTAGGCAGATAGAGTGTAATTTGAGGCTGGAGAGAGGAAGATATTTACCTAAATGTTACAGCTAATTAATGTCAGGGCCAGGATGTGAGTCCAGATCTCCTAAATCCCTGAACACTGACTATTCAAAAGTAAAACTGAATTCCTATAAAATAGGGGAATAGTACGAGGAACAGAATAATTTGGGAGCTTAAGGAATATTATAAAACACTGCTTTGAGATCTTCAATCCTTTTACTATAGAAGTAAATAATATATTTTCAAGAGGCTCAAAAGTCTCATGGAAAAATATAAAATCTTAAAAAATTACTACATAAAAAGCAACCTGTTGGCAGTATTGGCATGTCATGACAATGAATATTTATTTCAAAAACAACTCAGGATCCAGAAAAAAGTTTCTGGCAAACACTTGGTGCCCTTAATAGAATGCAAGATAGCCTGGCCCCTCTGAAACGGGAATGAAAAATCGTAAGGAGACAGTTGCTTGAGATGAAAAGGCAATGCAAGGAAATTTAAAGGTAGATAGTTGAGCTGAGAAAAAACAGCAAGGAAACCAAAAGTTCAATTGCAGAATTAAAATCTACATGGGAAGACACAGACGGCCATAGTGCCATAAGGTAAAGCAAGTCACGATATAACAAACATGGTGAAAAAATGGAGAATATGTATTAAAGAGGGAGAACAGAGGCCAAAAATGAAGAATCAAATATGTTTCTGAAGAATAGAACAAGAACAATAGAATCACTAATTAAACACAGTGCAGACACACAAACACACATTTTTCTACAACAGTACTGCAGATTGAAAGTCTTTACCACATTATACTGGAGAAAAATATGAAAAGAAACCCAACATCTAGAAATACCAGAGCAAAAATGTTACTCATAAAGAAAGATTCTATAACTACCCAATAAAAATTGGGCAAATCAGACCCAAAGAAACACAAGGCAGGTGGGTTTTAAATCTCTCCTGTGTGGCACCAAACAGTAAATAATAAGGGAGCAAAAAAAAAAAAAAAAAAAAAAAAAAAAAAAAAAAAATTGAGGAAAAACTACCGTGACTAAACGATAGTAAGCACTGACATTTTTTCTTTTATTTGTGAGGGGAACAGGAAAATTTCCAGATATTCAAAGGCTTAAGAAATCCACTCCCAGGGTATATTTCTTGAAAAATTTTTTCCATGTGAAATGTGGAACAAAATGAAGAACTCAACACTAAGAAATTATGTGGAAAAAAAATGTGGGTGAGAAGTAAAACAGTTAAACATGGAATTAATTTAAAATATTTTTTAAAGTAATAATATTAGAGCCAACATTTATTTAGCAGTTACTATGTATCAGGCATTGTGCTAGGTCTTTTATGTACATATTTGTTTATAAAAACTTAGTGCAGATGTCAAAAATTAGCCATCTAATAAATGATGTATAATATAAAAATATTAACGAAATGACAACAATCCAGCCCTAAATCTTCAGATTAAATTGCTAAAACCAGCCAGGCAGTGAAGGAGTGATAAAGGTGCTCAGTTCTTTACCTTAATATCTGAAAGACAATGCAATGCAAAAGATACCGTTTTATTTTTTAATTACTTAACGAGTAGAGGTATTTTTAATTACTTTGATGATTAGGCAGCATACAAAGTAAAAAATAAACTTTAAAAAACATGAAGTAAATGAAAAATTGGAAAACATTTTTCTGACGAAGCAGTGACAGGAAAAAGGAAGTTATGGGTATGTTAAACTTCTTTATATATCAATAAGAGAAACATAAACAAATACCTGAAAATAAAACAAAGCAAAGATTCCAATAGGCAATTCACACACACACACAAATCATTGACAATTAACATGAATAAAAGTTACCTTCGTAAGTAATAAAAGGGTGCACATTAAAACAGCAATGACAGACCATGTTAAACCCATCACATTGGCAAAAACTCAAAAGAATGAAAATCCCTGGTGTTAGCTAGGATGGAGGGAGAGGGCCTTCCAGTAGGCAGCCAGCAGAAGTGTAAATTGGTAAATGGGTACTCTTTTGTCGGGGAATTTGGTAACACACATCAAAAGCTTTCTAAATGTGGATACCTTTTGACTCAAGAATTGCATTTCCAAAGGACATACTCAGAGATGGCCACAAAGATTTAAGTACTACGACAGGGAGAGAGGTCCTCATCCACCGGGCTTCTCCTTTGAAATGGAGGGTGCCACACAAGGCAAAAATAGAAAGAGGGAACAGTGGATGATTAAAAGGCAGGGGCCCCCAGAGATGCAACACAGGGCTGTGGGCTCCGAAGAGCCCGTTGTCCCCGGTAAGCCTGGCCCCATGGTTGCCGGATTCCTCTCTGGTTCGTTTCCTGTTGCTGCCCCTGAGGTTTTTCTATACCCCTGTTTAAACATTTCGGGTCATCTCTACAGTACTCCTGGCAATTAAGGGAAGGGTGGGAAACTGCGAGAACCAGTCTAGGAAAATTAGTGGGGTGCCAGGGGAGGCTGGCCAGGCCAGAACTAGAGTCCCAGAGTCATCGGGCGACTAAGGACAGCAGGCTGCTGCTGGCCCTGACCCTGGGTGCACCTGCTGACGTAGCTGTTTGAAGACCTTAAATATTGGCTGGAGCTCCCCCCACGGCCTCTGCTGGAGGGACTCCGTGTGCTCCCCCTGTGTTTGTGTCTCTGGTACCTGCAGAGCACTGCTGCAGAATGTGAGCATCTGGATATTTTGGCTTTCGCAGCTTGCATCTCACCATGACCCTCATGGTGGGGACTTTTCCAAATGCAGAAAGCGGGTTTAGGTGCCAGGAAGCCTCCCACAAAACAAATACCCATAATACTGATTCTGTTGCCACCGGGCAAGTGAATCTGGCTGGGTGGCAACAACTCTATTAAGAACAACGAGCCTTGGGAGGTGGCTGTGCTGGGATGTGGCTGTGCCGGGATGTGGCTATGCCGGGATGTGGCTGTGCCGGGAGGTGGCTGTGTTGGGAGGAGGCTGTGCCGGGAGGTGGCTGTGCCAGGAGGTGGCCGTGCCGGGAGGTGGCTGTGTTGGGAGGTGGCCGTGCCGGGAGGTGGTCATGCCGGGAGGTGGCTGTGTTGGGAGGAGGCTGTGCCGGGAGGTGGCTGTGTTGGGAGGTGGCTGTGTTGGGAGGTGGCTGTGCCGGGAGGTGGCTGTGTTGGGAGGTGGCTGTGCCGGGAGGTGGCTGTGTCGGGAGGTGGCTGTGTTGGGAGGTGGCTGTGCCGGGAGGTGGCTGTGCCGGGAGGTGGCTGTGCCGGGATGTGGCTGTGTTTCCCTTATTGCCCACGAACGCCTGCCCCTTCCCTTCGAGTAGGAAGCCCTTCTACGTGGCGTCCCAAACAGCTCTTGGGAGGAGAGATTCAAAGAGGAATTTTATATAGTCAGAGAACAGGGGACCCTAGCAGGACATCCATGTTTGGCTTAGATTTAAGGTGGAAGTTCTAGTCAAAGCTCTCTTCTCCCTGGGTCTTGTTATCCTGCAAGGGGTGAGCAGCGCCGTCTCGGTGCACAGGGGCTTTGCAAGTACACAGAGCTCTCCCGTGATCACCTAAAGATCAGATTGCCTTGGTGCTGCGCCGTGTGTGGAGTTTGGGGGCTGCTGCTGGAGGCTGTGTTCGGGATATAATTATGCATACAAATTCAGCCAGTCGACTAATGAGGGAGCCTTTATTTCTGAAGGCTCGTGTGTGCTGGCTGTGGTGCTCTGCACAGCACCGGTGGCCGGCAGAGAAGCTGCAGTTGCTGAGTCCCATCCACAGGCACGGGGACTAAGGACGTGGAAATGGCTGTCATTCGGCACAGCAAGTCTGACCACAGAGACTGGGATCAGCGCCGTGGCAGCACCAAACATCGGGTGTGAGTCGAAGGCACGCTGATCTGGCCAGTGTTTACTAACCCGTCTTGCCATGCAAGGTTCACAAATAGGAGTGAGCGTGCAGTGTCTCCCTCGGCGTCTCTGTGTTAAGAGCTGAAGTCTGTTGCATCTAATCTATTAGGAAATTCTTGGCAACTGGCTGCTCTCCCCGCCTCAGCTCCCCCAGGACTCGGTGCTGCGTGATAATTCCTTATCCCTCCTTCTACTGAGCGGGCACTTGTGGAATGCGGGAGCATTCTCGGAGACCATACCCCGACAGACAGCGTTTCCAACGTGTACCAGGGATTGCGAAGGGACTTGGGGTGATATTTCCAAGGACTTTCTTTTACACAATTATGAGAACAGTGAGAAAAAAGAATCCAAGCACAGCTAATGCAGGGAGGCAGCGCTGCTGTGCCCTCCTCCAGGTCAGGGCGTTTGTCAGCACTGAGCTGGTGGCACCAGCCCTACTTTCACTGTGACCTCTCGACCCCTTTCGGGCTGTCACATTTCTCTTTTGTGATTACAAAAGGTCTCTAGGGACCCTCTACCTAGAAGTTTACCTTCCAGCCCAGCCAAGAAGTGAAACGTGCATCCAGATACCCGTGACTGTATGAGAAACACCTTTGACCAGAGCTCCTCAGGGCTTTGTCTGAGTGAGACTAAGTTCGCTGGTTCAGCCCCAGGAGGGCCTGCCGACCCCTCCAGGCCAGCGTCTTTCCAGTGCACGGCCCTGGCCCTGGGAGAGCTGGCGTGGTGTGCGTGAGCCCACGTGAACCAGCCTTGCCACTGGAGACTCAGGTCCCACGACGATGCCGCGGGAATGCAGCCGTCCTGTCCCAGGAGCGCCACAGAGAAAATCATGTTGAAACCTTATTGTTACGCACAGAAAAGTACACATTGCCCTAGAGAGTTCCAGCCAAAAAGTTGTGGATTTAAAAATGCAGTTGTTCCCCCCTTGTCTGAGGTTTCACTCACAGCGGTTTCAGCTACCGGTGGTCAACCTTGGTCCAAACATGCTAAATAGAAAATTCCAGCCCATAAACATTGAATTGTGCACTGTTCTGAGTGGCGTGATGAAGTCTCACACCGTCCCACTCTGTCCAGCCTGGAATGCAAATCGTCCCTTTGCCCGAAAACCTGCACTGTAGATGTTACCCACCCCTTAGTCACTTCGCAGCCGTCCCGGTCAGATGGGCTGACGTGGTTTGGCAGTGTGTGTGTTCAAGTAACCGGCTAATCAGATCAAAAAGCATAGTATGTATAGGGCTCGGTACTACCTGTGGTTTCAGGCATCCTCTGGGGGTCTTAGAACACATGCCCCAAGGATTAGGGGGACTACTGTACCTAAAGTCATACCCAGGTGTTAATAGTATGTGAGTCAAACTTCAGAAGTTCTTACTAAATTCACCAAATAAAATGGTTCAAAACATGCAAGGGAGTGAATGTTTGTGTCCCCCCAATTCATACACTGAAATCCTGACTCCCAAGGTGACAGTGTCAGGAGGTGAGACCTAAGTCATAAGAGTGGCTCTCGTATGAATGAGATCAGCGCCCTTCTAAAACAGATCCCTGAGACCTCCCTGGCTCCTCCACCATGTGAGGACACTGCAAGAAGGTAACCATCTGTGGACCAGAGGGGACCCTCGCCGGGGACCCAGTATGCCCGTGAGGATCCCACAGCCTCTAAACTGTGAGAAATAAATGTTTGTTGCTTAAGCCACCCAGTGGGTGGTATTTTTGTTACAGCAGCCAGAAAGGGCTAAGTTAAAATCTAAGTTACAAAATGTCTTTTTTCTCCTCATTTTAGCAGTCTAATTGCCATTGCATAAAACACTAATCCATTTCTTCATTTTCTCAGTAGCTTCTCTCTGCAATTTACTGGGAATAAAATCTGGAAGAAACTGGAAGGACCCTGGCGCCATCAGCCTTCTTAGGCCACTCTTAGGGAGTGAGGGCTCCTTTCCTCCCGAAAGCCGGGTTCACGCGTCACTTGCGGATGCACTGCTGGTGACCCTGTGTTCTCAGACGGTGTGGAATAAACA
Source organism: Cheirogaleus medius (assembly GCA_008086735.1). Lineage (NCBI taxonomy): Eukaryota > Metazoa > Chordata > Mammalia > Primates > Cheirogaleidae > Cheirogaleus > Cheirogaleus medius. Next base: position 3,447,561 of record VBSM01000725.1, read on the forward strand.
ACTCCATTGCTGTCTTGGCTCCTTTAAAAGAGGAGAGGAGGGTGAATTGGAATGTTTTCTGTGGCTATTCCTCTGGCCAGAAGTTTCAGAAACAGCGAACTTCTCCTGAAGTCCTGGCCTCCGTGGCTGCAGGAGGGAAGTTTCACACTGTTTTTGAAAGCCAGCTCAGTTTGCCTTGCAATTTTTTTAAGAAAACAGAAAGAATAAATTATAATGAGAAAATAGACAATCAAAGGGAGGGAAATACAAATCATCAAGAATATTTTTCTGATGTTATTTCTTTTCAACACTTCTCCTCTGTACTTCTGTGCATGCATGACACATGTGTCCCTGTAGACATGATGTGCGCATTTCTTCTCGTTCAGTCACAGCCAGTCACCAGCACTAGCTGTGTGGGGCCACACCGTGTGGAATGGTGCTGACTGCTTTGGTCTGGTGACGGCCCCACAGCACTCCAAAACCCACTCCCAGGCTGACTTTGTCCCCCAGCCCCTGTGACCCTGGGCATGAAGGTGTTAGCCGGCTCCTGTCCACTTTCTGTCCGGCCAGGGCTTTCTTTGCAGCACAGTCTGACCACTCATGCGTGGTGCCTGGAAGTCCCACTTTGCAGTTTTCAAGTGGCCGCATCCCCTTGGTGGGCTTTTAAAATATCACCTCATACAGAATTGTCTGGTTCTGCCTTACACGGACAAACAAGAAAAATAGATAAAGCTCATTTGTAACGAACTTATCTGTTATTGTAAATTTTAGAGAACTGAGTATGCAGAAACCGTCTCCATGATGCACATTTTATCTTAAAAGATAGCCTGGCGACCCGTCTCACTGTGTGCCCGGACACACTTAATTGAGTCTAAATGAGCAGGCGCGACGTGAGCCTGCGCGAGGATCAGCCAGGGCTGGGGTGTGCCTAAGCGTGGGAACCTCAAGGACAGCCTCCAGCTGCCCTTTGCGCCTGCAAACCCTTTGGCAGCCGCGGCCTTGCTGAGCCTGTGTGTGATAGAGGAGGGAACTCTGTGATGCCCTGGCATAGAGAAGACATCCGGGACACTGGCTTCTCTGCTTCTCTAACTTTCCTCCCAATCCCCACCCGTCTCCACCCTCACCTCCTGATCTCCATCTGAAAAGCAGAGAAGGTAAAACCACGCTGCTTCTCTTCTGTGGATTTTGCAAAAACCAAGTGAAAAAACTTCAAGTAAAAGACCCCCCAGAACACGCGAGCATGGTGAGGGCATACAGTCATATTTCTATCTGCAACAGTCCGCGGGCTGCTACGGGAGGATGCCAGAGAAGGAGTGGCTTATAAACAACAGACATTGATTCCTCACATTTCTGCTGAAGGCTGAAAGTCCAAGGTCAAGGCTCCAACAGGTGAATGACGGGGACTGGCTTTCTGGTTCACAATCTCTTTGCTGTGTGTGTCCTCACTTGGCACAAAGGGTCTCTTCTTATAAGAGCAAGAATCCCATTCCTGAGGGCCCCACCCTCACGACCTAATCACTGCCTAAAGGTCCTACCTCCTAATGCCGTCACCTTGGGCTCAGGATTTCAACATATGACTTTGGGGGAGGTGGGGACATACGTTCAGGTCATAGTATTATAATAATGGGGACATCACCCCATTCCTTGACTCTTTGGTAGTTGTAAGAACTCTCCGCACCGTGCTTGGAAACAGCAGGTGACTACGGTCCTGTGTCTCCTTTCAGTGGGGAGCTCAGACAGTGGGGTGTCCAAGGGACCCGGGATGCCTCCTCCCAGGGAACTTCTGCTTTCTTTCCCCTTCAGTCTCTCCTCTGTGTGACGGACCGCCTCCCCAAATATTGAAATGTACATATTTCTAGTCCATTTCTTGGGTGCTTCAGATTCATGTATCAATCCATGTGAGGCCTCCACCAGCCCTTTTCTGTAATCTATTTGAATTGGGTCTGTCTGAATGTCCCTAGAGGACACAGTTCAGAGGGGACTTGATTTCCAGATCAGTCAGTAGAGGCTGGAGCCTTGATGTGATATGTCCTACTCTTGGTGCAGCGAAGCAGCCTGTGGCAGGCCGGGCACCTTTGGAGCCTTCCCTCCTGCCTCAGGGCCCTTCAGCCTAGGATTTGCCTGTTTCCCAGCCAAGTCAGGAGATGCCTTTGTCTGCCAACATGGCAACACTGGGGACCCCTGCCCCTTGCCACATCTTTTTGTTTGTTTGTTTTTTGAGACAGAGTCTCACTCTGTTGCCCTGGCTAGAGTGCCGTGGTGTCAGCCTAGCTCACAGCAACCTCAAACTCCTGGGTTCAAGCAATCCTTCTGCCTCAGCCCCCCGAGTAACTGGGACTACAGGAATGCACCACCATGCCTGGCTAATGTTTTGTTTCTGTTTTTAGTTGCCCGCTTAATTTTTTCTATTTTTAGTAGAGATGGGATCTTACTCTTGCTCAGGCTGGTGTCGAATTCCTTACCTCAAATGATCCTCCTGCTTTTGCCTCCCAGAGTGCTAGGATTACAGCCATGAGCCAAGACACCTGGCCTGCAATATCATTTTTAAATTACAATAACCTTCATTGCTTTATTTTTTGAAAACGAAGCACATATACTTTAGGAAATAAAGGGAAAATGATTCTATTGTTCAGAAATAACTTCTATTAGCACCTTGATAAATGATCTTTAGGGGAGGGGTCATGGTAGAAACTGAATTTATACTAGTCATATATTGTGTAATTACCTTTTGTCCAATATTTCCTTGTTAGTATATATCCATCTACTGCACTATCTTTAGTGGCTGTATATTTTTTTCATTGTATGGGTATAGAAAAACATTTTGTAGATTGGTAATATTGATTGTTTGCCTGTAAAAGTCAAGCCAGAGGGACCGTTTTAGAACTATGTTGGAACTAGATGCCTGTACACAGCTCTGATTATTTGCTTAGGGATAAATACCTATAAGTAGTATTGCTGGATCAAAGAATAACAGGCTTTAGGAAAGTTTTTACTAGATTGGCATTGCAGAAGAGTCAACTCATTGGAATTCAGATGGTAGGAGCAGAGAGGAAGGATGGCTATAGGGCACGGGGGAAGAATCCCTGCTCTCGAGTGGTTGCAGAGTCCCCAGGTGGGCTCTCGAGTGGTTACAGAGTCCCCAGGTGGGCTCTCGAGTGGTTGCAGAGTCCCCAGGTGGGCTCTGGGTCAAGGAGGGATGGAGGAGGTGGGGTCGGAACGTTATGAAGCATCTTCTCTCTTTTGCTGTTCTCTGTGTTAAGAAGTATGAGTGGAAGTCAGGATAGATTTTTAACCCAAAGCAGCTCTATCTGTGTCAGTTCCCACTAGATCCTGGCATTGAGTTGTCTCATTTTGTTAACATTATTCTGAATGTTTACCTTTCTTTATCTTCATGAGTATTTTAGTGATAAGGAAGAAGAGGCTGCATCAAAACCTGCTAGCCAGACGCCTTTGGGAGCAGATGTCTGCACCTGTGTTAGGATGTCCGTGCGTACAGCCGGCTCCACTGTGAGCCTCTCCTGGGGGAGCTGACCTCTTCAGCCAGCCAGACTGAAAATGCCCCCCGCCCAGCATGGTCTATGACTTTCTGCAAGGCTGAGTTCTGATGCAAAACTATACACTCACGTGCCGCATACTGACGTTTTGGCCAATGATGTACCACATATACCACGATGGTCCCATAAGATTGTAGTGAAGCTGCAAGTTTCCTGTCGCCTAGTGACATGGCTATCCTAATGTCCTAGCACAACATTAGGACATTCACAAATACTTAGCATCGTGTTACACTTGACTCCAGCATTCAGTACAGTAACATGCCGTACAGGCTTGTAGCCTAGGAGCAATTGGCCATGCCACGTAGCCTAGGAGTGCAGAAGGCTGTACCGTCTGGGTTTGTGTAAGTGCACTCTGCGATGTTCACACCATGATGAAATGCCCTAAGGACACATTTCTCAGAATGTATCCCCATCGTTAAGCGGTGTATGACTGTATTCTACTCTTCAGATATCATGAATTATAAGTATCTGTAGATAATCCCTTTATTTAAGATTATTCCTTGAAGGTAAACGGGGGAGTTGTTTGAAGATGGGTCCTTGTCATGTTTCTAGAAGCCTTTCTACTTGTTCCAGAAGCCGTCCTCGGGCAAACAAGGAGAGGAATTATGTCGTATGTGTCTTTCTATTTCCAGCGCCTACGGCTATACTTGGAACATAGTGAGTGTTCAGCGGGGACTAGCTGGATGTTTTGATTTGCTATACTCTCCCCCTTGACTTTTCTGTATCACTACTACTGTGGATTCCTGAAACCTCGGGTAGCATTGAACCCTATATATACTTTTTTTTAAATCTGATCACCAAGACAGCTACTAAGTGACTCATGGGCAGAGAGTGTCTTCAGTGTGGATACGCTGGACAAAGGGATGATTCATGCCCCAGGCTGGACGAGGCAGGATGGCGTGAGACTTCACCACACTACTCAGAATGGAGTGCAATGGAAACTTATGGCTTATTTCTAGAATTTTTCATTTAATATTTTTGGACTTGATTGACCATGGAAAGTGAAACCACTGATAAGAGGAGACTATTGTAGCACATGCCCTATTCTCTCATGCCTGCCAGCCTGCAGAAAGCCCAACTCAAGCACTTAGCACCGTGAGCACAACAATACAAGTAAGACACTTGCCATTTTCAGTGACTGGATGGCCTGTTCTCAAAGTGTGGTCTGGGGACCCCTGGGGCTTATTGAAACCCTTTCAGAGAGTCTTGAAGTCAGAACTGTTTTTATAATACTACTGAGAAGCTATTTTCTTATTTCACTCTCATCTCTCATGAGTCTACACTGGAATTTTCCAGAGGCGAATAAACAGTGATGATGTCATTGCTCTGGGGGGCTAATGGAGCGTGCCACTGTATATTCTTGCATTTAAAAAAAATCTCAGTTTTTTTTTCTAATATGATAAATAACACTAGATATAACCTCATGAACAAAGGCTTTTTGCAGTGTCCAATGATTTTCAAGAGTGTAAAGGAGTCCTGAAGCCATAAAGTTTGAGAAGCTCTGGCCTTGAATCCCACTTCCACCTGGTCTGAACCCAGATAAGTTGGCCCTTATGAGGGAATGAAAGGGAAATGGCCCTCTTTCTCAATTTCCTGATTTATTCATTCAGTACATATTTTACCACGTTGCTACTTTGGGCCAGACACTATGCTAGGCCCTGGTGGTACAGCATTAAACAAAACAAATGTCACCCTGCCTTCCAGTTGTCTAAGGAACCCAGAGAAGCCTGCGGTGGCCGTGCAAGGGGGGCCTGTGTGTCCGCAGCAGGCGGGAGGGGGCTGCACACCGCGGGCTGTGGAGATCTTGCTCTTAACGCTCAGGCAATGTCCAAGGGCCAGGGCTAGCCAGCAGGGGCTTTTTATTTAACTTTTTAAACGTTTTTTATTGCAATAAAAATTTTTATACTATGTATATAACATAAAATGTACCATTTTCATCATTTTTTAGTTCACAATTCAGTGACATTGTTGTGCAGCCATCTCCACCATCCATCTTTAGAACTTGTTTTCATCCCAGTTGAAACTCTCGTCCCTGTTAAACGCTCACTGCCCATTTCTCCTCCCTCCAGCCTGTGGCAATCACTGTTCTATCTTCTGTCTCCATGAATTTGACTCTTCTGGGCCTTTCACAGAAGTGGAATCATAGTCTTTTTCTCTCGTGTCTGGCTTATTTCACTTAGCGTGACGCAGGGGTGGGTTTTCAAGTTCAGAGAGATGTCAGTGAGATACCTCGGCTGGAGAGGCTTGCACTTCAGTCTCCACCTCGGTCCTCTCCCTCGCCTTCTTTTGACGCCAGTCAGCTGCGCCATCGCGGCGGCCAGCTTCGGCCCGGCCTCTCGGACCTGCAGAGCACGCGCCAGCTGTCGCCAGCAGCGCTCCTCCGTGGTTGCGATCGGAGGGGCCGTGTCACGCTCTTGAAAGGACACTAGGTGAGTGATCAGAGACCATTTTGAAATTCAGCCTTCTAGGTCTATAAAAACTATAAAATGGACTTTAAAAAATAAAACAGCTTAGAGTGACTGGACGTGGGACGAGAGAGCCATCCTACGCCAGCACACCACTGGGGTCCTGCACACTGGCTTCTACTGCGGGCCCCTTTGACGCCAAAGACTGATGCTGCATTGACTACATAGCAGTGACCGGAAGGCCTGTTTAACAAGAATACATCTCATTGTTTAATTGATAGGAGCTTGAGACTGATTGATCGTTTTTGGAAATTTTAACCATCACAGTCAGAAGTAAAAACAAGAGGTCAAATGCTGAAAATAGACCCTAATCTCTTAGAACACAGGCTCCCAAATTTGAGTGTGCAACCACACCACCTAGAGCCCTTTTGGAGCACTGATGGCGAGGCCCTGCCCCCAGACGTCCGATTCAGTAGCTCCACGGTGGGATCCTGGAACTGGCATTTCCAACAAGTTCCCAGGCAATGTTGAAGCTGCTGCTCTTAAGACTTTGAAAACCACTCTTTTATAGGCAGGCAGGCATTAAGAGTGAGGGCTCATGAGTCTTTAGTAGAGACCCCTCTAGCATGCACATTCCTCTGCCTAGCATGTTCTTTCCACACGTCTCAGCCTGGTGAGAAGCGGAGACTCCAGGGCCATCATAGGATGTTTTTCCTGATTTTCTGCTTACTGAGTAGCAGTCACCTCTCCCACATACATGGCATGCATACATGTCATGTTTGCACCCTCCTGCTTTCTGGAGGGAGGGACAACAGTCTCCAGTGGATCTCTCCGATGATGAAAGGGAATCCTTCATCCTTTCATCTCTCTCCTAGCCCTGAAGAGGTCTCCGAGGAGCCATTTATTGAATCTGCTGAAGCTTAATCTCTCAGGTTTTGAAGACACCAAAGTCTGTTGGCCCCAGGGTCATTCATTATAGCTAAGCAGAGTCACTGTCACCTCAGCTGGTGAAGTTTTCAACTCTTACTTTACGGATCTAGCCATTACGGGAAGAAAGCCTTCATCCTTAATTGCAAGTGATTTAACTTGTTGGGTCAATGAGCCCCTTTCTCTTCTGAGGCGTGGTAAGGACATGTGACCTCTGGGCAGGGACATAGGATGTCATTACTTCCTCCTATTGCAGCTGACATTTCTCTGTGTTATCTCAGCATTCTGGCAGAAGAGCTCATTTTTTCTGAGGACTAGCAGAGGAGGCCAACCAGCTCGGCACAGAGGATAGTGTGTGAGACAAAGAGCCTCCACGTGCTTCTCTCTCCCCCTTCCAGTCACCTCACCACTTGCAGACGGGCACTCTTGAGGTTTTCCTGAGCCAGGTCTGGTAAGTGACCAAACCACACTGAAGGAATGCCATCGCCTTTCTGGTCGAGATGCCTGCTCTTGTCGTAGCAACAGCTGCAACTGTGATCCCAGCTAACATGTATTCAGTAGTGCTTAAAGCGTGGGCCAGATACTGGTATGCCCATTATGCTACAGAATTTATTTCTCATTGTCATTTTCATGCTAAATGACCTCCATTCTTCAGGTGAGGAAACTTATTCTGCAATGTTTAGTAACATCAAAGAAAAACAGCCCTGAGCAGGAGTGGCGGGGAAGATTTCATCCCGACTGTTGCGGTGGGGGAGAGACTCCAGAATAAACAAAGCTCAACTCCAACTACGAACAAAGGTGGCTGACGTTTTCAAAGGGGAAAAGAGGGACTAGGAGGCTACAGAGAAATGGAAAAATCACAGAAGGTGAATAAAAGTGGAGAATTACGGAAAATGCTTTGGCAAGGTGGGCGGGACAAATGCGTTCTGGGCCTGGCAGCACTGACTCTTCTCGAGCATAGACTCCACACAGGGTCTGTGGCCAACTCTACAGACATGCCTCCTGCAGGCAGTGCCAGGCTGAAGTGTGGTCAGATCTCTGGCACAGTGATTGGGCAAGTCCTCTGTGACACATGGGAGTCCCCAGTTCTCAGTCACTTGCCTAAGGAGGCCACACAGCTGGTGGGTGGCAGAGTCAGGGCGTTAAGCCCAAGCAATGAGACGAGTCTGAAACACGATCCTGTGTGGTTTCTGAGGACTTGCTTCTAACGCCAGCCCTCCCGTTCCCAGAACTTCCCCTTCTGTCCTTCTCACCCCTGTGAGGTTCAACTCATACTGTGACCCCCACACTTCAGGGTCAGAAATTCTGCTGAAAATAGGTTCCCTGGTGTCTGCTTCTTCCTTTTCTGCAGTCACAGCCCCGTGAAGAATGGCAATGCCCTTGGCCCTGAGTGGTCCTTCTCCTTACCGCCACCCTCAACCTCACCTCCCCTTCTCCTGAGTATCTGCACCTGCGCTGAGAAAGGACCCTGAACGATACATTTGATCTGCATGGAGGGCTCTAATGACAGCAGGACTTCCTGCCCTGGCACCGTATCTATCAACCTCAGAAAATGCGACTGTCTGTTGGTACCAACTAGCCTCTCCTGGGAAAAGGGGGCGACGGAGCAGCCAGAGCTGTCTGTGAAAGATCTGTACAGTCAAGACCAGGCCATTCATCTCACAAGAAGGACATTCGTAACCATGATAAAAGCTGCTTCCCACTTAAAGCTATATATACAAAGGGCATTGCGAGGGATCATCCGGCAAGCTCATCTGTCACCAAAAAGGGAAGAGGACAAACGGGGCACGTTGGGGATTCTGTCTTTTCTAGGTGCTGACATGTGAACATAAAGGGTCTGGATGTGTTCCGATACCTGCTTCAATGCCAAATGGTACCGCGTGCCTGACCTCGGAGGCTGCAAAGTCTGTCTGAAGCCCAAGGAGGGCTTGGAGCATCAGAGATGCTGCGGCTGTAAGGAGCCACCTCCAGGGACATTAGGGTTAAGGTCCTTACCTAGGCCCAAAGTCTGATTTCATGAAGAGGACAGGATGTGAGGACTTGGGAGCCACCACGACAAGTTCTTTGCAGTTATCACTGTTTTGGTTTTTATTGATATAACAGCCCTGTGAGGTCAGAGGCTCTGCCTCCATTTCAGGGGTAAGAAGACTAAGGTGCAAACAAGTCAAATTCCTCAAGGTCACACACAGGAATTTCTGGTCTTCACATGGCTCTGGTTGTCATTCAGGGCTCACTTGAAATGCGCCTTCCCTGGAGAACCTTTTCTGACCAGCTAACAGAGTCCACAGCTGCCTATACCTTCCAGGTCATTCTCTGTAATATCTCCCTGCTCTGTTGTCTTTCGAGTAGTTCACCATTATTTAACGTGATGCCAGAGGCCATATCTGTCCCTTCACGAGGAGCCCCAGTCTCGTGTCTTGACCACCCCGTATCTGATGGGCAGTGTGGAGGATGCCCCAGGTGGCCTGGTGCAGTGCCCTTGAGATGGACAGATGGCTGTTATCCCAGAAAAGAGCGACACAGCCTGCCCAAGTAAGCTCTGATGAGATACCAGGAACCGGGCCTGTTCTCTTCATGTCTTGCAAGAGACACAGAATGAAAGGCCCAGTACATTTAACTAGACGGGGTTTGAATCAGATTCTCTGGGCATATTGTGGAAGTGTCCCTCTCCTGTAGTTCTGCTCGGCTCCCTGCTGGCCTCGTTCAGAAAACTTAGTTCAGTCTCCCAGTCTGATTCAGAGAGGGTGAGTGGGAGCTCTATTCTCCCTGCCAGATTTGACCCCAGACTCTTTCCCCCATGAACTGATGAAACCCACAGCTGGTCGTCATCTCTCCTGCCCTAGACTCCCGTGACATTTTATCTGTTACCCTCCTAAACCACTGATTTCCTGGGTTGCATGGTCATTATTCATCTGCGTGCCTCATCTCCCCTGCTGTTCTTGACCTTCTCCTAGACAGTGACAGGGTCTTAGTCATCTTGTCCATGCCTCAAACCTAGAACAGAGCCTGCGGATGCTCAGTGAGAAACAGAGTGACTGAGCAACGCAAATGAGCATGCGGCAAAGAGGAACTTGTGAAGGGAATTGAGAAGCCGTGGGTGTGGTGGTTTACTCTTTGTCAGGAAGTTGTTACAGGATTACATCAGGATGAAGCATTCAGGGCCTATGTCCCACATATAGTTGGTGTTCAACAAATGTTTATAAAAGAAAGGATAGAATTGACCCATTGTATATTTTTGGTTAAAGTGTCCTCATATCAAAAAAGTCTGGAAAATATCTTCTGAGTCGTTCTTCCTATTTGGGGGAGAGGATTGGAGATGTTATTTCAGACCCTGGATCTGCCTGTCCTGTGTAGGTCTTTGGAGTTTCAGTATCTGGACTAACTGAGATTTCACTGGGCTTCTAGGAATGAAGTCCTCATTTAGACAGTGGTCACCCAGTGCTCCCAACCTGCTGCTTTGCCCAGGGGACCTGCCCCTTCTCCACTCCCACACACAGCCTCCTTGCCCTAAGAAGCCACACTTCTGTGTTGGAACACTAAAGAGTTCACCTTCCATGGCCTTGGTCTGCGCGTGAAGGCTACCAGGAGAAACATTTCCAATGCAGAATAGAAAACCAGGCTTTCATCGAGCCCTGGTAAATGTGGTTTTTTGTTTGTTTGTTTGTTTGTTTGTTTTCATCTTACACCTTCCAGAGCCCTGGTTCTCAAAACGTGGTTCCTGGCGCATCCGCAGCAAGAGGAGATTGTTAGAAGGCAGAGTCGTGGGCCCTAGCCGGGACCTGCTAAGTCAGAAACTCTGGCGATGAGCTTGGGTTTCTGCTTCACAGGAAAGTTTGAGAACGTTGTTCTAAGAGTATGGGCAATATCCAAATTGAAAAACTGCTTTAACACATCTCTTGTAAACTGCTTTACCATCAACTCCTGCCCGTTTGTCTAGTGTCTTAATTAAAATGTGTATTTGTGAGGACTTTGCTACTTATAATTCTTCTTCATACACATTAACATATCTGATATTTACGAGCACCTTGTGAAGTCAGCAGGACAGGTATCGAAATCCCCATTTTACTGATGAAAAACTGAGATTTTTGCCAATGTCAAATGGCTAGAAAATGATAGACAGGTTCTGGAACCAGAACCTGGATTTTCTTTTTCACTTTTGTTTCAGAGCTCTCTCGTCACTTGATTTTAGAGTCCAGGTCACTCTCTGCACGGACTTTTCTGCAGTCCCTTCTCTGCTGCCCTGGTCTATACTGAGCTCTCGTCAAAGCTGCTGACTTGCTTCCATAGAGCCTGCCGTGGACTCTCTTATTCATTCTACTTCTAGCCCACGCGCTCCCCATGTGCTCCCCAAAGGGAGCACATCCTACTGCTTCGAAGCCACAGAACAAAGCCTCTCAGACTTCAGTGTCCTTGGAGTCGCCTGGGGATCTGGTTGAAGGGGCATCCGGACGCGGGAGGTGGGGGTGGAGAGTCTGCATTCCTCGCAGCATCCAGGGGTGCCCTGGCTCTGTCTCTGCACTGTGAGCAGCGGCAGGGCAGGACAACACTTGGTGCTTTTGTTTGCACTTCCTCCCTGAAGATGCTGCACGTTTCTTAATGGCAAGACCAAGTACTGCTTGTTTTATGTTCTTGGGTATAAGGATTAGCTCATGGGAGGGAGGCAAGGACAGAAAGAGGGAAGGGAGGAAGAAAGCACCTTTTCCACTGGCATGTACCTTTTTGAGTCAAGAAGTGAGAAGGCAAGTTGGTCATCCAGTGTCCTGATTCTCACTTCTACCTCAGTGTGCCAACAAAAGCAACCCTGATGCTGCTTTATAATTTTCAAAGTCTGAACAGAGGTAGTGGGGGAGGTTCATGGCTGCCAAAGCTCTGGCTTCCATCCTGCACGTTGCTTCTCAAGGTACAAGAGGAGTGTGTGTGGACATCTTTTAATATGGGAAAAATGTCACGTTTGGGGCTCTTAACCTTGGCAGAGTCCCCTCAAGAAGCCGCATCAATGCCAAGGAATCTGATTGGGTGGTTCTGGTGTCTGGCTAACATTAGCGTTTAGGAGATAATCTCCTTAGCGCCATCAATACTAAATCTGAGTCCTTTGGCAGGCAAAACTGCCTACGATCTTGTAAAACGTCACGGCCATCTGGCAAGAACTGCTGATGTTGTCGGAGGGGAAAGGGGAGATGGACAGTAATGCACGAAGCTTTTTAACAGTCCTTCCCATGAAGAGCAGAGGGTGTTGCCTGACAGCCCAGGACATGGGCAACCGAGACCCTGTGATTGTTTAGAAATCTTTCAAGACCTTTGGAAAGAGTTTCTCTCTCTGTGTGGGAGGGAAAGAAAGAGAGCCACGGTTACGTGAGAGGCAGCTGTAGAGAGATGGTTCAGGTGGGACCGAGGAAAAGAAGGGGCAGCAGGTGTGTGTGTGCTTCCAAGTGTCTTCGGTTCCAAGGATGTGACTCCCTCAGCTCACGGTGTGGGACAAAACCCCTTCACCCCACTTAGCCTGGTGTGAGAGTCGAGCTGGCTCTCCAGTCGTGGGCATTGCCCGTGTTTACCTGGCCTCTTTGGTGCCCATACATGCCAGCCCTCCATACAGGATTGCCTCTGAAGCAGAGTCCAGGGGGCAGTAGCCAGGCCCCACCCGCGGCTGTTCCCTTTTTCCGCTTGCAGCTCATGCCAAGACCTCTGCCCCCCGGCCATCTTGCAGAATTGGCGTGGCTGAGTGTGCCACGCTCACAGGCACTCTGTGCCTTTGTACACATTAATTCCTCAGCCTGGAACAGCCTTACTTCCTTTTCCCCACCTGACGAGTTCCTGTTAGCCCTTCGAAACTCGGCTTCATCAGGAGTTGGAGGCTGCAGTGAACCGTGAGGATGCCGCCGTGCTCTAGCCTGGGCCACAGATCAAGACGCTGTCTCAAAACAAAACAAACAAACAAGCAAAAAACTTAGCTTCAGCGTCACTGTAAAGCCCCCGACACTCCTGTCATACTTAGGTCAGGACCCCGTGCCTCTCTACGTGCTGCATATTTTGATTTTGTTTATTTGTCTCACCTGTTAGCCTCATCTCCACCTCCTCCTCCCTCCCTTTTCAGCTCTCGGTCTCGGCGCCCGGGACAGTGCCAGGCACATGGCAGGTGCTCAACAAATTTTAAATACTTAAATATGTCACAGTGGAAATCTGTCTAGAATTACACCCAGTGAAAAACAAGGCCATTTTTTCTCAAAGGGAGAGAGAAGTGTACAGCTTGCTTCCTGCCTAGCTTTAGCTTTAACATGTCTAATGTCACATGTACAGGGGTAACAGAAAAGGGTCCCCAAGTCCTAGTTACAGTAGCAGATTTCTGTTTAGAGCAAAGTCTGCAAACTGCTGCTCCCACATGTCACCTTGGCACTTCAGCCTTTGTTGTAACTGAAGCCACACACTATTTCAAAAGCCGCTGGGGAATCCCAACCACAGATTTCCCTCAGGGGTAGTTAGGGGACAAAGAATGCTTTGAAACCAAACCAAAACTCCTAACCAAGCAGAGTTGTCTTGAGCTGAATTGCCCCAGATCGTGAGGCCAGGGTCTAAGCGCAAGCAGTTTATTTGGGGGTGATCCAGGACTTGCTGGCAGGGCAGAGAGGAGTGAGGCAAGGAAGGAGGAGGAAAGTGTGCAAGGAGAGCTGTGTGTGGGCTGCCGCCGAGGGCAGCTGGATCTTGATCCCATCAGGAACCTCTAGGCAATGACAAGCAGCACAACTCGGGCTTGGCCTGCACCAAAGTGTTCTTTGGTTGCCATTTGCTCATCCATTCACCAGTCAGTGGACGTTTGGTTGTTTGCAGCCTTGGGCTATTAAAAATGAAGCCTATTTAAACATTCATATGTTTGTGCGTACATGTGTTTTCATTGCTCTTGGTTGGAAACCTAGAAGAGGAATTGATGGGTGGAATGGTGGAATGGTAAATGTATGTTTAACTTTTTAAGAATCTGACTAACCATTTTCCAAAGTGGCTGCAGCATTTTATATTTGTACCAGCAGTGTAAAAGTGTCCAGATCTTTCTGGAAAACAAAGCAAGCCTGTGGCTTGCCTTCTTTTTGTCTTAACAGTATCTTTAGAAGAGCTAAAGTTTTAAACTATGATGAAGTCCACAGTGTATTTTCTTTCTTTTTTTATTTCAGCATATTATGGGGGTACAAATATTATGGTTACGTACATTGCCCATGCCCCCCCAACAGTGTATTTTCTTATATGATTTGTGCTTCATGTACTTTGCCTAACCCAAGGTCACAGAATTTTCTATTCTTTTTTTTCCTTAGAGTTTTACTTTTAGATCTTTTATTTTAGTTCTATGATCCATTTTGATCTAATTTCTAAGTATGGTGTGAAGTAAGGGATGAGATCTCTCTCTCTCTCTCTCTCTCTCGATAGCCAATCGTGCCAGCACGAGCATTGAAAATACCCTTCCCCCAGTGCATTACCTTGGTAGTTTCACTTAAAATTAATTGTGCACCTATATTTGCAACTGTTTCTGGCCTCTCTATTAAATTTCACTGGTCTGTATTCTAACCTGGCACCAATACCATACTGTCTTGACCATGGTAGCTTTAAAGTAAATATTGAAATAGGGTAGGATATATCCTCCAGTTTTGTAATTTTTTCTAAATTCTTTTGGCTATTCTAGGTCCTCTGCATTTTAATATAAATTTTAGAATTAGCCTGTCAATTTCTCCAAAAAATCCCTGATGTAATTTTGATTGGGATTATGTGGAGTCTTTATAACAATTTTGGGATAATTGCTATCTTAATATAATATTGAGCTTTCTAATCCATGTCATCCTTGTTTTCTCTCAGCAATGTTTTATTGTTTCTAATGTACTGATCTTGCACATATTTTGTTACATTTTTATGCCATTGTAAATGGTAGCTTTCATTTCAATTTAACATTTCACTATCCTTTTAAAATGTATTCTTAGATTATCTATATTTCAATGTACTTATGTATACATAGTTATTGTTGTTTTGCTTCATTATTTATGAATTGTCTTGTTCCAGAAAGATTTTAAGGAAGTGAGAACAAATAAAATAAAACAAAAACTTAGAAGAAGGAGAGAGTGGAAAAGACACAATTTTTGAAAAGGGACATCCAGTGGAGCCAGGCATGAAGCTTATACGTATGCACATTAGAAATCCTGTACAATTGCTTCTGGATGCCAATACAAATATAGTAAAATCTGAGTATTATATAATTTAGAGCACCCTTAAGTGACAACTCAGAAACGTCCAGCTATTTCTTATGCTTTTCTCCAGCAGGTCCTCAAAAAACAAGATATACTGTATAACAGAGCGTAATATGACAAATAAGGTCCTCAACAGTGTCTGAATTTTGAAACACTGTTTCTTTTATCACATAAAATACAGAATAGCAGTGCTAAGAAAGTGGTCTCCGAGGCAGTTACATCTGACCACAACCTCATGAAAGACTCTGAGCCAGAACCACCAAGCTGAGCTGGTCCTAAATTCCTTACCCTCAGAAACTGTGTGAGATAATGTTTGCTGTTTTAATGGCTAAATTTGGGCAACTTATTATGCAGCAACAGATAACTAATATAGATTTTAGTTCCAAACTACTCTTTATGAAAAGTACTATTTATAGCGCTTACTTCGTGCCAGGCATTTTACTAAGTACTATATAAGTATCATCTTATTTAATCCTTACATAACCCTGTGGGGAATCATTATGGACCGTGAGGAAATAGAGGAGTAGAAGCATTTATGCCAAGTCAAGCCCAAGGAGTCTGATTCCAAACTTTGGGCTCTTACCATCCTGCAATTCTGCCTCTTCTCTTGTCTCTCCTAACCAGACCACGCAGTGGGGCCTCGGCGGCACGCTTCTCCCTGGGGAGGGTAGATGCTGCCCCCGGGAGGGTGAGAGCTGGTTCCTGGGAAGGATGAAAAACATCTTAGATAGTACAATGGTTTGCAGCCCTCTCGAGCTGACCCTACCTGACAGAATTTCATTCCCTATTATCCAGTTTCTTTTGTTAGGGAGAAATTAAATTAAATGAAATTTTTCTCCTTAAGAGAGAAAAATAAAAAACGTAATTGAGAGCAACACTGTTTTATGACAAAGACCATTTCAGACTTCTCTGTGACCCACAGTCTTGACAAAAGAAAATCCTAATGTATAGTAGGTGCTCAGTTCACACTGCTGGGTTGATAGATTCCAGTCCATGGGGTTCAAATCTCTACTATGAAAATAACAACTCCAGTAATAAATAACACACGCTGAAGCGATGCTCCGGCCTCACAGGAAACATGCTCTACAAAGACCAGAGGCAGGGCGCCCCTGTGAGCAGCACTCTCAGGAGCGAAGGTTCAGGGCGGCTGACATGGATACCACCTGTCAGTAACTGTGATGAGAAATATGAGTTCACACTCCTCAGTTCCCTAGTGACCAACCTTATTATGCCTGAGTAGCGTGTCCTACCACACACGCTAATCTGTGGATATCTAAAAGTGGATAATTAGTCCAGACAGCTAGAGCTCAAAGTGAAATGAGCTTAAGGTTTCCAGAAATGACAACAGGTGCCTGAGGGGTCTTCAGTTCAGACCTGGCCTGCTCCTGCCTGTGCCTGGGGAAGAGCTCATCTCCTCAGTCTGACAGTCTATGGGCACATTCACCCATTTATGCCCACACTGCAGGCCACTACCCTGGGAATCCTCCATCTGAGCAAGGCAGGAAAGTGGTGCCTGAAGCTTGGGTCCTTCTTCCAGTCACTGCGTCCTGAGCATGTGGCTCAGTCCAGGCTGACAGACATGGGATAAGGATGCTACAGAGGCTCAGCTGGCCAGTGGCAGAGCTGAGCTGGGATCCCCAGAGGCTGATGCTCCGTCCAGGGCTTTTCCCACTAGCCCGCACTGTCTCCGTGGGGCTGTGTGCTCTTTGAGGCGATGAAGGAGCCTAGTTATTTTCTCCTGTAGAGTCCGTGGCTTCTCCCGTCACATTCTCCCTACCCCCACCCCCGCCTCCTGTCTGGTTTGAGTTTATTGTCAAAACACGCCCAGCCAAATTACTTGTCTGCAGACATTTTTGCCGGCCTTAGAGTATCCACAAGAGAGCTGCTAATGATTACCCTTCCTGCCCGTACTTAGCTCATCCTCAGAAGGGAACTGCTCATTATCATTCCCTGACTGCAGCCTGGACCGTCTGGAAACAGTCAGGCAGTCCAGATCCCGCGGCGGTGGGGCTGCAGCCCAGCATCTTCCGCTGTTGGGTCAAATCTCCACCAAGAGCGACTCTCAGCTGGTCGGGGGCTGTGAGCCTGTGGTCCCTCAGGCCAAGCTGCTCAGAGCCTGTGGGAGACAAGTAGTGGGGACCCGGGACGGGGGCACTTTTGTTCCTAGCTGACATCCTACAGTCCCCACCAGGGCCAGCTACATAATTTTCAGGGCCTAGTACAAATGAAAATGTGGAGCCCTTTGTTCAAAAAGCAGGAAGAAAAGTGATTTTCCTTTTCTCCTGCAATCTCTTTCAACTTGTCATGATGTTTTGAATTTGCTGTTTAATGTGGTTCTAAGTAAAGAAAAATTAAAAATTGAAATTATGAACATAAATTTTAATGTTCATTTTTCATTGTGCAATTCCAGGTTTAAATGCAAACTAAAAATCTTTTGCATAGCGAAGGAAACAATCAACAGAGTGAAAAGACAACCCACAGAATGAGATAAAATATTTGTAAACTACTCATCCAATAGGGGATTAACATCCAGAATATACAAGGAACTTAATCATCAGAGCAGTTCAAAAACTGAACAATTCAATTAAAAAGTAGGCAAATGAGCTGAGCATTTTTCAAAAGAAGACATACAAATGACCAACAAATATATGAAAAAAAATGCTCAATGTCACTAGTCATCATGGAAATGAAATTCAATATCATAAGGAGATATCATCTCAACCCAGTTAGGATGGCTATTATCACAAAAAAAAAAAAATCCCCAAATAAAATGCTGGTGAGGATGTGGAGAAAAGGGAACTCTTATATCTAATACACTGTTGGTGGGAATGTGAACTACCAGTAGTAGAGCCATTATGGAGAAGAGTATGGAGATTCCTCAAAAAACTACAAGTAGAACTACCATGTGATCCAGCAATCCCACTCCTGGGCATATATCCAAAAGAAAGGAAATCAGCATATTGAAGAGATATCTGCACCCCATGTTTACTGCAGCACTATTCACAATAGTCAAGATATTAAATCAACCTAAAGTGTCCAAAAATAGATGAATGGATAAAAACATGTGGCATCTATATTCACAATGGAACACTATTCAACCATAAAACAGAATGAAATCCTGTCATTCGTGGCAACATGGATGGAACTGGAGGCCATTATGTTAAGTGAAATGAGTCAGGGACAGACAGTTAAACACTGTATGTGCTCACTCACATGTAGAAGCTAAAAAATTTAATCTCAGAGAAGTAAAAAGTAGAATAGAAGATACGAGAGGCTGGGAAGGGTAGGGAGATGGGGGAGATAGAGGTTTGTTAAAGGACACAAAATTATAGCTGGATGGGAGAAGTAAGTTCTGGTGTTTTTTACCACAGTAGGATGACTGTTAATGATACACTATATAGTTCCAAATAGTTAGAAGGAGGATATTGAATGTTCCCAATATAAATAAATGATAAAGATTTGAGATGATCAATATGCTAATTACCCTGATTTGATCACTATGCATTGTATGTATTGAAATATCACTATGTACCCCATAAATACGTACAATTAGCATGGGTCGGTAAAAAAAAAGAAACAGCCAGTGGCTTACTCTTGTAAACCTAGCACTTTGGGAGACCACGTCAGGAGGATTGCTTAAGTTCAGGAGTTTGAGATCAGCCTGGGCAAGAGCAAGACTTTGTCTCCACCAAAAACAGAAAAATGCTCTGTGGGTGTTGATGGTGCACACCTGTAGTCCCAGCTACTCAGGAGATGGAGGCAGGACTGCTTGAGCCCAGGAGTTTGAGGTTGCAGTGAGCTATGATGATGCCACTGCACTCTAACTTGGGCAACAGAGTGAGACCCTTTCTTGAAAAAAAAAAAAAAAGAAGAACATAAAAAGGCAAATATAAGGGTTTTTAACTTCTATGTGAATCACCAAAATTGAACACAAAAGTATTTCATAGCTTATACATGTGTATGTATTCTGTTCTTCCCAAACACTGGAAATCCTGCAAAAAAGAAACTCAACTCTTTGTATTTTATTGCTTGATGCCTGCGCATTTGTACCTGAGGCTTTCTGATGAGTAAGGAAGCACAGAAAGGAAAAGGAACTTTTTCTTTCCTTCGATGTCATCATTTCCAGCATAAATGGTTAGCTAACACAGGGAAGTAATACAAAGAGAAAGGATATAATAGAGTTCCTCTGTCTTCTGTGTTTCTGAACATGTCATTGTCTTCTTTCTACGTTTGAAGCAAGTTGTGGATGGAATGGAAAGTGGGGCCTCTCAGGGCTGTCCACCCCGGACTACTCAGCAGTAAACAGAACACTCACCTGTACTCACTTGAGTCTCTCTGAGAACGCTCTACGCAGACAGGGCGGCAGATTGCTCGTTTCTTTCCTCATGAGCAAGCCCCATTGTCCCAGTGGACTTCACTTACAGAACAGAAGTTCAAAGATGATATCGAGAATTTCGAGCTGACACGAGGGCAGTGGAACATTAAACCAAGCCTGGGGTTGGCTTGAGCAGGGGACCCTGTGTGGCAGCATACATCACAGACCAGCGAAGCTGTCCCTGCCCCACTCCAACCCCTAGCCCCAGACTTCTCTCTGCTACGGAGGGATAGAGGAGGAACGTTAGAAATGGCTGGAATTGGGAAGCAAAGTGTGGGACAGCAACCAACTGTGAGGGAAGGGAAACATGCAATCAGGTTCAGGGTTCAGAAGTTCTTAACCCTAACTGTGCTTTAAAATAACTCGGGGGACTTAAACAAAGTACAGTGTCTAGACTTCAGCTGTGGAAGTTCTGATTTTCTAGATCTGTGTGGAGTCCAGGTCTGGGTATAGTTCTAAAAACTTGCCCAGGTGGTGCTGATACACAGCCAGACTCTTCTGTGTCTCTCTCGAGCTTGGCACCTACCTGTCCAGCCAAAATGGGGTCAACTGAGGCTGCCTGTAAGGAAAGTCTAGAGTATCTATGTTTTCTATTTTTGGCTTTTTTGTTTGTTCATTTGTTTTGGGGGCCATCCTATTAAATTGTTTTAATTAACTGTCATTAACACAAAATAGCAATATATTTTCTCTCTTTTTAAGCTGAGATCTGAAGTTCTTTTTCATCATCTTCAAAATTTAGTGCAATGAACACAAATACTTTGATCCATTTGTTAAAGATCTGATCTTTCATTTCAGCTCATCCCAAATGCTGGATGACTCTTCTTCTGCTTGTCAGGGCTGGCTGTGGCTGAGAGCTGCCTGGCCCTACTGCGTGATTGCAGCTGGGTCTGGCTGTAGGGTTCAGACTGCAGATATACTCCTGACAATTATGGATGAATTCACCTACAAATCTGAGAACTTCACTATCTAAAGACATCTCACACTGAATCTCTTTGCAGTGAGAATAATCATCTCTTCATTTAACCTTCATTCAATATTTAAAATTTTAGCTAATTTTATAATTTGGATCAGTTAATATTTATAAATTAGAAATTTCCTCCTTTGGCTAATTTTTCTTTACATTCCATTCTAGTAGACGTTAGAAACTATTCAGTGCAGATAGTTCCCAATCTCATCAACCATCCATTGCTTGGGGCAACACCGATGACTGAACCTCCCACCCAGAGATTCAGGTTGCCCACATCTGGTCTGGGGTCTGAGCAATCATGGTACAAAAGCTCCTTAGCTGATTCTGAGGATCGACTAGGTTTCAGAATCATGGACTTAACCCCAAATCCTTATATTTTAAGTACACTTCATCCCTAATACTAAAGTACTAGAAACAAAGTACCAAAGACATGTTAATGGAAAATCTAGAAAATACAGAGAAATAAAAAGAAAAAGAGAAAAGTTATGCCTTATCCCATCAACTAAAGAGAACTGCTGTTTGTCCTTCCAGTCTTTTTTAAAAAAAATATACAACTGAGTGATGTTGAAAATAGTACAGCAGAGGCATTAACCAAGGTTTGTTGACTGCTACACTGTTGGGTATGTACCAGCTGAAAGTCAACCCTAAGTACAAACATATGATTTTTTACAAAAATTACATAACGTGGTATGTACAATTTGGTAACCTGATGTTTTTCACTTAAACATATTTTTAATTTAGAAGTTGGAATTCCGTAGGATTCAGCCCTCAGTCTTTTCCTCTCTTCACTGTCTTCACTTTCCCTAGACCAGCCCATCCACTTCCGTGGCTTCAGTCGGCACCTGTGTGTTTGCTGCCAGAGTTTCCCTGTTGCCTAGGCTGCTCTGAGCCTTTGGCCTCTCCCTGCTGTACAGCTGATTGTCAGACACCTTTGCGCGGTTGGGCTCAAAATGTCCAAAACTGAACTCATGATGTTCTTTCCTGTGTAAGGAAAACGGGACCCCAAACCATCTGGAATCCCAAGCACCACTATTGACTCCTTCCTCATCCTCTGTGCTCTTCAAATTTAATCAGAGACCAAGTTAAATTGATTCAACTTCGTAAATATGTCTTGAACACAACCATTTCTCTCCTCTCTACTGCCAACTCTCCAGACCTAGCCACCACCATTTGTCACCTGGACAATTGCAGTACATTTCTACCTGGGCCCCTACTAATTCTTATTCCTATTAAAGTCAGAGTGAATAAATAGCAGTACAATATTTATATTGTGCTTTCTCCTTGGTGATTCATTTCTCGCTTTCCAATAGTCACATTAGAAATACCACATATTGAAGCTTCCCCAACAGAAGAACAAATTCTGAAAATGGAAAGTCAAATGCTTTACTTTTTATGCCTAAAATTGGCTAATAAAATTATAAAATGGTAAAAATAATTTTTAAAGTTAAAATTTTGTCTGCAAGCAGGGGCTTTTGTGGAAGGAAAATGGTTTTGGTCTTGAATCCTCAAAGGCTAAGAACCTGAAGGACTCTAGGACATGGGGCCTAAAGCTAGTGCTGCGGACACTGAGGTCAGGAAGGGCGCAGCAGCAAGCAGAAGCCAGTTGTCCTCCCAAAGAGCACGGCATTCAGAGGGTCCTGGAGAGAGAGAAAGGCAGGAAGGGGAGGCAATTATAGAAACTTGACATAATTTCGATCCCGGTGTAGAGGATTCATCACTCGCTAGGATACATATGGAAGCTTTATATTTAGCATGACACTGGGAAGAGAAAAACAAAAGAGAGAAATCAAATTATCCCCTCAATCGAGACAAACAAAGCATAGGATAAAGTTCATCGTCTGAGACAAAACAATCTTAGCAAACTAGGAATGGAAAGGAACATCCTTAATACAATAAATAGCATGTACAATAAACCTACAGTAAGGTAGGTTTGAATATTATCATACTTAACAACAAAATGATGAAGGCGTTTGAGTTTGAGAAAAAAACAGGGATATTGTATATATCACCATACTGGACATCCTATCACCTTGTAAGATGCAAGGAAAAGAAATAAAACATAAAGATTGCAAATAAAGAGAAAAACTGTGATTTTTCACAGATAGTCTGACTGTATATCTAGAAAGTCCTCCCAAAATCTAGAGATAAATTATTAAATTAGCAAGATGACTGGATACTAAAAAGTCAATTGTATTTGTTTATACTAACAATTAGAAAATAACACTTAAAAATATATCATTTACAATGGCATCAAAACCACTAAATGCTTAGGAATAAGCCCAGTGAAAGATTCAAAGGCTTTTTTCAGAGAAAATGGAAAGATGTATCATATTCTTGAATTGAAAAAGTTAATATTATAAAAACAAATTTTTCCCATTGTTCAAGACCAAGCCATTGGAGGCATCCTTGGCTCCTCTGTCTTTCTCATATCCCAAATATAATCCATCAGAAAATCCTATTAGTTGTACTTTCAAAACATAGCTTGTGTTCTCCCAAAAGCAAACCCCGAGTCAGAATTCAAGTGCAAGTACAGTATTCATGAGTTCCGCATCCACGATTCAACCAACTGGAGATAAAATATTTAGAGGAAAAAAACAATAAAAATAACAACACAACAACAACAAAAAACCAATTTATTATAACAAGTATTTACATAACATTTTCATTGTATTTGGTATCGTAAGTAATCTAGGGATGATTAAAAGTATATGGGAGGATGTTCATAGGTTATACTATACCATTTTATATAAGAGAATTGAGCATCCACAAATTTTGGTGTCCACAGGGTGGAGAGGGGCATAGAACCAATCCCCATGTGCATACCAAGGGACAACTATATTTTATTTAGAATTTAGGAACAACAGATATGCCGGTGGACAAAAGAGATAGGGAAGGGAAGGAGTCAACATAGAGTGTCATGCTAGCAGCTCCAAATCCACCCTACATTGCCCGCTCTGCAATATTGAACATGGGCCCTGTAAATATTTCTCCTATGCCAGCTGGCGCAATATTAAGCTTTCACAGTGGAGGATCCTGGGGGGACAATGGAGGAGTAAAAAGTTCTGTTTTCTGGTTCCAATGCTGTCCTCTCCCCAGGCTCCTCCGGCTCACGCAGCAGCTCCAGCAGCACGCAGTCTCCGGCAGTGCAGACGGCTTCTCCATGCCAGCTCTTGCAACGTGCAGAGACCGGCAGCGTCCAGCTTCCCCTGCAACTCCCCTGAACCGCCCTGGGGTGGGATGCCACGGATCGGTCACCTCTCTGTGACACTTTCCTCTGGCAACTTCTAGGAAAATTTTGAGGTAAGTTCTGTGGGATGAAACCTGTCTTGGACAGCTTCCTCTGACAACACAGATGGCAAATTCCCAGAAAGTTCCATGGCTTAGCACCTAAGGACTTCTCCACCATCCCGTGATCCATGGGTACAGTGAGGTGTTCTTAGTCCAGCTTTTTACTTCTCTGGGTGGTCTGCCTCGGCCCCCAGGGGTAGTGGCTGTTCCTTATGTCTACTATTCTTTAAGGGTCTCCTTAGATCATACTATCCAATCTCTTGTTACTCCAGATCCCCTCTTATATTATAAATAGTATGTAAGAAGGGATTATAATATAATATGATACAATTATATAATAGTTATATAATTATATAATAATTCTTTCTATAATATCCAACTTTTCCTGCTCAAATTACTTTGTGGTTCAGTCTTGTGATTTGATTCCGGCTGGTACAGATACCTCATTAACCCAGCTGCCTTGGTGGGCAATTAGAGCTTCACTCCAAGGGGAAATTCTAAGAAATAGTGTAAAATACCCACTCAAGGGTTGAGACAGCTGTGCTATTTATACATCAGCTCCCAGCGTTCACTGGTTGGGAGTGGCTGCTGAGGACTGTAATTCCCAGCACTGCCAGCTTGTCCCACACACAGCAGAGTGGCTTTCCACAGTTCCAGAAGGTCTCAGGCCCATCAGGGGTCCAGGTAAGCGGACGTCCTGCCAAGCACACCCAAGCAGCAGGGCCCAAGGGTCATGGCTGTGCCACTGACAGAGTCTGTTGCAGCCCAGCCCCTGTAACGCTCAGATCTGCCCACACAGATCTGCTCATGCTGTGCACTCTGCTCTGCTTCTGTTTCTTCAGGGTGGCGGCCGGTCCCAATCCCTTTACAGAGAAACAAGCAAGACAGCGGGAGGCTGAGAGGGGCACCCTGTCTCTGCCGCCACACTCGAGACTGAGGCTTTCAATGATAAGCATTCTTTCCCTTCCCCACCACCTGTTCCAGATTCTTCCTTCTCAACTGAGACTTCTGCAGGGTTAGGGCACTTACGTTGTGGGAGTGGGGTGGTCCACACCCTGTCCCCTCACGGGGTCTGAGCCCCTGGTTACCACGCCCTTGTCGGCTATGGCTGCTCTAATTCCCTGGTGCTCCTCACATACCCTTCCCGTCCCCACTGGGCAGCAGAAACCCTACTCCCCAAAACAAGTAGGGTGCGTAGCCACTACTTTCTTCACCTGTTGATCTACTGGCATAAAAAGACTGTGATTACAAGGTGGTGGCTATAGCTACAAACTTAGTGGGACTCTCCCATTCCCCCTGGTGAGGCCATCCTTCCCCTGGGAATCGGGACTCCTAATCCGGCAGAGCCTAAAGTTGCAGGAACAGGAAGCACAAATTCCCAAAGTGGGTTACTGGGAGGACTGGTGAGTGAGCCCGTTCTTCTTTCCACCTTCGATTCGCAGCCTAACGTGTCTCTCCTGTCGCAGATACACACCATAGAATGCAAGGCTTCCCACACCTCGGCGCACCAGATCACCTGGACAGCTGGTCGATGCTGGATTCCCAGCCCACCGCGAGATTCTGATGTGGAGGTCTGAGACAGGGTCCAGGATTCTGCGTTCCTATTAATAACAACCTCCTCCCAGGTGTTGCTGACGCTCTGGGTCCAGGGCCCCAAACTTGAGGCCCACTGAAGTGTATTCACACAGTGAAGGACAGGGCTTTCCACTCCACAGACTGTCATCTCTCAGCTGGGGACCTGGCTGTGACCTTTAAGAGGCTGTCCTACTGTCCCCTCAGGCCCCGTGAGGAGGTACTATGATTCCACGGCCATGTGCCCACCTCACTCCCCTCTTGCTGCCAAGTGGGTCCCTTGTTTGGAAGCAATGTTGGGCATGGTCCCCGGACAGTCAATCAGATGCTCAGGGAGCCCTTGGGTGGTGGTCCTGGCCAGGTACCGTGGGCGAGGTGATCTTCCGAGGTCCTGAGAACAGGCCCTCAGACACAAGGTGCAGATGCGGGTAGCCGGAAGCTGTCTGCAGCAGTATTTAAGATAAGGCTGAGGAACAGAGAGGGCACTGATGGCTTGTGCCACACACATTCAGCCTTGGATTCCCTCAGCTGGTCCGTCGCAACCACTGGGCCCAGACCACGGTCATCTCTCCCTTAGACGGCTGTGATAACCTCTAGTTGGTCTCCTTGTTTCCAGTCTCCTCCCCCCGCCAACATAATCTCCTCTCAGCATCATGGTGGGAGTGACACAGTATTAAAACTTAAACCAGAATGTGTCATTCTTCTGTTCACAATCCTCGAGTGGCTGTTTCATGCAGAGAAAAATCCGCAGGCTACAATGACCTTCTAGGTTTCTGTCGGTAAATATTTGAAAACTGCTGCTGTTGGAAAACTTTGCAAAGAAAAAGACGTTGAAGGGTTAGTGGAAAAGTGTGCTGCTCTCTCTTGATTAAACATGCCTTTGGGAAATCTGGCTGCTCTGCAGTCAAGGATAATTGATACGCCCCACTTCACTGGCTTAGGGTGCAGCTCACGATCATATTTCTTGTGTGTTCAAATTATGACTCCCAGGCCTTATCCCACAAATTGAAAGAAGTGCATTTTTCTCTCCTTCCCAAGATAAGTCCAAAATCTGTAAGGAAATTTGCCTCCTGCAAGAGTGTGCACCACTCCTAGTTTGTCCCCAATCAGAGACCCACTGCCTGACAGGTCCATGGCAAGGTCTTGTCTTCCGTCAGTGCTAAGGTGCCACTCGAGGCCTTGAAGAGGGGCCACACTCATGACGGATGACCCTCACAGACTAGATCTGGGCTCCCAACCCTATAGCTTTTTTATAATATATGCACAAAAATGCAAGCGAGAACAAAAAAAATGCATGCATTTTCCCAGAGACATACTTATTATTCCAGGCAGCCAAGAGCAGGAGATATTCCACCATGAGCCCAGAACCAGCTGTCTTGTGATGATCCGGTTCCTACTATTAAGCTAGGGTTCTTCAGTCAAAAGAACTCTTACGATTATTTCCTTTCAGGGACAGATATGCTCGTTTTCTGACAACTGACCTCAGTTGGGCAACTTCAGCCCATCGGATGTTGTAATAACTTTGAGTCACACATCAAAAGAGCCAAGAGCTTGCTCTCCCACCTCTCAGAAGGCCTTGCTACTAGGAGAGGAGGGATGGTTCTACCCACCTGTAAGGATGGAGCAGCTACCCCTGGTCTAATCAAAATATCCACTAATCGATCATGTGGGTGTTCTGGTACCCAGCCAGAACAAAAGAGACTATCCAAAGTGTCTTAATATCTCCCCACCTTTATTTAGAAAGAGGACATTTAATTTTTATAATACGGATAATCTCTGAGAAGACATTAGCAGGCTCTTCGGCTCTGGATCCATCACCCTAAGTCTGTGACAGGTAAACACACATGAGGTTGTCAGCAGCTAGAAGATAAATTCCCCTGTGTTGTGTGTTCCAATGGCTTCTTAAATAACACAGGTATTTCCATTTAATTCCCTTTTCCCCCAAAATGAATAAGAACTCTCTTAGTCTCTATCAATTCTAAAAAAAAAAGCATCAATTATATCCAAAACACTATTTTCTATCCATTACTTGGTGCGGTTGCCAAACGGAAGATCCGCCCCCAAAGCCTTTTCACTCAATCATCAGGCTGGAGACAGGAAAGGGGAGCCTTCCAAGGCGGCAATCCGTAAATCCCCTGAGAGCATCTTCACTGCATGCCATGCCAACCTCTGGTGGCATCTGATGAGATCTTTGCATGCGATGTTTTTAAAATCCAAATTGAAATTATTCCATTCCAGTAGGCTGCCTTCATGATTTCTACAACATAGGCACTTCTGGTCACTAATTCCATGGCTAACCTCAGCCCTGCACCAAAGAGGAACCACATCCCTTTTTAGGATTCCAAAGAGAACGAAAAGAAAGGTGAAAGAAAAAAAGAAAAGAAAGAAAGAAAGGCAAACCCCAAAATTCTTTTTGGAGCTCCAGTAAAGATGCATAACCATCATCCATCTAGTATTTTTTTAGGTGACTTCTCACCTGCTTCTCTTAACTTTAACTCTTCTCCCTCCTCAGGGGAAGATGGAGAAGGATAAGGCATGAGTTAGAGTGAATGCAGGGGCACTCAGTTGTTCCCAAATGGCTATTTACCCCTTTAAAACTAAGGAGCAAAAGGGAATCCCTCCGCAACAAAAAGGCGATTTCTCTTTGCTTCATCCTACATGGAGCCCCATATTGGCACCGCTTCCTACTGAAATAAAGGGAGATCGAGTGTCTGAAGCTGGTGAGACACATTCAGTTTTCACGGTCCTGTGTCCAGAGTGCTCTCCTGTCTTAGGAGAATGAAAGCCGTCCTGCAGCCTACGCCCAAGTGCGGTCCTGCAGCCCACGCCTCAACACATCGGATCCAGAATGTGCCAAGAAGATGAAGTTCAGTGATGGACAGCTTACCTTGTGGAGATAATACATTCAGGCAGGTTTACATCCCAGGGAAGAAGGTAATAGTTTCCATTAGCAGAGCCATATGTAGTAGGCACTAAGTTGTTCACTGAAATGAGTGACCAGACTTGGGTTTGAGTCCCGGCGGTCCCACATCTCTTGGCCCTGGACTCTTGTTCAGGCTACTTACCCCTTCAAAGCTGAAAATTATAATTATTTCACAGGGCTCTTTTTGAGAATTAAGAGAGATAATATATGTGCAAATTGCTCTGCAAACTCAAAAGCCCTACAGTATCCTTATGTTCTTGATAGCTTTTTTATGTAACAGACTATACCAGGAGCCTTATAAAGTTTGAATCCCAGCACAGGCACATGAGGGGAAGATGAATTTTTTTATTTTATGGATTAATAAAGCCTTACTTAATTCTTAGCACTAATACTGATGCTGTGTTCCATCCTCAGATTTTGATTTAATTGGTCTAAGATGCAACCTAGGTACTGAAACTCTGTAATGCTCCCAGGAAGTTCTAAATGGGCAACGCCGGGCTGAGAATCACTAGCTTGCGGGGTCTAACTCCTCGAAGCGTGTGCCGGCAGCAAAGGCATCACCTGGAAACGTAGAGTATCAGGCCTTCCCCCAAACCGACTGAATTAGACCCTGCATCTTAACACCATCCCCAGGTTATTTGTGTGCACATTAAAGTCTGAGAAGCACAGAACTAAGTCACAGCAAAATTGCTGAGCCCAGATTGGAATCCCAAGCCAGCAGACTGCAAAGCCTTGTTCCGGGCTATGTGTCCTCCTTCTCTGCATCAGCTAATGTGTTCAGAAGTCCTTTTTAATAACTGTAACCTTCTCACTGGGTCCTCACAACAACCCTGCTAGGCAAATCTCCATTTAACAGATGAGAAAACATAAAGATGTGCCCCTGCCTAAGTCACATACATAGAGAGTAAGACCTCAAGTTTGGAAACCAGGTTTTCTGAGAAATCATATGGGATTCCATGATGTATTTCCTTAAGAATGTAACTTTGAAAGATCTTTTCCCCTTAACCCTGGCTGACACACAATATCCTTTTCTCTTTTCTCCGGGTTTTTACAACATTGCCCCTCCCGTGCTGAGCTGTAGAGGAGTGCTGGGGCAAATTCAACTATGAAACATTCTTTGCCACAAATCACAGCTGTTCACGAGGAAGACTTCTACTGCCAACACCACCCCGCCCCCCGCCGTCAGGACTTCCCTAAAACAACATTCCATCTGCAGGACACTGCCAGGACAGTGCCAATCAAGGGTGGAAAGAAGTGCACAGAAATCTTGGAGACACGACAGAAAAGCAGTCTGAAAGCAGGTGTTCCCAAACATCCCCCATGAGCCTCACTGAGGCGTATCCACCGACCCAGGGAAAAACAAATGGGATAAAAGGTCATTTGTTGAAACCCCATCATAAGTCCCTCAGGACAATGCCACATTGTCAGGATGCCCCCTCATAACATTTTCCTGCTGATAACACTGGTATGCATGTGGCTTGGAGACGTCCCAGGAGCAATAGGGAAGACAACGTTGGTATGTCAGAACATTCGGCGAGTTCTGTCTTGCAAAGTTCATCACAACTAGGCGAGTCATCAAGGTCTGGTGCTCTCCCTTGTCCCCTCGCCCTACGGTCAGGACTGCATCAGGTGAGTGGAAGCCTAGTGGCATCTTCTGTGGTCTGACTTGAAGGGCCCAAGAGATTCTACTACTGTACATCCTATCTCTCTTTCCGTCTTCTCATGCCCTTAACTCACAGCTGTAATGACATCGTTAAAACCAGAATCCCTATTAGAACATGAATATCCATGGAAATGACCACCGTAAAATTTTAGGATTAGAAAAGACCTCAGAAATGATCCAAATTGAATATCTTTGAGCACATATTAGCAAAAGGACCTGTGGCTGGTAGCCTCCAAGGTGGTCCTCAAGGGTCCTTACCCGGGATCCGTGTGATTCAGAGAGCCCTCCCACCTTAAAGAAGGCTGATCTGCGTAACCAATAGGATATTGCAGAAATAATGGTGTGTGACGTCAAAGGTTGGTCACAAAAGATATCTCAACTTTGTCTTGTTCTACTGGGTCATCTGCTCTGGGAGAAACCAGCCACCATGTCATGAGGCCACTCACGCAGCTCATAGAGTGCAGAGGGACTGCAGCCTCTGCCACAGGCTGCACACCCACCTGTCAGCCACAGGAGTGAGCCCCCTGGGAAGCAGACGGTCCTGCCCAAGTCAGACCTTCAGGTGAGGGCAGGCTGAGATCACAAGGGGCCCTGAGCTGCACTGCCCAGCTACTCCTGAATTCCTGACCTGCAGAAAGGGCGAGATCATACATGATTATTGTTGTTTTAAGGCACTAAGTCTTGGGGCAATCTGTCACACAGCCATAAATGGCCAATATAACACCCAAAGGGGTGAAATGACACATCCAAAGGGAGAAAGCTATAGGATTACCTTTGAGAGTAAAGCTCATTCTCACTAATGTGGCCCACCAGGCTCCACACTGATGTAACCGGTCCCGACCTGTTTGTCCCACCTCTGGCTCAGTGTGCCACAGCCACGCTGGTCTCCTACTTATTTCTCAACTTCTTACTTCCCTACTTATGTCCCTCGAGAGTACTTTTATATTTCCTCTGCCCTCTACCCCCAGGGCTTCACCTACAGGGTCTTTCTTGTTGTTTAGCACTCAGTTCAGAAGTGACCTCAGAGAGGTTTTTGTGGCTACGAGTTCTAAGGAAGCTCCCTCTTTGCCCACCCCCACCCCCACCCCCACACTGCTGCCCGGCCATGCTGCCATCGCCCAGCCACTTTCCTGCTTAGCCCTTGTCACTCTCTGAAATGATTTATTTCTGTCTACTTGACTGTTGTGTCTCCCCGATGGAGTATAAGTTTCCCAAAGTATAATACCATGTTTGCTTTATTTTCTTCCATATCTGTGGAAGACAAAAATGTGCTTGCTATGGTAAAGTGTTCAATAATATTTGTAAAGTAAGGAATGAAGAGTGGAAAGAAGGAAGGAAGGGAGAAGAAGGAGGTGGTTTGGAGGGACAGGTCTAGATCTTGGAAATCTTTTGCGTATAGCTTCAGGAAACACAGCCTCCGAGAGCCTTCAGTTCTCCCCTGCCACTATGGCCTTGTGCCCAGATAAAACAGGTTGCAGAAGAATGCAGCTGTGAAACACAGCAAGGAAAAGAGTTCTTTCTACGTGGAGTGCCAGGCTCTTCTGAATGGAACAGACCGATTTATATTGCTTGAATCATAAAATATCTAGAGAAAACTTTCAGTGGGATCTTTGACCCACAACGCCGCAGGGATCTGGGTCATGACTGCTTACTCTGTGCCTGTGATGCTCCATTTGCACCAGGAGGGAGAGACTTGGCCGTGTTGGACACAGAAAGGCTGGCTCGTTAGTCTTGCTCAGAGAACCGATTCTAAGAAAAATATCTTTAGGGTCTAAACCCAGAAAGGAGGAGGCCACAGTAAAGGGAGATCCAAAGAATGAAGTCATGAAAAAAATGTAAAGAAAGGAAACTTTGGGCCCAAGATGAAAGTCCTTCTTAACTGTGAAAATCTATAAGAATATGTCATACTTTCTCAAGAACAGAAGCCCCGTTCCTTACATCATTTAACACACGGGACAACAAAGAACTGGAGAACATACAGTGATCCCACTTCAGCCCCTGAGAGGATAAGGAAAATGACCTAATGGTGATTTCCTATCTCTAATTTACATGATAATTTGAATCTGAGAACACTGGAAAATAATGAACCTGACCTTCCCAACAGCAGGAGGGCGGGTGGGCTGTCGCCCGCGGGTGTCTCTGCAGCTTTCCTCGGCAGGAGGAGAACTTCCCACAATTCTACAGCACTGCCCGCTGTGCCTCTGCGGGAGGCTGCCGGATCCTGACTCCAACCTAGACACAGCCAGGTGGCCCAGAAGACGATCCCAACGTCCCAGACCCAGCACCAGAGTCCGGGCAGGCCTTGAGCTTCCTCTGGCCAAAGTAGAGCAGTACATCTAAGCAACAAGTCTTCCCAGAGCCGAGAGGGGAAAATACGTAAGAGGGCATATGGAAAAAGTGTTCAGTCTCGTGGCTCAAGTTCTGCTAGGTAGGAAGGGCTCTGCTAGCCAATACCAGAAACACACACCGGTGGATTAAACAAGGCCATTGCACTACCCCAGAGCCACAGAGCCTCCGACCTGGAGAGAACCTCAGCGTTTGCCTAATGTCACTTCCTCCAGTTTTAAAGGGTGCCCAGAAAAAGGGAGTGCCATCCAGGGACATTCTGGTACCAATGTCAGTGGAGAGTACTGGGAGAACAGTATTCACCTGAGGAAAAAACAGCGAACATGGAGTTTAGAGAAAGAACCGATCTCATCAAGTGTCTGGGAGGAAGAAGATAAAGAAAGAACTGGAAATATTGGAAAAACCTGAACAATGTGAGACTGTACTTTGCAAACTTTCCTAATTTGTATGCAGGCTGCATTTCAGTTCTTCTTTCATGAGAGTGCAATGCACGCACTTTGAAGGTTTAGTGGCCATGTTAGACAGGACAGGCACGGGGAGGGGGCAAAACAGGTTCCGAGTATCAGTAACTATGCGATTTCCATCTTCACACCCCAGGGCCGGCGCAGCGCCGACCAGACAGCCCATTGGTAAAGAGTGAACATAAAGGAGTGGGGTTTCCACCACCTGGTCCTGGGACAGACCCTGACTGCCTAGGTGGTGGAGGTGGAGACTTCAACCAAGCCTATTGGACAGACAGAAGCCATCTTCGTCCATTTTGGATTCTCTGAGGGGACAGGAACACTGTCTCAGTCAGTAGAGGAGAGTGACTCCCCTTGAGTTCAGAGCCAGGAAGGGTAAGGACTGGGGTTTTGCTACTGGCAAATCCTGTGCCTCAGTGGAATAACGAAGTAACCGCCCCTTGGAGGCGTTGCTGCTAGCCGGCAACAGCAGGAGAGCCTGGAGTCTGGGGCCCAGCTTGGCCGTGCAGGGGACACATGCCAGCCACCCCCCCCCACCCCGCAGCGGCTCCTCCCCGGCGCCCTCGCCGGCGCCCCGCACTCGCCCAGGGCGGCGCGCAGGGAAAAGAATCCCCGGCTTGTGCAGGAAGATCTCCATTCTGTGGGTGCTCCATTTGGAGTTGGGCTGTCGCAAGGGGGAGGGGTGTGGATGAGGGGTCCCCTTCCCTTTGCCTGGGAGGATTAAGAGGCTCTTTTGTCCCAGGCCTGATGGCCCCAGCATTTGCATATATCAAGTCCCTGGGGCTGGGAATAGAGGCACGGGCTGCACCTGCTGCCCCGGGTTCCAAGGGCTGACCCCAGTCGGCCCTTCCAGGTAATTCCATTTGTGTCATCACAGATTCAGGAATCCAGGCTCGGGAGTGGAATAATGACTCAAGAAGGGAGCGAGGGACATGGGTAAACACACGTCCCGGGAAGGCTGAAAGTGGTCAGAGTTCTGGGAAAAGAACGGGCTTTGAATCCTTGGCGTCCTTTTAAACAGGCCTTTATTTGGAGAGCCTTCCAACCTCCTAAGCCTCATTGAACTTGAAAAGCTACAAGCTTCCTTTCTTTCCGGAGACCCTCTGGCCTCTTCGCTTACCTCTTTCATCGAAGCCATTGTTAGGGGCTGCATTAGTGGGAACCACGGATCCTTCAGAGGCGGCAGCAGTATCGTATCACAGATGTAAAAATGACGGAACAAAAGGTCTGAACGCTCCGGAGGAGGGTGGGGGAGCCCAGTGTCGCGTCTGGGGGGATTGACGCCTGGGCCCTTGTTTCTCTGCATAGATAACATTTTTCAGTGTACAAATCGCTTACCCATACAGAATGTGCTTTATTGCTCAGAGCAACTATTATTTCCATTGGACAGGTGGTGAAACTGAGACTTGCCAATGAGACACGAGAGGACATGGCGGATTAGTGATGTGGCCGGGACCGAACCCCAGAATTCACTCGGCATCCGGAGTTATCCCACCACATCGCACTGTTCCTTGTCCACAGGAAGGGCTTTCAGGGCAAGGTTTCGTGAGGCTTTCCACTTACGTAGGAATTAGCTAAAGGGTTCAATAAACCTATGAT
The DNA here is from genome assembly GCA_008086735.1 of Cheirogaleus medius. NCBI lineage: Eukaryota > Metazoa > Chordata > Mammalia > Primates > Cheirogaleidae > Cheirogaleus > Cheirogaleus medius. The sequence goes on from VBSM01000725.1 coordinate 3,481,839, forward strand.
GTTTAATCTTGGTCTTGGAATATTTTACTGGCAAATCAAGAAAAAGAGTTTTTTGAGCCCCTGAGGTATTGCAGAGCTTGGGACTCCTCATTGGCAACAAAGCTGGTGATAAACAGCACCCCAAGTATCATTAGCAAATGAATAGTGTAATTGAAGTGTGCCCAGATGAACTGGAACGGGGCGGGCCTAAGCCAGGGAGGAAGCTTCCCCAGCTGGTCTCCTGCCTATCTGGTCTGCAGCCTTTCTCCCCTCCCTCCACAAGCCCCAGCTCTCCACAGTTCTTAACATTTGCTCTTCAAAATCAGGAAGGGTCATGACACCAACCCCTGCCTGTTGTTGGCTAATTGACCTCATTTGAATGTCATTGGACTTTAGCCCAGTGTTGCTGCTCACACTTATTTGCCTTTTTTGCTCTTTTAAAAAATATATTGAGGTATGATTTACATACAGTAAATTCACTCTTTTAAAACTGCTCACACTTATTTGCCTTTTTTGCTCTTTAAAAAAATATATTGAGGTATGATTTACATACAGTAAATTCACCCTTTTAAAATGAACAGTTCTATGCATTTTGGAAAATGCAGTTGCATAATCACCACCACAGTTAAGATTTAGAACAGTCCCATCACCCCTCCCTAGAGCAAAATTAATTCCCTCCTGCCCCTTTGCAGCCAGCCCCATCCTTACCCACGGCCCCATAGTCTTGCCGTTTCTGGAGTGTCATCAGAATGCAGTGCTGCGGCACCTAGCCTTTGGAGCTTGGCTTCTTTCACTTTGCACAGTGCTTCTGAGACTTGGCCAGGCTGTGTGGCTCAGTACCTCATGGCCTGTCACTGCAGAGTACTATTCTAGCGTGGGTGCATGGTATTTTGCTTATCCATTCGCCAGCTGAAGGACATTTGGGTTGTCTCCAGTTTAGGGAAATTTTGAACAAAAGTCACTAGAAACATTTGTTTATGGTTTTTGTGTGAATGTATTTTTGCTTCTCTCAGAGAAGTGCCCATCATATAGCAAGTGCGTGTGATTAACGTCGTAAGCGACAGCCGATCTATTTTGCTAGGTGTCTGCGCCACCACTGCATTCCAACCAGCAATACGTGACAGTTCCAGCTGCTCCGCCACTCAGTATTGTCTTTTATTAATATATATAATTTTTTGCCTTTGTAGGCACAAAGGGGGAAATGTCCCCCTTCCCCCTCTGAAGTTTCAGTGGGAATGAACTGACAAAAGGCAGATTAATAGGAGAAAATGACATAAAAAGGCATTTTAAGGTGCATAGTGTGGGGGAAGGGCAGGAGAATGATACCCAATGACCCATGGGCCACATACCTTCTTCACAGGGGAGGGGCCGATGGGGGTATAGGAGAAAAGGATCTTCAGGGGGACTGACTGGATCCAATGCTCAGACAATGATAGGCAAATAATTCTCTATGGGAAATGAATGGGACTGGAGAACAAACAATAGTCTGGGACAAAGGTCACCTGGGCTGTAGGTGTGGGGTTTAATATTGTCCCTTCCTCTGTGATACGCTGCTTGATCTTTTCTGTTTAATGAAATTTCAAAGAAGGGATCAAAGGCAATTGTGTTTCTCTTTGGGGCTGGTTGCTAGGTAGATGAGGGAACTTCGGAGAACAGCTTCATCCTATGCTTTGGGAGAGTTGGGGATCAGAGCGGTGAGGAGGGCAGGTAGGAGAGACACGTTGCTTCTGAGGCCGTTCAGTTCTCAAAGCACTCAGCACCCCAGAACACCATATTTTGGGTATCGTTTTCTGCACCCCCAACACCCTTCTACTAGGTAGATAGTGGTGTCTCATTCTGGTTTTAATTTGTATTTCCCTAGTGACTGATGATGTTGCTTTTTAAACTTTTGATTTCTATTTATGGAGTAGAATCTTGTCTATTGCAAGGAATTTTCACACTCGGTTGTAGGCCTCAGAGATTTTCGTGTGTTTGTTAAGCTTGATTTTTTTTTCCCCAGCCCCTAGAGGGTACCTCCCTGATAGGAACACCGTCTACCCAACTGAATAATTCAGAAACCTGGGGTCAGTCCTGACGCTTCCTTCCCCAACATATCTAAACCATTATCGGTGTGGCCTTATAGATTTTGCTCTCTTAAATCGTCTCCTAAACTAAGGTTGGAAGTCTCAGTTCTGGTACTCTGAGCTGAATCACAGGCCCAAGTTCAAGGACACGAGATTTCTCAGTGCCCTCCTGGCCTTTCCTCTAGTCCCATACCCTAATCTTGGCTTCCATACGTCCCTCGTGGAAGGAAAGGCAAGGAGAGAATTAAACAAGGGCAAAACCCCGGAGGAAAAAAGCCCTTCTTCTTCAGTTAACACCTGCTTGCTGAAGTCTACCAACCTGCCTTCTCGCCCAGGTTTTATCACATTTTCTTTTCCTTGCTAACTTACTAAACACCTTCCCACTCTAGAAACTCAGGAATCAGCCTATCTTTTTTTTTTTAATTTCCATATTTTTATTCTTAAAATTTTCAAACATACAAAAAAATTAATGGAATGGGACAATGGGTATTTGTAAAATCATGCCATATTTGCTTTATCTGTCTGCTTAGTTTTGGTTGAATCATTTTGAAATAAATTGCATACAGCATGCCCTTTCACACTTAAATACTTCAGCAGGATTCTCCTGAAAATAAACATTCTCCTACATTCTGCAAAAATTATCCTATTTAAGATAAATAACACTAATTCTCTAATATCATTGAACACCAGTCCATATGCAAATTTCCTCAGTGTCTTTTTTTCAATGACCCAGATCCTAGTCAGGGTTTATGCACTTGGTGGTTATATCTCTTTGGTCTCTTTTAATCTACAAGAGTCCCCCTACCTTTTTAATTTTTACTTTGTCCTTTGTGGAGAACAAGCCAATTGTCTTACAGAATGTCCCCAATTTTGGATTTCCCATGTTGTTTCATTGTGGTATCATTTAACTTTTTCCTCTGTCAATTTATTTCCTGCAAACCAAAAGTTATATCTAAAAGGTTAGTTAGATTCAAGTGAAATCATTTGCAAGAATACTTTATAGATGTTAGTCTAGATTTCATAATGCATCACATCAGAAGGCATGTCAGGTAACATGTCCTACCATTAGTGATGCTAAGTTTGATCACTTGGTTAAAATACCTTTTCTCCCTTTGAAATTAACCTGCAATCTGTGGGGTGAATTTCGGCACCATATAACATCTGTTCCTCATCAGCCAGTCACCTGATGGTTTCATCAGCTATTGTTTATACATGCCTGAAGCAGTTATTTCCCTGGAGGGGGTTCCAAATGGTGATTTTTATTTATTTATTTTTATTTTTTTATTTTTAAAAGTTTTTTAGGGACAAGGTCTCACTCTCATCTAGGCTGGAGTGCCTGTAATCTTGAACTCTTGGGCTCAAGTGATCCTCCCACCTCAGCCTCCAAAAGTGCTGGAATTACAGGTGTGTGTGAGCCACCCTGCCTGGCCTAAATGGTGATTTTTAAATTCTCTTATTTTTTTCATATTTATTAGCTGGCATTTTTCTATAAAGAAGAAGTTTCTATCATTAACAAACTATAGTTCATCCTTAAAAAGCAAAATAAATGCTTGATTTTCCTTTTCACTTATCAATTTCTAAAATAAGGAGTTGATGTAATGATCATCTTTAGCGGTGGCAAGTGAGCTTTTATATTTCCTTCTTCTGTTTCTCTTTTCTTGTATCTATATGAACACGTCAGTTTTATTTTGTGTGTTTCAATCAATTACAGGCAGTGTGCTTTTGATGTTTATCTGAACCTGCATTTGACCCATGAGAGCCCCTTCAAGCTGCCTTCTGTGTCCTTTGCCATTGCCCCATGACCTCTGAGAACTTCCTTCTTTTGTGGGGCAATAAGATATCCCAGACTCACTTTATACATTCTCTGCTCCAGACCTCGATTGGCAATCTCACCGAGGGGCCTTATTTCCTTCTCATGCGGAATGATACTTAGAAAGCAAAATTTAGGTGTTAGGGGTGCACATTGTTACTAGGGTATTATTGCTCCTGGGCTCTCTGTATGCAGTGGTAAAAAACATGTACATATATTAAAAAAATTAGTGCATGTTGATATTTCAAATTTAAATTTAATGATACATTTTTTTCTCCTTAACTTTGATTTCAGATTAGTATCTCTTTTCTCTTACATGAAAAATCTTGGTTCCTACTAACTTTGAGACATATGCTTATTTGCATTATCATATACTATGCATGAACCTACTTAAGGTTATAATGCTATCAAAATTATTGAATAAAATTTAACATTTCTTTGCAGTTATTATCCTTATCTTCCCACTTTCCTTACACACACACACACACACACACACACTCACACAAATAGCATAGCAGATGTACTAGCCTGCACCTTGCTCTTTCATAACATATTCTGGAAATTTCTCCTTATCAGTACACAGGGAGCTTCTCCATTCTTTCCCGTGACCAGCTAATAAAGTGTCTAGTAAACACACTGCAGTTCATTCAGCCAGTCTGTGGGTGAAGAGAACGTGGGTTGTTTCCAATATTCTGCTATAAAAATAAAACCATGTGATAGCATAATTTTAAATTTGATAGGACTTTCCATCTCCTTCATTGATGTTCTTATTCAGGGTTTCCCTGGATATTCTTGTTTATTTACATTTTTTAAAGAGTTACAATGATTTTCAAATAATTTAAAATCAAAGTTAAGGAGAAAAAAATGTATCATTAAATCTGAATTTGAAATATCAACATACACTAAATTTTTAAATATATGTACATGTTTTTTACCACTGCATACAGAGATCCCAGGAGCAATGATACCCTAGTAATAATGTGCACCCTAACACTAAATTTTGCTTTCTAAGCTTTATCTCTTGGTGGGAGGAGGGGGGAGGGAGGGAAAGGCGTGTATGTGTATGGAAAATGTCTTGGTATTTTTAATGGAATCTTTTAAAATACATATTAACTTGGGGTGAATCAACGTATTTATAATGTCAAGTCATCCTAACCAAGAATATACTCTGTCTTTCTATTTGTCCAAGTCTAATTTTATGCCTTTCTGGAGAGTTTTAAAGTTTTCCTCACATGGTTTTAGGAAACTTCTTGTTAAGTTTACCTCTAGGAATTTTATCCTTGATGGTGGTTTCAGCTAAGGGTCTCTCTGCTGATGCCCCAGTCTTGCTTATATTCAAATCAAAATTCCACTCCGCTAAAGTGCCGTCCAAAGTCTATAATGTCAGTCAGCCTTAAACTTCACAAGAGTTTGTGTCCTCACACTGGCTCCCATCTCATTCTACCCGGCTCCTTTCTGGCTCCAGGCCTACCAACCATCCTCAACGTGCCTGTTCCACTCTCTGCCCCACCACTCCCTTCCCTTCCATCCTCCCAGCCGCATATGCCCTGGCTAGCTTTTGCTTACCCATCAGACTTCAGTCACTTCCTTTGGGAAGACCCCAAGACCCCCCCAAGACTGGATCAGATGTCTAGACACCCGCATGTGGAGCTATTGAAAGATGCCGCTGGCTGTTTATCATTATCTGATAACTCATCTGTGTCCCGGCTGGACAGTAAGCTGCCTGAGGGCAGGGACTGTGTCTTCCTCGGGGTTGAATCTCCAGGACAAGCACAGTCATCCGCCCAGCCAGCTCCTCAGCCCGTGTCACGAAAGGCACGCGTGCTTTGTGCACAGAGCCACTGTCCCCCCAGTCTGAACACACAAGTGCATGTCGATGGATCTCCCGAGAAACTGCGTGCCTGAGTTTGGATTAAAACATGGTCAAAGGAGCTGGGTGCGGTGGCTCATGCCTGCAATCCTAGCACTCTGGGAGGCCGAGGCACATGGATTGTTTGTGCTCAGGAGTTCGAGACCAGCCTGAGCAAGAGCAAGACCCCGTCTCTACTAGAAATAGAAAGAAATTAGCTGGATAACTAAAAATATATAGAAAAAATTAGCCAGGCATGGTGGCGCGTGCCTGTAGTCCCAGCTACTCGGGAGGCTGAGGCAGGAGGATTGCTTGAGCCCAGGAGTTTGAGGTTGCTGTGAGCTAGGCTGACTCCACGGCACTCTGGCCCGGGCAACAGAGTGAGACTCTGTCTCAAAAAAAAACAACACCCCTCCCCAAAAAAACAAGGTCAAAGGCAGGAACAAAGAGTAATGTCTCCATAGACCTGTCTGTCCCATGTGGACTTCGAATGCTGCTAGCTATATACTCCTTTATTTCCCTGATTACCTTGGATCACTAACCCTCCAAGTTCACTTAGAACTTTATGTACTGGAAAGAAAGTGGATTTTGCAGTGCAAGTTTTTATTTCACAGTGTTCTGTTTGCTAGAGTCTTGGAAGGAATGATTGGAAAACAGTCTTCCTCTCTCACCCAAGCGGAAAGGGACAAGCCTCCTTTCAACAGTCAATACATGCCTGTCTGAGGCTTGTGCTGCTGTTTCTCTTTTCTAGTTCTACTAATATTTCACTGAGATTTGTGGATATAAACGTTTAGGAGAAAAAATCTGAAAAAGAAATCCCCATTTAGCATAGAGGGCAGATGAGAGGCACAGTGAGCCTCAGCCCCACCAGAGTTCTGCTAGCAACCAGACCACGCACAGAACCTGCGTCATCTCACCTTTTGCATTCTCACAGAGGAGGAATCTGCTTTTCAGGCAACCTGGTCCAAGCCCTGATGGTGTTAAAAAATCAATGATTCTCAATCACTGGGGTGCGTCCGCATCTCCCGCCCTTTTGTTAACAGGCAGGTTGCTCTCCACCCCACCCCAGGTTTCTGACACAGGAGGCCTAGGATGAGGATGGAGACTTTGCATCTCTAGTAAGTTTCAAGGTTACAGTGATGCTGCTGGTCCAGGGACCACACTTTGAGAAGCTCAGTTCTAGAGAAGGCACAGGCGGAAGCACCCGCTGCGAGTGATGGGGCAAACTTGTCTGTGACCAGGGAAGAGGAGCGAATGCCTCCCACTTCCATCCTCCTCTCATCTAGGCAGATGAGGTGAGGGGTATTCCCTCTCTCTGTCCAGTGTCCTGAGGACACAGGACATCTCCTTTATCTTGGAGCCTATCTCCAAGGGTTCGTGACTTTTTCAAGGTCAAGTTAATTTAAGTTTAAGTTAGGAAATATGCCTATACTATTACTTTGATGGGTGTAGAGGGCGATTTGAAATGAGGCAAGGCTTCAGTAAATCAGAGAAGCAACAGCGAATTGTTAAAACCCCTACAGTTATTAGGAAGGCTGGTCAGGATAGAGGTGGCTCTAATGAAGGGGGCTTCTTCCTTGCTGATGTTTTTGGTTAAATTGTTTATGAAGGATATAAAAAATGAGTAAGACCTGACGCCAGCTCTCCAGGGGTACACAGTCCAGCTGGAAAGCTGACGTAGGAATAAAGCAGAGGGTACTAGCTGTCCTGGAGGTCCGGGCAGCACGCTGGCAGAGTTCAGGGGAGAAAGGGGCTGACTCAAACCCCGGATGGCACCAGAGAGAGAACCTGACTCTCGTTAGCGTCTGTTTAGGCACTTTCCCTGTCCTGTCACATTTAATTTAATCCTCCAAACACTCTTGTGGGGTCAGTTATCCATGAATCTTAGTGTCAGAGCTCTTGGTGGTAGGAGTGGTCCTTCGAGGGACAAGGGAAATTAAAAGGAAGTGATGAACCACCTACCTAATTGAACTTGAACTTGAAATTTTATTATTCTTGGGAAGCTTTGGGATCACGCAAAAAATAAGCCATATGACACCTTAAACCTGCTTGGAAGGTTTACATTGTTGGTCGTGACGTACATGGGCTAAAAACAGAACAAAACAACAGAGAGCCTTCCCCCAGCACGGCTTCACACAATCATCTCCCCGCCCCGCTCCACTCCAGGCAGAGCACCAGAAGCAGACCTCACGCTCTGTCCCTGGGGTCACATTGCTCTCCTATGAGTGCATGCTGGGTTCTGACACCCCACCCGCACCCACTGGGCCCAGGCTTTCCCAGACGCCCGTCTCCCATGTTCAGCACCAGCAGTTCAGCAGACAAACCCCTCAGATTGTGTGATGTCTACAGGCAATCAGCACCAAGGTGAGGGTGTAGGGGGCAAGAGGGAGAGATGCGATCGCTCTGTGATCTCAAATAGATGAGCCCAGGTGGGCCAGAGGCATTTACCTTGCTTTTGCCTGGAGTGACCCCGAGTTCAGATTGCTAATCTTGAGTCAGAGGCTGAAAATAGACATTCCCCAAACATCCCATTCTGATGGAAGGCACGTGACAATATCCACTTTACAGATGAGGAAAATGACACCCAGAGATGCTATGTGGTTTTTCCAGACACAGCCTATCTGACTTGGTCACTATCACTACAGCACGCTGCTTCTCAGGGGAGTTGAGGTCCCCTCAGGTGGACCAGAAGGCTCCTATTGCCTTAATCGCTAATTCTTTTTTTCCTTCCCTACAACCTCCACAAAGCTTTGGTACTGTGCCTTTCAGGCGTCCAAAGTGAGTAATTAAATAATTGCGGCTGCCTAACACCTGCTACGCCTCTGAAAAGGTACTGGAGACTAAGGCTTAGGTTGCTTATGTGTATCTGGGCACACACGTGCACACGGCCACATGCACGCTCACGCAGAGCACACCTGCTGCCCTTGGGGGATTCTCGCCTCTGTTTCCCGGCCCTGCGCTGAGCGTGAGCCCCGCCACATACCCACATTCCTTCACCTTGAGGATGTTTTCAGCTCCTCCCAGGACAACCTACTCGAAGCCATCTCTGTCTGCTTATTGCAGCCTTACCTCGCAGCGAGCTGTAAGGTCCTCCTGGATTCGTGTCTTGTCATCCTCTAGCTGCCACCTTGAAGCAACACCTCCTCCGGGGAGCCTTCCTCTTCTAATCACAGGGATGATGTGTCTGCCCTGGCCGTCACCCCTGTCAGGGGTTGTCCAAACTGAAAACTCCTATTCATTTCTTATAATTGCCTTAGCTTTCGTACCAGCCCAGACTTCATAAACTCCTGTCACCAGTTAGAGGAATGAGGTGTCTCACGGATGCCTTTCAGCAGGAACTCAGGATTTGTCAAAATCGAACCATTAAAATAAGATCATTAAAAAGAAAAAGAAAAATCTCAGGTGTTGAAGCAAACCATTTCCGACCACAGAGTCAAATAGCTGCCCAGGTATAAATAACGCCAGATTTGGTTCAGACTCGTGGAAATTTTTTATTCTGTAGGATTTTTAAAAAATCTTTTCTTTTTTCTTGCACTGGAGTTTGGGGTGGTGCCTATGAAAGGAAAAGGAGAAAACACAGGAAATGTAAAAGATTCTGGAATTTGAAATGTGTGGGGAAGACAAGTAACTTCCCTGAATCAAAGCAGAAGGTAGTGGCTGGAAGTTAAATTAAACGGACCACCTGCAGAAAATGGGGACCAGAGGAAAAACACCCCGTTGGCACAAATAGAAACCACACATTTCTAAAAGCTTCCGTCAGTGGATCGTTAAGCCTGCTGTGCCGCTAGTTTCAGGTTTGGATATCTTGGCAACCATGGTGGGAAGAGCGCCAAGGCACATGCACTGGGCTGGATGCTCACTTTGCAACTCCTGGCAGACACCTTTGCTCCTACGCGAAAGATCTGGTGAGTGTTAAGGAAGAAAAGTGCTTGTGTCAAAGCAAAGAAAACCAGTTGCACTTCCAAAGTTAAGCCGCGTGCACACGCTGGTTTATTTTCTGAAAGCCGAGAGCAATTTCCACACCAGTGAAATATCCTGGAAATGAAAGAAATGAGGCCATGTCCATCTTCCAGTAGAAATTATTTGTGCTTTATAGTTTATCAAATCATTCCCGTTTTGCATGTGCACTTTGGGATGGATATCACCTTCACTTTAAAAGGGAGGGAAGGGGCACGCAGAGAGTTTAAATCACTTCTCAAATAATTATAAATAATAATAATAATGCCTACTGTTTATCAAACACTTTCCATTAATATTCCCCAGACACAATGCTAAGAACTTAACGTACTGGATCTCATTTATTAAGCATGAAATCATCCTGTTGGTCTTCCCATCAAAGTCGCGAATTCCTTTCTTCAGCTGTCTTGCATCATGGGAGCCCTGTCCTACCTCTGCGGTGGTTTCCTCTCATGTTTAGAACAAAATCCCGCACAGCACCCAAGGCGTACCATGATCAGTTCATGCTGTCAGTCCCTTCCCTGCCTCAGGGGCTTTTTGTTCTTATCCGTTCTTCCCTCTCTCCCAAGACACACCCACACACAAACCACTAATTTTCACTCATCCTTTGCATCTTGGCGCAAACATCACTTTTTTAAAAAGGCCTTGCCCGACCTTGCTATCTGAATCAGCTGTCTCTGTCAGAAGCTCTCTGAACACCCTGTACTTCTCCTTTGGAGGACGTATCTTTTCCTAATTCCTTATTTATTTGTTTGGTTTTCTCTTTCCTCTCTGTTCATTTGGGGCCCGGGACTGGCAGTCTTGTTCACCACTGTATCCTTATTACCTAGCTGCACCTAGAGCGTAGTGTTTAATAATTATTTATAAAACAAATAAGAATAATGTTTTGAAGTAGGAGTTGTCATTACCAACATGATTGCTTAAGCTGATTTTTAATTGCACAAAGTAAAGCCGTGAAGCTGTAGTTCTGCAACTGTATTGGTTGTTGTATTGGTTTCTGGTGTGCTGGTGGATGTTTAATAACCAGCTTTAACAAAATAGGGGAAAACAGAAAGAAGCCCCGTGTGTAGCGTGGTTGATTTAAGGCCCCAGTGTGATGTCCAGCTGGGAAGAGGTGCACACACATGGCTCCTGAGAGGAAGTGCAAGACGGCCCTGGTGCATCACAGTTTCTGGAAAACCTGATGATTAGGTCATTCATTGGAAGACAGAGAATTTCTTTTAAAAACACAATTTCCTATTATTCAAACATTTGTTTCGATTGGAATACATTGCAGTTTCAATTGTGGGTTGGAATGGAGCTTCTAGCCTCTGGCCCATGGAGAGGGCTCCACGTGGGTGAGCTATCCATCCCTCGGCCTGTGGGGTGGCTTTAGACTCTGAGCTGGTCATCTGTGGCCACAGTGAATGTTCTAGAACACATACAAAGGTTATTTTGTGTGTCTGAGAGAACACAGAAGGAGGATGCAAAGCACAATGACTGGTGGGAGCTGGGGAGTGGCAGCGGTCTAGGCAACCAGGCTTCCTCTACCTCCTCCCCAGTTGTGCTGGTGGCTGGCAAAGAGAGGTGAGAATGCCCCACTGCATTCTGGAAGCTGCTCACCAGGCCTAGTTTTGCTTGGGGCCCCCATCCCCCCCACACATTCCCCAAGCTGGCACTGTGTGCACTGTGGTTCCAAGAAATATCTGACAAAGGCTATAGAGGGCTCCCTCCTGTCTCATGATGTTAGGGACAGAGTCAATGTCCATTTACAGATGAGGATCTTAAGAGGTAGAAAGGTACAATTATTTAAGCAAGCACAGCTCTTGGCTTAGCCAGGTGTGGCATCCTCTTGGCAGAGCGAGAACTTGTGCTACTGTCTCTTAATTTTCTTGTCCAAAGCACAAACTACTAAACATTTCATATTGCACTCCCCACCCCACTAAACTAGCAGAATAAATCAAAGCCTTCCAAACCTTCACGCTGTCTTCCTTTTGTATGCTTTATCCCATTTAAAAGCAAAAAACAAACAACACACAAACACAAACTCAAGATACTTTACTTATAAACTCTGTAGCAAAGAATTACATCCTATACCTCTGTTTCTCCCATAGCCCCTGTAACAGAAAATGGTATTTAAAAATGGTACGTATCTGTTGATAGTTTCACTGAGTCACTGATAATTTTTATTCTCATTTTTATGTGTTTATCACCATAATAAAATGATTCTAACTCTACCTTAAAATCTCTTTATACTTGCTGTTAAAAAATATTTTCTAGGGGCGGAGCAAGATGGTGGACGAGAAACACCGCCAGACAGAGTGTCTCTGCAGAAAAGACAGCTTCTAGAAGAAATGAGAAGAAAGAAGCAAGCAGATGACCATATACTGGAGGAGGGCCAGAAGGAGGGGCTAAGGGAGACTCCACAGGAGGAGGTTGCGGAGGAGAACTGGAAGGAGAGACCTCTGAGAGAGTGACTTGGAGACCAGCGGCAAGGGTGGGTGGAGCGGTTAACCTCCCCTCCCTTGCATCTCGGACTGCTGGCGGGCTCCCCAGCGGTTGGAGAGACCTGCGGACACCAGTCCAGACACGGCCGCCGCCAGCGAGCGGTGAGCCTGTAGCAGACGCTGCACCAGGCTCCCAACTCCCTCGGGGCCCCTCCCTGCCCACAGACCCGACCGCGCGGCAGGCGCCACATTGCTGCACTCTCCCCTCCCCCGTCCCTGCCGCGGCTGCCAGAGAGACAATATAGCCACCAGCCGGAGGCATCTCCAGGGAACGGGGCCTTCCCTTTTGGGGCCCTACAGCTGACTGAAGGGTACTCAAACGGGGAGCTCCCTAGCCACCAGCCCTCCCAGGTGCTGCTGGCCCGGTGAAAATGGGGCAGACCCTGAGGCTGAGAGACATCTACCCAGCTTGGGCTCCCTGTGGGGGAATTAGGACTGGCACTCCTCTCCCTGGTGGGGTCAGAGATTGAACTCCAGGGCCCAGAGGTCAGACCTGTGGACCAGATACCAGATCCTGCGCACCCAGGTCTCGCATTGCCCGGGGCACAGAAGGGATATTCGGAAGGAGCCTACTAAGGTGTGTGTGCCTTCAGGGGCAGATCTGCATGCTTGAGGGCAACCCTCCTCCCACCGGAGGCCCGTGTGCCCAGCCCAGGCACTGACCCAGCACAGGGAACCTCTCGGCCCCCATCACGGCCAGGGGAGACCTGGTGGTGTGACGTCTGGCCTGCTGGCAGAGGCCCAGGAGAAGCCGTGGAGTTGGGGAGGGTGGAAAGGAGTGGGGCCTGCTCCAGACTGCAGGTCTCAGACAGCCCCACTCCCACACGCAGACTTTCTGACTGAGTGGGGCCATCCCAGCCCCTCCTGGACAGCTTTTCCAGGGAGCAGAGAACAGGACTTTGACCCCTGCTAGCAGCATTTGTGG
>VBSM01000725.1:3495007-3507328 GCA_008086735.1 Cheirogaleus medius
CAATATATGTAACCGTAATATTTGTACCCCCATAATATGCTGAAATAAAAAAAGAAAGCTGTCTAATACAGAATATTTAAAATCCAGTAATATACACAAAAATAAACCTTAGTTGAAACCAAAAAAAGTATATTTTCTTTTCCACACAAGCCTCTTTTTTGGAATTCCTTCTTTTTTCAAAAAAAGATTATCAAATAAGAAAACAGATACAGAAAACCACAAAGAACTCACAAATATTTAGTGGGCTATAAGGTGAACATCCTTCTAACGAGCCCCCGAGTCAAAACAGAGATTTATGGCGCGCCTGGTGCTCAGCTCCTGCTGGGGCGCGCGCCTCCCTGCAGCCACTCTCCCCATGTTCATAGAGAACCCCGCAGCTCGTTTCCCTATGGCTCTGTCACAGAGCGGGTGCCTCAACACTAGAACTTAGTTTTGCCTATTACAAACCAAAGAAAATCATTGGCCAGTTTCTTTTCCTTAGGATTTATCTGTTGAAGAAGCCATCCGACCTTCGGCATGTCCCAGGACCTGGACTCTGCCCACTGCACACTCAGGACACACTTGGCCAGGCTCCTCTGCACCCGGCCTCAGCTCGGCGGCCGGGATCAGAGGCTTGGTCAGACTCAGGCTTCTCCCTTGGCAGCACCATCGGGGGTGTTGCGTTCTTTTATCTGTTCTTTCATCAGGAGGCACACCAGGTCTACTTTCATTCATTTTCTGATCCGTTTAACAGCGTTTGATGTTCCTGGCCTGGATCTATTTATTCTCCAGGGATCGCAAAATAGGGAGATTCCAATTCTCTCCTTTTGTCATCATTTCTAATGTCAACTGGAATAATTTTATCAGTAGGATGGGTTTTTCTTTGCCTGTCTTTAAAATTTATTACTTTTTCTCACATACTATTTATTTCCTTCCTTTTTTTAATTAAAAATATTCTTTTTTTCAACCTCTATTTTCTTACAACATTATCTTTAATGTTTATTTGCCTTTGTGTTCCTTCTGGCTTAGTTTTTTTCTTTATTTCTAATTTTTTCATGAGTTCTGCCACCTTTATGGTTTCTCTAATTGTGTTTTATGTGGAGTCTTTTTGATGGTTTGTCTTATTTTTTTAATGTCATCTAGCTTGTTTGGAAATAGAAGGTTCCATCTGGTTTTTGAGTATTTCATTTGGAGTGTTTTTGTTATTTGCAGCAATTTATGCTGTTTTTTTCTTTCTTGAACCTTTACTTTTTATGGGATTTGATCCCGATGCTTACCCTTGCTCGTTTTTATGTAAAATAAGTCTTCCTGAGTTTTTGGAGGGGGGTTGTTCAGACAGCTTTTCCGGCTTGGCAGAGCACCCTCTTCAGTTGTTTCCAGGTAGTATTAAGAACAGTGGCTGGTTCCTGCCCCCACCCCTCCCCTTCCCCACTGTCACCTGGGTCTGTGCTTTTCTCCCCCCCCTTGTCCCGAGATTATTGCATTCCGACTACAGCTCCACTAGTTGGGGACTCTGGCTCACAGTCTGTCAGAGACCCCTTTCTCCCACACCAAAGCGAACTCACACACCTCTTGCTTGTGTTTTGGAATTTGTAGGGCTGTTTTATCATTTAGACTTGTTTTCCATGTTGCCGACGGGTTTTCGATTTTCTGCTTGGTTGTTCCCTCTGCTTTCAGGTGGGGATTTGGGAAGGGCCATGATCTATGTGCTATGACCAGCACCATTTCTCCAGGACTTGCAAATATATTTTCACAGAGCAGATTGAGGCAGGAGGAGAATGTCTCTAGGAAGTACAGGGATTTGGGAATAGAACATATGACTGAACTGTTATGAAAAATAATGAGGACATGATAAAGGCAAAAAAAAAGGGGAGGAAAGGCAATTAGATACTCCAGAGAAACAAAACAAAGAGCACACAGAGAAAAACAAAACAAAACAAAACCCAAATCTACCCAAGGCCATGATCCAAAAGTGAAACAAATATGTGGCATGATTTGAAACAATTGATGGAATCTAAGATAAAAGAGCCCATTTGATATTAGGAATATTCTCTTTTTAGTGGCCACATATTATGACTTTGGGCTTATGGAAATGGAAACATAATCCCACATGATTTTATATACTTACCTAACTTCTGCCAACTACGTTTTTACTGTGTCCAGGCCGTTAACATTTCCCTTCTCTCCTACAGTCCCCATGTGCTTTTGAGTAAAGCATGGAAGGCTTTGTTGAGGCTTCAGGTGAGAAGGGAAGTGTTAACAGCCTGGACACGGTGAGCGTGAAAGTGCAGTGGACAGAAAGTAGGTAATGGAAGTGTGGGATATGGAAGGTGGGGAACTGCCCTCCCCGTACTAAGTGGGGTGTCAGTGAACACAGTCTAAAGTTGATTTATTGAGAAATAAAGGTTTCAATATATTATTTTAAAATGAATGTAGCCAATAACAGAACCAAATATTAAAATGCACATGTCAAATACTGAAGAACAAAGGTGGTATCGTAAGTGACTAAGTAGTAATTGCTCATAGGAGGGAGTCTATAGACATTGTCAAAAATGGTTAAAGTGAGAAGCAGAGATATAAGCATTTTATCTACAGTTAGGAAGGTGCTGTAAAAAGACCTAAAAACAGAAGGATTAAATGAAATGTGTCCCTGAGAAGTAGGACTTAGAAAGAGGATGGGACTCTTAGCTTTTATTACAGGACATTCTGTGCTACTTAACATCATTCTCCTAGTTTTGTTTCCCCAAGAAGTAGACTTGGAACCAAGATTTGGAGGCATGTTGCCTATTGAGGGGTGCAGGGGACACCTGCAAGGGAGCTGGGGAAATGAGATAGTGAAAGGAGGGACCCAAACAGACGAGGGTATTAAGCCGGCACACCACAGCACGCAACCAGAGCTCATTCCAGGGGGAAGCTGGAAAGTAGTATACTCCAAGCACCTCAGACTTACCTACCTGAGAAGCAAGGGACTGGGGCATTTATGTACCAATCCCTCTCAGGTGTTGGCTGAGGGCTACTCCCAAGGTGTTGCTAGTTTCCCAGCACCTGTGGCCCACTGTTGAGGACAGGGTAGGGCAGCCTGCTGCAGTTCTGGAAAGAAGCCGTCGGGCACAGAGTGGGGATGGTGATGTCAGCAGTGGTTGTAAGCGGTGATGGGGGCCACGTGGAACTGGTAAGGGCCCAGTGCCACAGGGCGGGGCGCTGCTGGCATCTGCGGCAGTTGCCATATGTGCACATCACTCTGATACAAAAACAATTAGAAATGAAACAGCAAATGTATTTTAAAATTTCTTGTGTATGCACACAAAGAAGTTAGCCTTGATTGGGAATCAACTTTGTACCAGATACTATGCTAAACAGATTCATTTGTATCATCTCATTTAATTCTTATTACAACTCTGTTGTTACGTCTATTGTTATCTCTTTCAGATAAGATTACAGCAGCTCATAGAATCTTTGTAAATATTACAGGGAACTTCCATTTCTAAGTAAAGTCATCATATATAAATGCACACAAAATAGGAGTGAGGCCAAAATTGACTCTAAGATATCTAATGCAGAAAGTCATAAGAACAATGAAACAGGACAGAGAGAATATTAAGAGAATGAAACAATGATCACTTCACTTGGGAAGATGATGATGATGGGACGGTGGAAGTTGGCCCCTGTGGGTCTGGAGCTGGTGGTGGGTGGAAGGCTCTTGTCCACAGCACAGTTCACAGGCTCTTCCCTCTGCCTGGAGTGCTCTATACCCACATCTTTGTTTTACTGCATGGCTCATTCCTTCACAGTATCCAGATCTATTTTAAAAATTATCCTTCTCAGAAAGACCTCTACCCATGCCAACTAGAATAATACACCGCAACACCATGTTTACCCACTGTCCTGGCCCCAGTGATACCTGGCATCTAAGCCTGGTGGCCATCTTGAGAGGTGCACTCATCTTTGATGCCTGAAAAAGCCGGCCTGAGGACACCAGGAAACACATTTACTACCTTCCCTCTTGCTATAATCGTCCTTCTCTCCAGTTTCCATTGGCTATGTCCAGCCAGAAGATAATGCACATGGACTCCACTGATGCAGCCCATATACGCCGGTCCTTGGGACAGGAATGAGAATGTAGAAGGCTGGAGAATGGACCTGGAGGGGTGTGGGGGTTTCCTTGTAAGCATAGTCCAAATTCGCCACCTCTCCATATATCCGTAATCATGGCAATTTGATTTGGCAGCTCCTCCCATCAAAAAGTTGAGACTTTTAAAAAATATCTTGAATCTCAGCAAACCTTTGATTTGCCTTAACCAACAGAACATGATGGAAGCAACCATGTGCCATTTCCAAGCCCAAGCCTCAAGAGAATTTACAAATTTCCCTATGCTCTCTTAGAACACTGCCTGTCACTTTGAGAACTAGCCATAATAATCTATTGGAAGATGAGAGACCACGTGGGTGAAGATAAGCTATTTTGTTGGAGGCCGCCACAGACTGGCTCATCCCCAGCTAACACAACGACTGCCTGTAGGGCATAAGTGAGCCCAGCCAGGACTAGAACTGCCCTGCTGAGCGCAGCTCAAATTGCTGACCCTCAGAATTATGTGCTAAATAAATATTTATGGCTTTAAAACACTGGCTTTGGGGATAAGTTGTTATTGTGCATCATGAGATTAGATTACTAATATGGAGCACTGGCACAGTGCTCAAAGAATATTTTTTAAAATGAATGAACAGGCTTTCTTTATTTCTTTATTGCCTGACTTGACATAATTTGGCAATATTTACTTTCCCCAAACAAATATAAATGTATTATGCTTTGCAATCTATGTAACTGTTTTTGAGGATATTTGGAAGGTGTATCCTATTTTCAGTAATGGCAATGTGTCCCCCCACCCACATGAAGGCGTTGCTCTGGAATGTTAGGCCAACATGTGTTCCTCCTCGTTCTCCCTCTATAACTATGGTTAAGGTGTTTGCTGAAGTTCTGACATAAACATTTTCTGAAGGTGATAAAAAGGAAGAGCTAAAGATCAGGAAATGATCCTTGGGGCACGCTCACACCAGGTATGTAGAGAGAGCAGAAAGAGAAATAACCAAGGGAGAGGGACTGCCTCCAGGCACCCACCCCTCTTAGCTGTCACTGTGACTTAACCTGTGGCTGGGCTGAGGTGAAACTCCTGCTTGTGGCTTTCATGTGCCCCTGCGTATTGTAGGGACCTTAGTGTCTAGAGTCATGAATCTCATATTTGGACTGAGGGATCAAAGCAGGGCAATTTAAGAGAGGGCGTCAAGCACATTGCCTCCCTATCTATACCAAGTATGTGTACAGCAAAGAGCTCCCAGCCCACACTTTCCCCTTAGTCTTTACTTCAGGTCTTCACGCCACCGTGGGATTCTCTTCCAGGGCTGGAGAAAGGGCTGCATCCAAAACAAGACACAATGTCTGGTTGAAAAATGAAGACACCTGGTCAATCACTCAATTGCTAGGTCTCCCCGCCAAGTAGCGGGACACCGGGAAGCATCTGGGTAACCAGCCCCTGTTCACTTTTCATCCAGAAATGTTGGCAGATGTCATCCCGACCAGGACATGGAGAGGCTGCAGATCAATCCACCATTGCAGCTTTGTGGAGCCCAGCCTCATGAGTGTAGGACAACATGAAATCCATTCTGGATTGGTAGATATGAAAAAGAGCTCACATGCAGTCTAGTGCAACTTTTGTTTTATAGATAAAGAAACTGAGGCCCAGAGAAGATATACGTGTTGGCTAAGGGCACGCAGCTACTTGATGGCTTTTCTAGGTTTAGACACTAGCTACCTTGACTCCCACATACCTACTTCCATTTCTCTACTTTCTGCCTTGTTTAGAGACAAGAGAAAACTTTTCTTTTTTTCTTTCTTTTTGTATTTTTTTATTTCAAAATATTAAGGAGGCACAGATGTTTTTATTACATGGATACATTGTATAATACTGAAGTCAGGGCTTTCATTTTCCCCGCCAACTGGACAGTGTTCATTGCACCCAATAGGTAAGTTTTTAATCCCTCAATCCCCACCTTGCCATCCTCCCAACTTGTTGGATTCCAATGTCCTGTACGTCACTTTTTGCCCCTGTGTACCCATCATTTAGCTCCCACTGATTAGTGAGAACCTGAAGTGTTTATTTTTCCATTCCTGAGACACTTCATTTAGGATAATGGACTCCAGTTTCATCCAAGAGAAAGGAAATCATTTTATTAAAAGGACACCTGCACCTCAATGTTTATCACAGCACAATTCACAATTGCAAAGATGTGGAATCGGCTTACGCGCCCATCAATTCATGAGTGGATAAAGGAAATGTGGGGTATATACCTTGAAGTACAACTCAGCCATAAAAAGGAATGAAGTAGAGGTAAAATAAAACTTTTCAACTTGTGCCTCAACTAAAAATAAATGACTAAAAGCTTCTCAAATAAATGGGAAGAAATAGCACTTGTTTCCACTGACTCGCATGGGTAAGTTCATTTGTATAACACTTTATAGCTTACGCTGTGCTTGAATCAATACTTTTTGGATGATCACAATGCCACAGCAAACAGAGCAGCTAATCGTGTGCTTACGTGCAGATAAAATTAAGTGATGGTCTCACAGCTGGAAAATTGCTAAAGCTGGTGCTGGAAACCAGATCTTTTCTCTGCATTTATTTTTTTCAAATAACCATCAAGTGCCCACTTCAAGCAATACTACGCTGGAAGCACATTTGTACTCACATGTCTTAATGCCCGTAATAGGTGCGTTGCCTGTGTGTCCGTCAGCGGTGGCTAGATCATGCCGCGATAACAAACAACTTCAAATACCCATGGCTTAAAATACAAAGATTTCATTTTGACTCATGCTTCATGCCCTGGCTCTGCTATGTGTCCTAATCGTCTCATTTCAGGATGCAGGCTAATGAAGTAACCCAGAGCAATATGTCCCCGGTATAGTGTTTACAGCCCTTATGACCAGTCTCGGACACCTCAGCCCTGGGAGAGAGAGGAAACAAGAATAATAAGGAAAGGGTGCCCCAGAGACGGAAAGGGAAGCCATTGTAAGAGCTCTGCAAAGATGATTTCATTAGTTACAACTGTAGGAACAAAAAAGCAACTGGTTTGCATTTCAAACAAGGGAAAAAAGAACCATTGTTTTGTGTGTGAGTGTGAGCTGGGCTGGGTATTGGATTCTGAATTCTTTGTTATATCCTCTGGCAAGAATTCAGCTGGCCTCTTACTTCTTCCTGTCAAACTCTGAAATGGACTGCAGCCTTTGAACTAAAATGCTGCACACCCAACCCCAAACCCAGACAGCTCTGAAAATGTGCACTGCCCAGCAGCCGATTTCAAACCGCTCTTGCCCTCGGCTACTTTAAATCATCTCTCCACCGTCACCCTGGAACACATTAGACAACTTTATTGCCACATTCCTTGCCAATTTAATTTTTGTAAATCATATTCCAGCACGTTAGGTTTTCTCATGTAACCGAGAGAGGTGTTTAAGTGAGTGAGCCTTTGAATCCAGCAGTGGACTCTGGGACCCGTGGGCTCGCCACGCTCCAGCCCTGCAAGGCAGCGCAGCGGTGGTTAGCTGATTTCCCTGGCATGTTTGGTGTCTTTGGATACTGCTCATAATTATCATGACTAGTATGATGACCTGACACGGCTGGTTCTGTGGAATCTGAAATATGGCGTGTCTAGCGTCAGCCCTCATGGGAACGGGGATGCTGGCAGAGCGGAGTCCAGTCGGAACATACTTGCTCACTCAATTACGGCTTGGGCATCATTTGAGTGGATTTATTCTTAACTGCCAAATTCAGAGTAAATGCTCAATTAAGATCTCTCTTCAGTTTATACTTTATTTCAAAATGATTTTTATTAAATTATAAAGTAATGATAAATATGATAAATACAGAATATAGAAAATGGTAAATACAGATGAATCACAAAAAAGAAAAAAGCCCAAAACACCCCAAGCCCTATTATCCAGTAATAAGTACTGTTATTATTTTTGGTGTAAGTACCTTCAATTAGTTACTTACTCTCCCAGTATGTGTGGATGTGCATTTATATATTTCTTTTTAAAACACAATTAGAATTTTATCCATGCCAACAAGAATTCTTATTCAAAATGACTTTTTATGACTGCCATATGGATGTATTGATCACTCCTCTACTAAAATACATTTTCCAGTTCAGTTTTTCCCTGTTATAAGCAACAGTGCTATAAACAATTTTGATATATCTTTCCATTTATTCATGATTATGTTAAGATAAATTCTAAGTTATTGAGCTAATAAAATGTGTACTTTGGATATCTCAATTATCCTGATTTGATTAATATACATTTTTTGCCTGTATCAAAACATCACATGAACCCTGCAAATATATACCACTATTACATGTCCATAATAATTAAAAATAAAAAAATTTTAAATGCGTACTATAATGGGTTTTGATATACTGCCAAATCATCCATCAGAGTAGTATAAGATGCATTTGAGCATTCCTCATTGCACTGTCTTCTATTTTATCCAATTTGTTAATTTGATCTTTGAAACGTAGTATGCCTTTTTATTTACTTTCATTTGATGAAGCTGAACTTTTCGCATTTATTGGCATTTGCATATTTTTGTAAATTTTCTGTTTGTATCTTTGCTCATTTTATTACAGGGGCACTCATACTTTCGTAATGATTTCTAAGGACTGCCTGCAAAAGTTGCTGAACGACAACTTGACTGAGTAGAGAATTCTTGGGGCACATCGTATTTCCTTCAAAACTATGACCTGGCTTCCCAGACCTTTGGCACATAATGTAAATATTGTAAATAGTCTGCTTTTTGTCTTTTTGGTAACATGTTTGCCTAACTTCTGTGATTCTCAACCAGGGCTGATTTTGCCCTGCAGGGGCCATTTTTGGTTGTCACGACTCAGGGACACTACTGGCATGTAGTGGGGTAGAGTCCTAGGATGCTGCTGAGTATCCTACAGTGCACAGGACAGTCCCCCCAGCAGAGAATTATCTGGTCCAAATAGTCCATAGTGCTGAGCCTAAGAAACACTGATCTAAATGCTTGAAGAATCCATTCTTAAAGTTAATAAATTCACCAAGATATACCTTGATTTTAGCCATTTTTCAACAATTTGCCTGTTGCATGTTAAATCCTACCAATGATTATTCAGAAAAAATTCTGCTATCTAATTGCCTTTATGTGTTTTTTGTTTTCCTCTGCATTTTGATTAATATCCTCTACATGAGTCCATTTTTATGCTGTCTGAATTTATGTTGTTTATTGTATCTTTGTTCCATGGGGGCTTCATCTGCCTCTTACCATTGTTTTCTTAACACTATTAGTTTTCTCTTCACTCTGTAAAGTGCTTCATCTTCTCATCTTCCATTCCTTGTTTCATAAAGCCCATCAATTTTAATCATATTGGGAAGTAAAGCATTTACTCTTCTAAGCTTTTTATAGTTCCTGAAATAAGGCTTCTTCAGAAGTATATCATTCATCTTTTTTTTGCTACTTAAGTTTATTTCATAAATGTTAGAGAATTTTGCACTAAGCCTATATTGTGTTTTCTTTTTTCCTTTTCATGTTGGTTTACTTATTCTAGAATGGGTTCTAGCCTACCAAGTCTTTCTGTTTATCACAAAATAGTGTAAATAGATTTACTTTGGGTTCCCTTTTTGCCTACCGGGGTTTTGACTGTCCTCCATAGAGGACAGAGAGGGAAGGCTGGTTTAAGTTTATACAACTAGCTAGAGTTTCAGGAGCCTGGAGGTGGGAAGGGGCCATAGAAGCTGGGTAACTTTGCCATTGAACACTTTTTCTTCTATATTTTATGTAACCATGTCATGAGATGCCACCTCTACCACACTGGGGGAGTATCCTTTCTCTTTTAAAGGATGTCCTGGTAACACCAGATTAATCATCTGCTTTGAAATGATGTGAGTTTATTGCTTGCAGATTAATCGAAACATTAGCAATGTGTTATTTACAAAATGCAGTCATGTATTTGTCTCTTGATTTTGAAGCTGCTGGTATACAGAAAAGCTACAAGTAAACTGGGAACTCTGTCTATCCAAATGTCTGTTCCTCCTAGTCCAGATTTAGTGGTTTTCCAACTAAAATTAAACTCTATATTGCTTTTAAGAACACCCTGATATACAACCTCAATGGAGAATATATGGCAGTTCCTCAAAACTTAAAAATAGAATCCAGCAATTCCACTTCAAGGCATGTCCCCAGAAGAACTGAAAGCAGGAATCTGAGCAGGTATTTGCACACTCATGTTCACAGCCGCATTACTCACAATACCAAAAAGGTGAAAGCAACCAAGTGGCCATCCATGGATGAATGGATAAACAAAATGTGGTATACACATGCAATAAAATATTATTCAGCCTCAAATATAAAAAGGAAGGAAATTCTGATACATGCTACAGCATGGATAACCTTGAGGACGTTTTGCTAATGAAATACGCCAGTTATAGAAGGACAGATACTGTATGAGTCCACTTACATGAAGTACATAGAGTAGTCAAATTCACAGAGACAGAGGTAGAATGGTAGTTGCCAAGGGGGAATGAGAAATTATTATTTAATAGATATAGATTTTCAGTTTGGAAACATGAAAAACGTCCAGAGATAAATGATGATGATGGCTGCACAATAATATAAATGAACTTAATGCCACTGAACTGTACACTTACGAAATGGTTAAAATGCTAAATTTCATGTTGCGTATATTTTATCACAATTAAAAAGAATGCCCAAACCAAAAAAAAAAAAAAAGATTCTGAGTGGGAGGATATATAAGTTTACAAGAGACTGTGTCTCACCTGATAAACTAAACATTCCAAATAAGCTACTAGTTATATGAATTGTGGAGGTTTTTTTTTCCTGAACCAATAAAAGAGCTGAGAAAATTGAGTGAACTGAATTTCAAAAAACCTTTTCATAGACAAAGAAACCCATGGCAGCTCTTACACCTGTCAGAACAGTGATTGGAGAAGGAATGCACCATAACGGAGAGTAAGGAGCATCTAACTGAAATTTTTAAATACTTTTGACAGTTATATGTGGGCTAGGTGGGCTAGCACGACAAATTAGAACTTTGAGGAGCGCTAGACACAGCATATCTGTCCCCACTTGAGAAATACTTTTCATGTGCTGGACTATGAAACAAGTTTCATATGACATATATTATCTGATCGCAATGTTTATTAAGTTAGAAATCAATAATTAAGTTAGAAATCAATATTACATTAGAAATCAATTTTATAGTTTAAAATACTTGTATTAGGAAAGAAGGTATAAAATAAATAATCTAAGTTTCCATTTCAATAATCTATACAAAGAGTAAATGAAACCTAAAGTAGAAGGAAAAAATGATTTTAAAAGACCAAAAACAATAATATAGAAAATAAACTCAAAAGTAAGTTTTTTGAAAAAAATAATAAAGAGAATAAATCTTTAGCTACACTGATAAAGAATAAGAAGGAGAAAATACAAGTTACCAAGATCAAGAAGAAATGAGGGGATACTACTAGAGATCCTACAGACATTAAACAGAAAATTGTGCAATATTAAAAATATAGTTATGCCAATAAATTAAATAACTGATGAAATCAACAAATTGCATGATAAAACATATAAAATTAACACAAAAAGAAACCGAAAACCTAAATAGCTCCATATCTGTTAAAGGAATTGAAATTGTAATAATTGTAAAAGAAAAAAAAAACCTCCTACCAAAGAAACTGCAGGTTTAGATGGATTCATTGGTGCATCTTATCAAATTTTTAAGGAAAAAATAATAACAATTTCATGCAAACTTTTCTGGAAAATAGAGGAAGAGAGTAATGTCAAAATTTATTTTAGTAGGGCAGCATTAGCCAGATATGAAAACCTGACAAAGGTGCTACCAGAAAAGGCAATTAGAGACTTTATAAACCTATGTTTGTTAAGGCAATTTCCTTCATAAGCATGGGTTAAACATGCCCTAACAAAATATTAGCAAATACAGTTCAGCAATATATCAAAACAGTAACACATTATGTACAAGTAGGGACTAATTTCAGGAATGCCGAGTGGTTTAAAAGTTTAAGAATCAGTCAATGTAATTTGCCACATTAAGAGAATAGAGAAATAAAACCATATCATCATCACTTTGGAGACAGAAATTGCATCTGACAGAATTCAACACCCATTCGTGATTTTAGAAAATAATCTGAGCAAAGTAGGAATAAAATGAAATTTACTCAACCTAACAAAGAACATCGGACCCCGTATAGCAAAATCAATCCTAGGCAATAAAAACAAAATAGGAGGCATC
>VBSM01000725.1:3507428-3524232 GCA_008086735.1 Cheirogaleus medius
CATAACCGTAATATTTGTACCCCCATAATATGCTGAAATAAAAAAAAAGAAAAACCTATAGTTAATGTAATACTTAATTGTCAAATATTAAGCCCTTTTTGCTTAAGACAAAGGAAAAGGTCGAATGTTCATTATCACTACTACTATTCACCAATATACTAGATGTTCTACATGGTGCAAAAAGACAGAGGGAATAAAAGAAAGAACAGAAAGATTTGGGCAAAAAAGTGTCTTTATTCTCAGATGACGTTATTGTATATGTTAAAAATTCTATGGAATCTACAAATAAATCTACTGTAACTAATAAATTTAGTAAGGTTGAATTCTGCACAGTAAATGTATGGAAAATCATTTATGTATCTTTATTTTAACAACAACAAACAAGTTAAACATGCCATTTAGGTATCATTAAAACCAGCAAATACATGGGAATCCTACAAAAAACGTGTGCAATATCTACAGTCACATTGCTGAAAACAGACACACTAGAACAATGTAGAAATGTATTGTTCACAGATTGCAAGACGATAATTTAAAAATATTCCTTCTCCCCAAATTGAGAGAATCTCTATCAAAATCTCATGACTCTAATCTTTATAAGGAAAGTTAAGGGATTGAGAATATCCTAAGAAATCTTTTAAAAGAAAAACAAAACTGGAGCATGTGCATTACCTGATTTCAAGACTTAGGACAAAGTTACAGCAGTCAAGACCGTGTAGAAAGGGCATGAAGACAGACCAAAGAATAATAGAACAAACTGAGCCCAGAAATTGACCTACACATACGGTCAATTGCTTTCTGGCTTAGGTCTCAGGTCAATTCAATGGTGAATGAAAAACCTTCTTAACACACTGTGCTAAGATAAGCCACTAGATACAGGTATGAGGGGAGAAATAAAGCTTACTCCCATTATCATTCCACACACGAGACTTAACTGGGGTGGGTAATAGCCACCTCAACACAAACACAAAAGTCAGAAATATAAAACTTCCAGAAAAAAAAAATACAGGCGAATAGTTTAGTGACTTTGGGGTAGGCAAAAATCTCTCGGACAGGATACATCAAAGGATAGAATGGTAAATTTAACTTTGTCATAATTTAAAATTTCTGCTCATCTGCTTTTATCTTTCTTATCTTTGGTTCAACTTCTACTGTATTTGGCAAAATTTCCATGTGGCATATGGTTCCCACCTCACCCTGATTCTCTGCCACCCACCCTCTAATTTTGCTTTTCTTGATTCTTTTGGCCAACATGGGGGGAGGTACACTCGCATTTTTACTTAAATTGTCTTCTGGCTTTTGTACCTATATTCCTTCAACCATTTAAGGCAATTGCTCGGAGCGCTCAGCCTTAGTTTGTTTGTTTTGTGCCCTCAATCTCAGTTCCGTGACCTGGTGAGAAATTTTGACCTGTCCCCACCCCAACTGTGGACCTCATTGGTAAAGGTTTTCTTCGGAGAATCCTGTTAAATGCCAGTGGCCACTTCATTTGACATCTTCGAGGGTCTTAAAATGTTTGTTTGGAGAAGCATGTGACAAGTACAGTAAATAGCAGAGGGTTGAAAGAAAAGCAATAAAGATAAGCAAGGGACTGTGAGTACTGATTTATGAAGGACGACTGAAGATATTAATACAAACCACACTTCTCTCCTGAACACCAAGCGGAAGAGAGGGGTGGATGAGGCAGTAATGGCCAATAGAATAAACAGCCAATGGAGAAAGCCATCTGCAGGTGGTGTCGAGGGGACAACTCTACGTTCTCAGAAAGAATTTAATAAAGGAATACTTAGGATGACTATTGAGAGAAAGTTCCAGACAGTGGGTGGCCTGGAGCATGTTGGCTGGCACATACCTGAGATTCTGGGACCAAATGAAGAGCACATCCCGCAGAGACCAAGCACGTGCGAGGGGGCCTCTCTGTCTTTCTCTCGCTTTGCTTATCATTCATGGTGGGCATGAACACAGTAAAAAGAAAAACAGTGATAATGGGGTTTTCCTGATCCATACAAGTGAGATCAGCTTTGTGTTTTTGTTGTTAAAAAATCAATAATTTACAGAGAAGGAAATCAATTAGTTTTCTAGTATAAAAAAGACTCAACTAGAAATTAATTATCATATATAATGGATATAATAGATCATTATATAATATGATCTATTGGCAAATACAGATATAGCCTCAGCATCTCTTCATTCAAGAGGTAAGGCCTAAAAAACATTTTAATGAAAAACAGAAGGCTGCTGTTACCTCTGTGGGTAGATCTGAATGTTATTCGAACAGGAATGATTGGCCCTGTGTTTGCCCCAGGGGACGGGGCTCATGGGAACATGCCCTGGTGTTTGTGGGAACCATGCAAGGCCAGGTTGATGGGAGACCTTGAACTGAAATAGAACCTGTCCTTGTGTTGTTCTCTGCCTTTTGTTGCTTGCATTTCCCACTGTCCACTGCTTGTCCACTAGATTGTGAGCCAAACAAGGTCCATTCTGTCTCTAAAATAAATCTAACATATATGTGCCCTTCTCTCCCTCCAAGGCTGCCATCCTGCCCAGCCATCACCCTCTCTTCTCTGGTCCAATGTCATATCGCTTGACCAGTGACCACATTTCTACCCCTGCCTCCTGCAGTGTGTTCTTGGCAGGATAACCAGAATGAACCAGCCTCTTCTACCAATTTAATCTATTTATTATTTCCTTTGTGTCATATACATTCCTGCATCTTTGCTTTTGCTCCTGATTGGATTGCCTTCCTCTGAGCCTTCCTTGCTTTAAGGCCTCATACAAGTCCCTCTCTCATCTATGCATCTTTTATTAATTTAGAGCATCTCATTAATTTAGTCATTTAGTACTTTATCATGTGCCAGACATTGTGCTAATTTCTAGGGATATAAATATAAATAAGCTGAGGTCCCTGCCTTCTAGGAACAGACACTAATATTAGTGCACCCCAATGGTCCACAAACCTGGCTGATCCACAGACTTCCCTAGAAACTTAAAAAAAATTACAGATACTCAGTGTATCGGTCCTCAGTCCATTCCCTCTCACCTTTCCTCTGCTCTCAGGGAGGCTGCCGCCTGCAGGCTGTTTTCCCAAGCTCTGTGGTCAGCTGAGAAATATAAGAAGATGGGAAATTGGAGGGGAGGAGGAAAGGACAAGCTGGTGTGTTCCTCTACTCCTTTCTGACTTGGGTATTGCTTCTAGCAGTGGCCATAAGGCTCGTGAGGTTTCGACTTTGTCTGGACAGGCCATAAGGGGAAGCCAGTCTCTGGACACCGGTCACACCACTTCATTCCTCTGTCCCTTCAGCTTAGAGATGATAGTGGCTTCCTGCTCTTGCTACTGTTTGGGTTGCCTCACTGCTATTTGACTTCTTAGCTCTTCCAGAACTTATATAACCAGTTCCCTGTCTTAGATTCCTCTTGCCTTAAATATTCCTAGGAGCAGTTCTATTTCCTGGTTGGATACTGACTCCTATAGTTATGGTACCAGAAGTGGCCCCAAGACATCACACTCTCAAGATGCAATGCTGGGGTTGGGTTGCTCACATCTTTAGGGGTGGTGACCTCCTTGCAGATTGATGGGGAACTACTAGTGTTCTGTAGCACATGGTAGAGTCACAGTTATTTAAAGTTGTTGCCTGTGTTTTCTTGGAATGAAGTGTCTCACTCCTTGTCATGGGATTCTGCCTTTCTACTCTAACCCTCAAATGCTTCTGACCAAGGAACACATTTCATAGAGAAAAAGATGCAGAAAAGGGTTCTTCCTATGTTCTCCGTCACCTGGAAGCAGCTGACCTGACAGTATGCTAGAATTCCTTCCTGAGTACTCCAGGTGCCTGTCATCAGGGTGTCACCTCTCTGCTCCAAAGTCACTTTTCATCACCTGCTCTTCTCATTTATTTATTTTACTGATACACAATAAATGAACATATTTTTGGGAGACATATGCTATTTTGATACACTCATATAACATGTACGGATCAAATGAGAGTAATTGGGATATTCGTCACATTAAATATTTATCTTTATGCTAGGAACATTCAAACTATTCTAGCTATTTTGAATGTACCTGTTCTTCTTTTTCCTGTGGTAGCTGGCTTTTCAACGCAGAGAGACCCTGGGGAAAGAAGGGGCTACATTCTTGGTTCTGGTGCATTCTCTTAGCAGACTCCTGCAGCGGACACAGCTCCCTGGTGCTCAGCTCCGGCAGTGCGAGCCGCCGCCCAGGAGCAGGTTCCGCTGCAGCTTCCCTCAGCACGTTCCCTCAGCACGCCCCTTGAACAGCCTTCCCACTGTCCTAGAGGGAATATTTCTGGCAATTTCAGGAAGACCGGTTGCCAGTAAGTTCTGCAGACACCGCACTATAGACACTTTTCCACCAGCGAGTGAGCCTCGGCCTTCCCTCTCCAGTGCGGTCTGGATCTCAGCTCCGGGTGGGGTCAGGGGTGTCTCATGCCTGGTTGCTCTGCCTCATCCCTAGGGGGTGAGGATATTACTCAGATATTCTATTCCTGTATAATTTAGGGTTCCCACTACTTCTTACCAGCCAATCGCTCATTACTCCAATTCCCTGTTATGGTTAATAACTCTTTCCAGCCAACTCGCCCTGGTTGAATGGCCACATGGTTTCTGTCTCCTGATGGGACCCTCACTGACACTCCGTTACGACGGCAGCTATGAAACAACACCCTGACAGACTGGTGCACTGCCCTGCAGGATGTGCCATATATTTAATTTTTTTTTAATGTTTAAGATTTTCTAGGGTAGTTTTAAGTTCACAGCAACACTGAGGGTAAGGTACAGATTTTTGATACGCTCCCTGCCACCCCCTATGATCAACAGCCCACACCAGAGCAGAACGTTTGCTGTAATTGATAAACCCACCTTGACACATCTTTATCACTCAAAGGCCACAGTTGACATTGGGGTTCACTCTTGGTGTTGTACATTCTGTGGGTTTGGACAAATATTTGGTGACATGTATCCACCATTATAGTATCATAGAATGTTTTCATTGACCTGAAAACCCTCTGTGCTCTGCCTGTTCATCAGTCCCACTCCCCAACCACTGAAAACCATGGGTCTTTTTACTGTCTCCATAATTTTACGACATGTATTTTGAAATAGTAACTAATGAGTGGTGCCATTTTTTCAGCAGCCAGAATAACAAGTCCAAGAACCTAAAAGGTTGAAGTCATGATTACACCTAATAACCCACTCACAAATATTCTGCTTTTGATTCCTAAAAATGCAGACTCTTCTGGTTTAAAGTTCTTGTTTCATAATGGAAGATTCCTTCCACGGGTGGTGCAAAAATGGCCCCATCCAATTAGCAGCTGAGACGACTTGAGGCTCCTCCTAACACAGAACGGAAAAAGAGAAGGGATCTGTTGGGTACATTTCATGCATATCCTTAATGGGACAGTAGCTTCCAACTGTTTGCTAGTTTCTGGGCTACCTCACAAGCTCTTGTATGACTCTTCAGCACTGTCATTAGGTTTGGCAAGTAAATGTTCTTTATTGAAACAGGTTGAATGGCTTTTGTTTTCTTGTCTGAACCTTGTCAAATAAACAGGCCTAAAGTTGCCCCTCCCCCAGCTTCCAGGTCTTACTATCCCCCCTCCCTGCTGCATTTCTCCGTAAGCACTTACCAGTTTATACCTCATTTTTACTCTCATGTAGTCATTTGATTATGTGTCAAAGCGTCAGGGTTGAGTCCATTTTGAGTTTTTACTTCTATATAGCTAATGCCTAGAACTATGCCCAGTATACAGTAAGCACTCAGTATTAATTGTTAAATGAATGAATCAAGATGAGTATACATTTTGAAATTTATGGTGGTGTGTAGTGATTAATTCTCCAAATTAATCCATAAATTCAATGCAAATTTCAAATATAGTCTTTCACTTAAACCAAGAAGGTGATGTTAAGTTTCATATGAAGGAATAAACACAACCAGCAAGGCACTTAGTATATGTGGGCGAGAGATTTGCCCTTTCATTCATTAAGATTTATTGTAAACCATATTAATAAAGTTATAATATTCTAGAAATAGATAAAACAATGGGTTAGAATAGAAATCTCAGAAACAAACCAACCCACACGTCTGATAAAAGATGAAGATGGTATAACGAATTGATAAGGAAATAATATGCTATTCAATAAACAGGACACCAAAAAAATGGCTATTCATAAGCAAGAAAATGAAATTAGTTCCCTACTTCATACCATCCACAAAATTAAATTTCAGTTGAATAGATGAACAAATTAGAAAAATCTAAACTATAAAACTTTCAGAAAGAAATATAAGGGAATATCATTATGATTTAAGGTAGGTCAAGATTTTTTAACCAAGAAAAAATGATGCAAACCATGAAAGGACACATTTTTATAAGTTTGATTAAATTTAAATGAAAATATTTCCATATGATAATAGACAAAAAGAATTACAATGTGAACAAATTTACATTGTTTACAGATTTGGCAAATATATTTCAACCCATGTAACTAACAAATAATGTCCAGGAACTATTTTTTTTAAATCTACTAATTAATAAAAAATACAAAAAATACAAAAAATGGACATTTAACAAAAGAGAAAACTTGATGGTAAATAAACACATGAATGAAATACTAACATTGCTTTTAACCAGGAGAATGAAAGCTAAAACAAAAGTGATGTACCATTTTGCTCCCAATAAAATAGCAAAAATTAAAAGTTTCAAATTCGAAATTGACAAGAATGTGGGAAGATGTAAATCCTTATACCTTGTTGAAGAAAGTACTTCATAGATTTGTAAAACTACTTTGAAGAACAACTCGACAATGTCTATTAAGACTAAAGCTGCCTAATTCCTGAGGCTCAGAATTTCACTGAGAAACTTTAGAGCAGGTGCACCTGGAGATATATAAAATGATATCCATGGCAGAGTTATTTGTTAAAGCAAAAAGGTGAAAAGACCTAAATATACATCAAAGGAAGAATTGATAAATTGTGTTATATCCACAGAACACTTTGAAGCCGTTGAAATGAATGAACCAGATGTTCATGTCCCTGATTAAATCCTGCCAACATAGAGTGGGATGAAGAAATCGATTTGTGGGAGGATAAATACAAGATGACATTCTCATAGATATTTAAAATTCACACATAATAGTAGTATCTATTATTTATGGGTATTTACTTATATGAGGAGTGTGGTTATGTCTGGTGAAGGAAGGATGGAAAATGTTGGACTTCAACTTTATAATATTTTATTTCTTAAAAGTAATAACATGAAACAAATGTGACAAAATGTCAACACGTTAAATTTGGGTATTTGATATCCATGTGCTTGTTACATTACTCTTTGTTCTTTTCCATATTGCATAGTAAAAAATATATTTGCCCAAAATGGTATAATTATTTCCCATTTTCCCCTGAGGATGTCAACCTTTATAAAATTTAAAATGCCTTCTAGAATCTCTTTTTTGTCTATGCTTTGTTCCTTTTTCTCTATTCTCATTAAAATGTAATATTCACCTGGCTGCCAAGTGAGTCAGTCAAGTTGGGAAAATCAACAAATGTTAATGTGTCTCTGAAAAAACTTGCAGTGATGCTGTGTCAGCATGCACTTTCCACAAAAGGACTGATTTTTGTTAAGTGCCTTAATCATGATGTCACTTCATACATATGCTAATAAACAAAGGTTGAAATTAAAGCATCTAAGTATAGATTAGCATCTCTTTTTGCAATATTTTAAGTCTCGTTGGATTGTGCTTTGTCTGACTGTGGTCTTTCCCCCGAACCCTCACATCCCATCACTTGGGTTTGAAACAGCTAAGTTTTCTTGCTCTCTCTCCCATCCACCCTATACCCTTTTGAAATTTTCTTTGGGATCATTTCCAGTCAAGTCAAGAAGGTTTGGCCTTCTGTTAGGGATAGCTGACGCTCTGCTCTCTTTTCCTTGGGTGTTTCGCAAATCATGTATTTAATCGCAATGATTAGTAATCTGAAGGCACAGTGCAGAAAACTAAGATTGCTTCCCTCATGGCTCAAGATGGAAAGGTGTTCCCCAGAGTAGATCCATCTTCTGGATTTTATTTTCAATGACTGCTTTCCAATAAGGAATTTTAAAAAGTCATTTATTCACTCTCTATATATTTCTTGTCCTTTCTGAAAAAACAATTCTACCAAATAGGAAAGAATTTTCATTCATTTTAATTGTAGAAAGGCTATAAGAATCTGAAAATTTTTATTTAAAACAAAAAAATAGATTTTCCTATTTTTATGACTAGCATTTAAAATATATTTTCACTTAAAGTACAATAATTCTCATCACAAAAAACTTGAAAAACGGAAAAATGAAGAAAAAAATTTTCAATAGGACAAGCTATGTACTATTAACACTTCTGATGCATTTCCTTTCACTTTAATATATTGTTTGTACATTTTTTCAAATATAACTTAGGTCTCATACATATGCACATATATATGTATATGCATATATAAAATTATATCTGGTAACTTGAAAACTGTAGTCTCTCTTTATAAAAGTAATAAAAACTAATTATCAAAATATGAAAAAATAAAAATACAAGAAATATAATAATAATTACTCCTATACTTACCAAACAGAGACAATCAGCTAACTAAGTTTTTTTCAATGGATAGGGAAAAAATAAAAATAAATGAATAAAATTTTTGATATGCTTATGTAGTCTTTTTTTCTTGCCAAGTATGACAGTGTGTGTGTGCATTGTTTTGCTAGTTGAGATCAAGTTGCATATATTAATTTCTATGCATAGATAACAGAAGCAGTTATAGTTCCTAGACAGAAGACATGTAAAGAACATTTTAATAACAGATAATATCTGCCTTTGGGAGGTTTATGAGTCATTCCTAGTTTAAAAAAATCTCAATGACTCATTATTCCATATGGGTTTCTTTGATTAACTGCTTTGAATTAAAAACATTACATTTATAAAATAAACCAGAGCACAAATTCTGTACAAAGGGAAGCAAGTCTCTCTCTTTTATAGATTTCTTTAGTCCCTTTCCCCAGAAGTAACTACTACTGTGATCAACTTGGCCTTCCAGAAATACTTTTTCAGACAATAGAACAAATACTTATTATTATCTATTGATAGTCAAACCTGCATGCATTAGTATTCATTTACTATTAATATATGTATATATGTTATTGCTTTTCATAATATTTTCCATTTTTTTATCCATTTTTATACAAATGAGAGTATGTTACATATGCCTTACTACACCTTGATTATTTTGCTTAAACATTTAACGATTTTTAAATATATCCGTTCATAAGCATTAACCTCCTCTTTTGCATGGTCACACACAAGGTATAACTTAACTTATTTGCCCAGTCCCCTAGTAATGGGCCCACAGGTTGTCTCTTATATTTTGCTAACAGGCAATGAACATTTACTATGTTCAGGCTAATTACAAGGCATAGAATTGCTGAGTCAGAAAGCATGTACATTTTCAATCTATGTGCACTGCCAATTGGTCTCCAAACTGGTTATAATTTACCAGCCAACTGAGAGAGTGACTGGTTGTTTATACTGGCTCATATACTACATATTAGGAACCTTTCTAAATATTTGCCAACATCTTAGATGCAAAATAGTTTTTCATGTTTTTAACTGTTAATTTTTAAGATGTCTTATTAAGACCGATGTTGATTATTTTTTAATCTGCTTATCAGCTATTGGTGTTTATTTCTTTGTGAATTTTCTGCTTATATACTCTGCCAATTTTTTTCTATTAAGCAGTTGATAACTTCTCATTGTTTTGTAAGAATTCTTTATATATTTAGGAGATTAAATCATTACTCTTATTTGTTGCAAAAATTCTTTGCAGGAGTTGATTGCCTTATGACTTTGTCTATGATAATTTTTTCATTCATAAACATTACTTGTTATACATGCAATTATTTTAATCTTTTTTTACAGTTAATCTTTTTAACCTCACTTTGGTTAAAAAAAACTTTCTTTATTATATCAAGGTTATTTTTTAAATGTCCCATTTTTTTTCTTCTGTGCTTACAGTTTTTTTTAAATCACCTTTAATATATCTGGAATTTATTTTGGTTTAAGGAATGAGGTAATGATTCAGATTTATTTTCTTTCTTTTCTCTAAATGATTAACATATTCCTCAACATTATTAGCAACTCTATATTTTAGCCACTGATATAAGACAATTTTAATGATTATATTAGTTTCCTATTGTTGCTGTATGAATTATCAAAAATTTAGTGGCTTAAAGCAATGCAAATTCATTCTCTTACAGTTATGGAAGTCAGAAGTCTACCATGGGTGACCAGGCCTGTGTTCCTTCTGGAGGCTCTAGGAGGGACCCGTTGCCTTGCGTTTCCCAGCTTCTAGAGGCTGCATCGTAACTGGCCTGGAGCTGCGCCCCTGCTCCCTCCGCTTCCATCCTCACTTCTCTGACTCCGATTCCCCTTTCTTTCTATTTCCTTTATAAAGACCCTGGAATTACAGTGGGTCCACCTAAATCATCCAGGATAAACGCCCCATCTCTAAATTCTTAATTTAACCACATCTGCAAAGTCCTTTTTATGATGTGAATTAACATATTCTCAGATTCCAGGAATTAGGACATGGCATCTCTGAGGGGCCATTATGCAGCTACCGCAAGACTGAACTATTTCAAACACGTAGATGGATAGAAGAGAATGCGACACCTAGAGATGGCCATATAAATTTAGAGAATGTAAACATTTTGCCAACTTGGCTCAGCTCTCTTTAAAAATAAAACATTAAAGACAAACATAAAGCCCTCCATCCTTTCCATCTCTCTCCATTCCCAGATGTGCCACTGTTCTAATGTCGATGTGCATTATCTCCTGCATGCCTTTTTATTTGTGTTACATGTATAAAATTTAGAAACAATATTTTCTGTTGCTTTATAGTTTTATACTTTATGAAAGTGACATCATGTGTATTATTTAGTTTGTTATTCACAGCATGTTTTGCATTTATTAATTTATTTGTAGGCCCAGTTCAATTACTACAGGATATTGCATTATCTGGAGGGAAAACGTTTATTTGTCTATGTTTCTACTGAAGACCTTCTTCTTCCTCTTCCCTCCCTGTCCTCCTCCTCCTCCTTATTCATGCTTTTACTAGGACGAAATGCCGCCTTGAGCATCTTTACTCATTTTTCTTGTTCATGTATGTTAGAGGTTCTGTAGAATAGGTAGCTATGAGCAGGATCACTGGATTTTAGGACATGCATATTTTTGACATTTCTATCATTCCAACTGGCTGCTCCAATTTATACTCCCAGCAACAGTGTAGAAAATTGTTCTTTACCTACACCTTCAGTTTTATCAGCCTATTTAAATTTGTACTCTTAAAGAATATAAATAGTATACAATTTTAATTTCCATTTCTCTGATTCCTTTGACATGAACATTTTTTCACGTTTGTTTGCCTATTAGTCAATACTTATGGAAAACATTGCAATTTTAGTTTTAATTGTATCACATTTATAGAATGATTTTTCAAAAAATTCACATCTTCAGAATTTTGCGTGGTTCATCCTGAATAAAGTATTTTTTCACTTCCTTATTATTCTTTAATTTTTTCAATTTCACAATGAAGTTTTTATAACATTTTAAAAAAAATTTACCAATAATTTGTAGTTTATGTTTTTAGGAATGAAGTCTTTTTTCCATTATATTTTTAATGTTCTTATTTCTAGCACATAAGAATGCAATTTTTTCTTTTTCTCTTCCTCCTTCTCCTCCTTCTCTCATTATTATTCATGATATTCTTATTATTTTAAATGCAGCCCTTGGCTGTAAAAACCTTGCTGAATTTTCTTATTGAATATAATTGGTTACCTATAGAATATTTTGGATGCTCGACGTAAATAATCATGTTGTCTATTAATGACCACAATTTTGTTCCATTCTTATTAATCCTTTTAATTTATATTTCTTTTTCTTATCTTCACACTTTGGCTAGGATCTCCTGCATAGTATTGAATAGAATAGAAATGTTAATATTGAATACTTTTAAATAATATGTTTCCTGAGTAATTTTCATAAATTTTTTTTTACTTTAAACATAGCCAAATATTCTTAGTCTGCTAAGTATGCATTATCAATAATGGATGTTTAATTTTACAAATGCTTTTAATGAATCTATTTGAAGGACCATACATTTTTTCTCATTTACTTTAGTAATGAGCTAAGCCACATTAATATATTTTTAACAAAATATTAAACATTTACCCTCTTGGGATGCTTCATGCATTTTCCAAATAAATCATTGAAATTAATTTTATTTAGAAATTTTGCATCTTTATTAAAAAGAGAAAGTGGCCTGTAATTTCCTCTTTTAATAGTATCTTGATTTTGCTCTCAACATTATTATATCATCACAAAGTGAATTGTTTTGCTTTTTAGTTTGATGTATCATTTCCTCTTTATTCTCTGGACAAATGTATATAAAATTAGAATAATAATGTTTCCTTAAAATTTGATAAATCATACCCAACACAGCATTTAGATCTGATGTTTATTTGGGGAGTATGTCTTTGACTATTCAGTTTCTTTAGTGGTGATAGCTCTACTTGGGATTTCTATGTCTTCATGAATTACTTTTGATGGATATTTTTCTGTTTTAAGAAATTGTTCATTTAATCTGAGTTTTTAAATGTAATGGCCTATAATTGCTTATAATACTCTTTTATGATTTTTTGAATCTCTATCTGTATGTCCCCTTTATCATAGCTAAATCATATTATTAATTTATGTTTTCTTTTTATAATTTTCCCATTTATTGATATGTAATTGATATACGAAAAACTGCACATAATTAATGTATATAATTTGGTGAGTTTGGATATAGGTAGACAATGGTGTTACTATCACTATAATCTAGTTAAAAAGACATATCCATCACCTCCAAAAATGTCCTTGTGCCCTTTATTTATTCTTTTATTTATTTATTTGTGGTAAAAACATTTAACATGAGATCTACCTTCTTAACAAATTTTTAAGTACACAATACCTTATTGTCCACAACAGGTGCTGTTTTATAGCAGATCTCTGGAACTTATCTTATAAAACTATAACTTTATGCCCATTGAACAACAATTCCCTATGTCCCTCCTCTCAGTGCCCTGGCAGCCACCATTCTATTGACTATTTCTACACCTTTGACTATTTTAGATGCCTCATATAAAAGTAATCATGCAGTATTTGCCTTTCTGTGACTGATTTATTTTAATTAGCGTAATGCCTTTCAGATCCATCCATGTTGTTGTAAATGGTAGGATTTCCTTCTTTTTAAGGCTGAATAATATTCCATTGTGTGTACATGTCACAGTTGTTCTTTAGCCATTCATCCTTTGGTGGACATTTGGGTTGTGTCCAAACCTTGACTATTGTGAACAATACTTCAATAAACATGGGAGGACAGATATCTCTTCAATATCCTGATTTCAGTTCTTTTGGATATCAACCCAAAAGTGCCATTGCTGAATCAAACAGTTCTATTTTTATTTTTTTAAGGAAACTCTGTAGTGTTTTACATAGTGGTTGCACCATTTTACATTTTAACCAAAAGTGTACAAGGGTCTCAATTTCTCCACAACCACTCCAAGATTTGTTATTTTTTGTTTTTTATATAACAAGCATCTTAACAGGTATGAAGTGATATCTCATTGTGGTTTTGATTTGCATTCCCCTGGTGATTAGTGATGCTGCACATGTTTTGATATACCTGTTGGCCATTGACCTTTTTTAAAAATCTTATTATTTGCTTTTTATTTTTTTGGTTATTGAGTTTTAGAAGTTCCTTATATATTTTGGAAATTAACCCCTTACCAATTGTTTGAAAATATTTTCTCATATCCCATAGGTTGCTTTCACTCTGTTGATTGTTTCTTTTGCTGTGCAGAAGCTTCTCAGTTTGATGTAGACTGACATCTATTTTTGCTTTTGTTGCCTGTGCTTTTGGTGTCATATTCAAGAAATTTTTATTGAGACCAGTATCAAGAAGCATGTTCCCTCTTTTCTTCTAAGAGTCTTATGGTTTCAGATTTTAAATTAAAATATTTAATTCATTTATGTTAATTTTTGTGTGTAGTAAAAGACAAGGGTCCAATTTCTTCTTCTTTGTTTTTGGATATGGATATCCAGTTGTCCCAACACTATTTGTTGAAGAGACTATCATTTTCCTATTGTATATTCTTGGCATCCTTGTTGAAGATCAGTTGACTATATATACGGGTTTATTTCTAGAGTTTCTGTTCTAGGTCTGTATGTATATTTTTATGCTAGTACCATATTGGGGTTTATCCTTTGGATGCAAGAATGATTCAATATATACAAATTAATCAATGTGATACATCACACTAAGAGATGAAAGACAGAAATCACATGATTATCTCAACAAATGTAGAAAAACATTTGACAAAATTCAATATCCTTTCACGATAAAAACTCTTCAACAAATTAGGTATGGAAGGAAGTAAAATTGCCTTTCATTGCAGATGACATGATTTTATATGTAAAGACACTAAAGACTCCACAAAAACACTGTAAAAACAAATTCAGTAATGTTTCAGGGTACAAAGTCAACCTATAATTATTAGTTGCATTTCTATACACCAACAATATACTATCCTAAAATGGAAATTAAGAAAGGAATGCCATTTAGAAATAGCACCCAAAAGAATAAGAAACTTAGAGATAAACCTAGCTAAGGAGGGGAAAGACTTGTTTACCAAAAACTATAAAGTATTGAAGAAATTAAATCAGATACAAATAAATGAAAAGATATCCTATGTTCATGGTTTAGGAGAATTAATATTGTTAAAATGTCCACACTACCCAAAGCCATCGACAGAGTCAATGCTGCAAATGCAATGCAATCCCTATCAAAATCCCAAAGACATTTTTATAGAAATAGAAAAAAAATTCTAAAATTCATATGGAATCACTAAAGACCCCTAATAGAGCAATTTTGAGGAAGAAGAACAAAGCTGGAGGTATCCCACTTTCTGACTTCAAAGCTTCAGTAATGCATTCACCTTTTCAAAACAATTTTTCCAGAAATGTATTTATTTTTTGTTTACCATACTTTTTGTTTTTATACATTCTTCATTGTTTTTTGTCTGTTTTCTATTTTTATTTCATTAATTTATTCTGTTTATTATTTTATTTCCCTATTTGGGGAGTTTAGTCTGGTTTTTGTTTTTTATTTTACTTTGGGGGCTTGATTTATATGGTTTGCTCATCAACCTTCAATAATATCTTCTATACATTGAAAGCTGTTAATTTCCCTGTAAAGTACCATTGTATTTCTCAAGCTTAAATATACAGCATCATCATTGCTTTTCAAAGCTAACTACATTCTCTAATTTTATTTTCTCGAGATTTATTCTTTGACTTCTGAATTATTTATAAGTGTGTTTTTAAAGCTTTGAATACATTAAAGATTTCTTACCTTTTTATTGTTCATTTTAATTTTTGTTAAATTGTAGTCAGAAACTATACTTTGTTATTATTTTTGTTTTAAACAGTTAATTATCTTTTAAGGGGATTAAAAATAAGAATAAATGTCCTTTATAATTACTTTCATTTTTAACATTTCTAACACTTCATTTCTTTATGTGGAT
The DNA here is from genome assembly GCA_008086735.1 of Cheirogaleus medius. Lineage (NCBI taxonomy): Eukaryota > Metazoa > Chordata > Mammalia > Primates > Cheirogaleidae > Cheirogaleus > Cheirogaleus medius. Next base: position 3,523,085 of record VBSM01000725.1, read on the forward strand.
CTAAATTTCTAGCTATCATACTTCCCTTTGCCTGAAGAACTTTCTTTATGATTTCTTATAGTATAATAAATTCTTCTTTTTTGGTTGTCTGAAAAAATATGTCCTTCTTTCACTTATATTTTTTAATGTTATTTCTGCTGGATATAGAATTCTGGTTGATATTTATTCCTTTTAGTAAAGAAGTTGCTACATTGTCATCTTGTTTTCATGCTATTTGATGAGAAGTCTGCTGTAAATTTCATCTTCATTCTTTTGTGTGTGATTCTGCCCCTTTCCAGCTGCCTACAAGATTCTCTTCATCTTCAGTTTTCAATAGTTTGGCTATAATGTGTCAGCTTGTGTTTTATTTGGACTTATTATGCTAAGTACTTTTTGAGATATTTTTGGTCCTATAGTTTGCTGTCTTTCACTTATTTGGGAAATTTTCATCTATTGCCTTTTCAAATATTTCTTTTGCCACTTTCTCTCTCTTTTCTTTCTGGGATACCAATTACACATACACAGTATCACAACATATCTGTTGGGCTGGCTGATTTTTAGTTTGTACTTGTCTATGCCTAGATCTAGTTCTTTGGGGACCATTACTTATGAAAATATAAGGTAGAGCCAGAGGGTAAGCTATTGTAACAGGTTGCTTAGTTTTTGCTCTTTTTTCTGAGATATAATTCTCCTAACTGTGGCCACCAGCTTCCAAAATGGTTCCCAATTATCCCCACCTTGTGGTATTCATGTCTCTTGTAGTGCCCTCTCACACTGAATGGTTAAACAGGACTGATATGTGTAACTAATGGAATATCCCAGAAAAGACAGTGTGACTCCTTGCCCACAGCCGGCACTCACAGTCCCCACGATAGTTTGTGCTGTGCATTGACGACGCATCCGTTTTGCTCTTGTGTGATGAGGAAAGCTTTAAAGCTTGTTTTACTTTACAGGCAGCTTTAGGAAAATAACTATAATAACTCCTACTAAGGACATGTTAAAAGGTCACAGATTCGTAGTAACTTATTAGCTGAACGTGCACACTGCAACTGCAGAGATAAAAGCAAAGCTTTTGGCTGTCGACTAAAGTCTACGCTCGGCTGTGCACCTTCATCTCACGGCTGTCGGCTAAAGTCGACGCTCGCGTTCATCTGTGGCTGTCGGCTATA
>VBSM01000725.1:3524332-3537396 GCA_008086735.1 Cheirogaleus medius
GGCCTCCCAGAGTGCTAGGATTACAGGCGTGAGCCACCGCGCCCGGCCAGCCAGGTCCCCATTCTTCTGGCCAGGTCGAGAAGGTAAAATCTGTGTGCTGCGTATGAACTGTTTTAGAGAAGCCCCCTGGACAAGGGGAGGAGGATGATTGTCATATTCTGTTTTTTTATATTCTCTTAATAATAAAAATTAAAACTTACTATTTATTACATGCTTACCATTTACCAGCATAAGCACGGACTTTTCAAGAACTGAGTTGCCTGAGAGATGATCATGATAAAGTTGTGGGCCTGGCCCATCTGCCAAAAAAAGGTAAGAGATGATTGTTAAAAAATACTGAGTTATTTTAGAAGGAACCATGGGGGAAGTTGCAGAAATGAAGAGTGGTAGGTTTGTTTTGTTTTGTTTTGTTTTGGGGGGTATGTGTGTTGGTTTAGCTTCCTCAGGAGAGTGTGTGCTTGTAGCTGGACTATGAAGACGCCTCAGGGTATGTGACACGTGGTCTTCCTCACGGGCAGGCTGCATGATGTGTGCGCAGCCCCTCTAGGCTTAGCAGCACCCACAAGGCCCACGACAGAGCGGAAAGGCTGAGACTGAGGGGAGACTGCACACCTACACCCACTTCCTTTCCTGTCCCTGATCGCAGTGTCCGTGCCAGGTCTCCCGAGGTTCACATCGGCTCTACCCCTTCAGTGTGAACTTTATATAACACAATTGCCAACCCTCCCATCAACCGTGTTGACTAATTATGAGTTTCCCTTTTTTGCAAAATGTGACTTGAAGAGATAAAGCAAGCACATGGCTGGGAGCGGTGGAACTAGTATATAGTCTCTAGTCTTTTGATTCTGAAAACCACAAACTTCCCACTATAAGATGTGACCCATACTTTAAGTAACACTGATTTCCATGCTATTCTTCCATGCTAAAAATTTAAGTAGCACAGATTTCCTGGCAAGTTCAGAGCCAGCTTTCTCCTCCTTGAGAGACACCCCTCTAAGTAGAAACAAAATGATGTGCAATAAATATACGTTGCTCTTGCCATGGAATCTTCACAGATGAAAGCTCTTCTCTGACCCATGAATCTCACCTTGGCATATCATGCCACCTGTCCTCAGGCCAAGGCTGGGCTGCGAATTGCTCTCTAAAATTCACTCCTGGCCACAGCCCTTCTCCATAGTCAGAAGTACACTGTCTGCTCAGAAATCAGGCACAGCTGGGCCGTGGGTCCTGTGCATGGACTCATTAAATGAGCACCTGCATTTTAGAGCAGGATGGTCCCCACACCAGCAGCATCAGCAAGCATCACCTGGGAACTTGTTAGACATTTAGATTCTTAGGCTCCAACCCAGACCTGCTAACCAGAAATTCTGGGGGTCTGGAACCAGCAAATCTGAGTTTTAATACCCCTGCAAGTGAGTCTGAGAGAAGTTGGAGAACTACTTGCTTTTCAAGTATATTTGTAATAGCATTTGGGGATTCAAAAAGGACAAAAAGGAAATGTAGTTGGTTATGTTCAACCTGTCTACTAGAGAAACAAAATCACACACAAACATTCCATCTTCGCATAAAGCATCATCCCTGCACACAAGCCAACACCATGTTGCTTTAATTATTTTTAAAATTACTGTTTACTCATCCAAAGAAAGTGAAATAAGCTCACTAATAGGGATGCCATTTTAGTCCAATGTTGATTTCTTGAAAAGTGAGCAGTTTTATATTGACATAAATCATCCCAGAATGGCAAACCATTGCCCTATCTTGTTTTAAAAATTGTTGGAAGGTGCTGAGAACTTGTTACCAATTTGTCTTCTGAATCACAGACTTAGACACAAGCACAGGTGGTGGGAGTGAGTCTGGGGTCCTCCTTTATGATAGTTGCCCCACCCCATGAGACTAGCAGATTCCACACCCAGTCACCTCTCTGGTTCATCAACTACCAGAGAGAGAGCCATCCTGCGGGACACTCACACATCTCCCCATTTGGAAGAGAAGACAGAAGAGCAGTGGGCCTGGCTCTTGTCACCGGTGGAGCTGACAGCTTTACAGCCTCCATGGAGGGAGCAGCTGAAAGGAGGTGCCATGAGAGTGTATCTATGTGACAGAGAGGAAAGATGGATATTTTTATAGAGGAAGAAATGCACTGAACAAGGGAAATTAGACGGAAAGACCATAAAGGTCTCAGGTTGGCAAAACCAATTAGTAGATGTTTACAAAAGATAACCCCTGGGATCAGATAGAATTTGCTTTGATGTCGATACTTTTGAGTTTGAAAAATGGGTTAGCATCCTCCACACCCTGGTGCAGTGGGAAGAGACCCCAGTCTCTTCTGCTCCAGCGTCTAGCCAGCTGTGCCCCCCCTGGGCAGGTGACTTAAGTGTCAGGCCTCCCTTTCCTCATCTGTTAAAGGAGAGGATTGTATGAGATCCCCCTACAGGTCCTTGCCAGCTCTGACATGCCAGGAAATCCTCTTTAATTACTGGAAATTTGGGGGTAACATTTCAGGGCTCTATAGTTCATAATTTGGCTTCTTGAGGAGTCTATGAATTTCCTTTACCTAATTTGGAGGGAAAGAGAGAGCTTCTCAGCTCTTCTAGTTTATCTCAGTCACTTTGAAACAGGAGTCATTAAAATTTAAATGAGAACAAACTCCAGGAAATAGCTATGGGGAAGTTCCCCGCTGTCTGATGAGGTTTGCCTTAATGTGAAGCATTGGTTCAAATGCCAAGAACCCATAGCTGTGGTGTCAGGTCCAAATAGGCCAAGTAAGGCTATATAGGACAGGTGTTTTTTTTTTTAATTTTGACTGTGCTCTCGGGGGGGGGGGGCGAGGGGGCTGCTCTTGTTAAAATTACTGTAGGGAAAAGATTTCAGGACAACCAGGGAGATGATAAGGGATTCTGCAGGGAGCAAGGAAGGACAGGGAATTGCGATCTCCAGCCCTCTGCAACAGGGAGAGTGCAGACAAAGCTCTGACCCTGAGTCTACCTGAAGAGGAAGGAAGGGATTATTACTGTGACTGTTTCTGCTTACTAACATCAGCACTTTCCGGGGACTGGACTCTCTCCTGTCCCAGCCACTGTGCAGGCCAGTGATAGAACTCATTTCCATTAACGCTGTCAACAATTGCGGAGGGATAGATGTAGTCTCAATGCTGCTAAATGTTTAATAACCAGCTCTTTACATAGTGCCATGTAAAAGTGCACTGAGAGAACAAAGCTGTGCTCTGTATGCTTCCCCAGTTTCAATGGTGCGGGTGCTCCCACACGGTCCATTCAGGTACCCAACATTTCATCACTGGACGCTGAGCTGGACGAAGATGTGCCCAGCTGGTTCTCACAGGCAGGGCTTCGGCACAGCCCTGTTCTTGTGCCCACATTAAATATGAAGACGCAGAGACCCAGAGGGAGTCATTTGGGTAAGACACACAGCCAGTGAGCATTAGGGCCAGATTCTGCGCCCAGGCATTCTGGCTCCAAACTTGGGCTCTTACTCATAATGTTGAAGTGTCCGTCCCTAAAGGGTGGCAGTGTGACATGTGGGGAAATGCCTGTTGCACACGCCGCCACTCACAGACTGTGAACCCGTATTCTAAGCCTGATTCTTTTCAGTTCGGTTTGCCAGTTTCTAGGACTCAGTGAGCAACGGAGAACTGGCTCTCCTCAGGACGCCCGGCCGACGTCCGTCCTTGCCAACTGAGCCAATCCCTTCGTTTGTCCAGGGTCCTCTTCTCCTTTCAAGAGAGCCAAGAAAAGCTGGGAACTGTTCTGAACACTCTAGAACCATGTCTGAGACCTTTAAGTTCAGGAGGTTCAATTCTCTTTAGTACTTTTTATCAGTCGGTCAAAGACCATTTGTTTAATGTTCCTTTGTGGGTGGGGTGTGTTACCCAGAAGCAGCTACTTAGGAACTGAAGTTTGCCACACAAGAGTTGCTGTTTCTCACTTTTGACTCTCAAAAAATGGATAAACTGTGGCCACAGAGTCAGTGCAATCTGTCCTTGAACTTACATTTCATGGAGCGCCAGGGAGCAGCTTCTGACTTGGCCAGGCTGTCTAGGTGCCGTGAGAATTGCAGGAAGTGGACAACCCTCTTCCAGAGTCCCGAGCCCCAGCAGCGGCCCAGCTCTGAGGAAGGGAGTCGGCTTTCACACCTCAGTGCAGGCTTCTCATACGGGAGAAAGGAATGCTGACGCCCGCCCTGCCCATCTCCTGGGGTGCCTTAGTGGCCCTATGTGAAAGAGTTGTGAGAACTAAAATATTATACAAATATAAAGTGCTATCATCCCTCACACAGCAATGCCAACTAAAGGACTGTGTAGTTTTGCCAAAATTCACAGAATCCTTTGGAAATAATCAAACTAAACTTTTATGAATATAATTCTTCCCAGAACCTTAAAGCGGTCGGGTTCTTGATATGCAGAAAGGTGTCCTTCATATTTAATGTCTGGGCCCATGAAAATAGTGTCTATTAAGGAATTGTGAAGAAATCCATTGATAGAAACCACAAAACTCAAAAATTTTAACTTATGTCAATTTGGATATTATTTGTAGAAAATGTATTAACTAATAGTCTTTAAAAGAAGGGTCACTTTTATTTAAATCTTAGAATTTATTAAGATATTAGTATAATAAACATTTCCTTTAATTTTATTTTGGGGAGAAACTAAAACATGATATGAAAACTTGCAGTGAGTACTGGACTTGTAAATCTAAGAATACAGTTTAATAGTTATTACTTCTGGACATTTGCCCTGTGATTTGTCTTTTTATGAAGAATATTAAACTTACACTGTTTTTGCTTTAGAAAGGGGAAATAATAGTATATTTGAAAACACACTGTGTAATGCTTATCATTTTATTACTACTTATTCAATTTTAATTTGCTAGGAAAATAGATCATTTTCAAGCAAAAAAATAAAAAAAGTCAGCGCACAGCTTATAACAAGCAAATACATTTCACACCATTGTTTGTTTTAGCTATTAATTATTTCCAAGTGTCAATCATATTGGTAAAAAGTTATGATAGACTATTCCAAATCTCTTGCTCTGAAAATAATTGAAACAAATAAATAAAACATAATATTATGTTTATAGGGCCTAATTCACTCAAAAATACTAAGAACAGCTAAAAGGAGAAAAAATAAATAAAACATAAGAATTTATAGTAGAAAGGACATGCTTATGATGTTATAAATATACAATTAAGGCCCTTTGACAGAATCTAAAGAGGCATTGACAATAAATTAGCTAGACATTTCCAAAACATGTCGACCAAGTGAATTATTAACCAATATTTTTAATTAAAGTTCCAGACTTTCTGATTTATGTCACAGTTGTGTTTTCCTAATTTTTTTTTTTTTTTTGAGACAGAGTCTCACTGTGTTGCCTGGGCTAGAGTGCCATGGCATCAGCCTAGCTCACAGCAACCTCAAACTCCTGGGCTCAAGCGATCCTCCTGCCTCAGCCTCCCGAGTAGCTGGGACTACAGGCATGCGCCACCATGCCCGGCTAATTTTTTCTATGTATTTTTAGTTGGCCAATTAATTTCTTTCTATGTTTAGTAGAGATGGGGTTTCACTCTTGCTCAGGCTGGTTTCAAACTCCTGACCTTGAGTGATCTGCCTGCCTCGGCCTCCCAGAGTGCTAGGATTACAGGCGTGAGCCACCGCGCCCGGCCATTTTTTAATATGTTTTAAAGGTTAAAGATAAGAATTTGGTGGAAATTGCTGTAGAGATTTTCTCATTTTAATTTATTAGAAAAACAGAAATAAATTATTTTGGAATTGAAGAAAATGTTCTAGAGAGTGTTTTGCAAATTTTCACAGTATCAGAGTGAAATGCAATCTACTGAGCCCTGGCTGCAAGAGTTTCTGACTCAGCAGGTCTGGGGTGGGCCCCGGAAGATGCATCTCTACAACTTCCCTGAGGAGGCCGATGCTGCTGCTCCAGGGACCACACTTTGACTACTGCTGCTCTGAAGCGACTTGAGCCCTTTGTTTAACAGACTTTCCCAGAGCTCAGTCTAGATTCAGGGACTGGATTCCAAATCCAACATCATCCTGCTACTCCCACCGGTAAGAACTTCTCTGCGAGGATCACAGTTTTTGGAAATGAAGCCTTGCTAATGATGAGAAGACTCTCTACACATTGTTGTGCGGAAGAAAAATATACATTTGCTAATTAGCTCTAATGGACAGACTTCTTAGCTATGAAGTCTGAAGTCTGTGCTAGGGCATTCAAAGAAACTCTAACATTTTCGGTTTTATACTCTACCAACACCGGCAAACTGGAGACCAGAGAGAGATGGAAAACTAGCCTGAAGAAAGTCATAAAAATTAGGATAAAAAAGTAAGCTAATGTTTAACCGTTTTTTGATCTTTTGAGAAGCTTCTGTTCATGTCTTTTAATGGGGTTGTTTGATTTTTTCTTGCTGATTTGCTTGAATTCTTTGTTGATTGTGGATATTGGCCCTTTATTGGATGTACAGTTTGTGAATATTTTCTCCCATTCCATGGGTTGTCTATTTGCTCTTTTAATTATTTCCTTGGCTGTGCAGAAGCGTTTTAATTTAATCAAGTCCCATTCATTTATTTTTGTTGTTGCTGTGATTGTCATTGGGGTCTTCTTCATAAATTCTTTGCCTGGATGGATATCTAGAAGAGTTTTTTCAACATTTTCTTCCAGAATTCTATGGTTTCATGCCTTACATTTAAGTAATTTATCCATCTTTAATTAATTTTTGTGAGTGGTGAGAGATATAGATCCTGTTTCATTCTTCCTCATGTGGCTATCCAATTTTCCCAGGACCATTTATTGAATAGAGATTCATTCCCCCAGTGTATATTGTTGTCTTCTTTGTCAAAGATCAGTTGGATATATATGGATGGTTTTATATCTGGGTTTTCTGTTCTATTCCATTGGTCTATGTTTCTATTTTTGTGCCAATCCATGCTGTTTTGGTTACTATAGCCTTGTAGTATAGTTTCAAATCTGGTACTGTGATGCCAATGTCACTAATCATCAGGGAAATGCAAATCAAAACCACATTAGATATCACCTCACCCCAGTCAGACTGGATTTTATCAAAAGTCCAAAAACAATAGATACTTGCGTGGATACAGAGAGAAAAGAATGCTTATACACTATTTGGAGGGACTGAAAATTAGTATAATCTCTATGGAAAACAGTATGGAGATTCCTCAAAGAACTAAAAGTTGACCTACCATTTGATCCAGCAATCCCACTACTGGATATTTATCCAAAAGAAAATAAGTCATTTTCTCAAAAAGACACCTGCACTCGAATGTTTATTGCAGCATAATACCCAATTGCAAAGATGTGGAATCAACCCAAATGTCCATCGATTCATGAGTGGATTAATAACATGTGGTATATGTATACCATGGAGCACTACTCAGCCACGAAGAAGATGACTTAATGCCTTTTGCAACAATTTGGATGGACCATTATCCTAAGGGAAGTATCTAAAGAATGGAAAAGCCATGTGTACTCACTATTAAATTGGACCTAACTGATAAGCACACGTGTGCATAGAGGGAAGTAAATCCCAATGGAAATCCAGGAGAGAGCAGGAGGGGATGGGCAAAAACCTACCTAACGGGTACAGTCAACACTATGTTGGTGACAGGCACACTTTTAACCCTAACTGAAGCATTACAAAAGCGATCCATGTAACCAAAACATCCGTACCCCCATAATACTTTTAAATAAAAAAGAAAAACTATGCAAAAGAAAGCAATATATCATCTTAGAAAAGTTCAACCTCACACATTTTTTAAAATCACTTAATCTAAGTAATTAGCAAAATACATTAAGTTAATAGAGCACCTTCCTTATAAATCACACATTGTTTTACCATGTGTAAAGTATATTTAATTATCAAAAGCTTACATAGTGCTTACTATGTGCCAGACATTGTTTAAAGTGCTTTACGGATAAAACCTCATTTAAGTCTCACAATAGCCTATAAAGAGGCATTCTTCTTTACCCCATTTTATAAGACAAAGAAACTGTGGCACAGAGAAGCTAAGTAAATTGTCAAGGTCCAGGAAAGGGTAGCCCAGGGATTCGAACACTGGAAGTATGAGTCCTGTATTTGTGCTCTCAGTCACCTGGCTTTCATGCTTGTATATTGACTCCGATTAAAACAATCTTGTCAATTAAAAACTTGTCTGCACTTTAGGCTAACCTGGGGGGATTCTAAAAAGCGCTTATACCTGGACCTTCCCAACAAAATGGATGAAAATCTACAGGGATGTAGCCCAGGCATTGGCATGTTGTAAAAGTGCCCCAGGTCACTGCAATGTGGTGCCAGGCTTGAGCACAACTGTGCTAAAATGTCAGGCGACTACACTGACCCTCCAGATTTGTCTTTTCTTTGAAGGCAGCTGAGAGGGCAGCATCACTAAAGCCTGCACTGTATGCTACAGGGAGGGGAGCACTGAGGCAGGATGGGTGCCTGATGCCTTTCTGCAGGGACATTGCCCCAAGAAAGACAGGACCAAGAAAGAAGTAGGTGAAATTAAAGTAAGACACTGAATTAACCAGTGTGTGGTTTCAGGATATCATTGACAATACCTCTTGGCACTTACAGCCTTACTCCTCCGGTGCTTTATTTGGTATTCATTCTTGCTTCATTTGGACAAAACTAATTTTTCACAAGCACCTTGATTTTTTATGTCGAAGCTTCTAGTGTCTGACCTATACTCTCTTGCCTAAACTCTGGTACCTTCTTTGTTAGCTGGCCAGAGAGGGCTCAGTCTTCTGGCAGCAGATTTCCAGGGAAACTTATGACATCTGGTGGTGCAGCTAGCCAGCCTGGTAAGGATTTGAGACTCAGCATCTAGAAAGAATTGTGGTTGACACTGTTATAAGGAAATGGCTGGCCGCAGGGTTACATAGTTTCCCTTTGAACAGTTACTCCTGGTTTCCTTTAAGCGTCCAGTGGCGCCTCATCATCGTTAAAACAAGAGTAACCACAGGCTTTAATACCAATTACATGAGATTAAACAGGAAATGATTACTAAGAATTAAATAGAAAAAATATTTAATAGTAGCACTAATAGCGTAGTACTGGCACAAATTAGCACTCAACAATTGCTGGTAATGGGAGTGGTATCTCCCTGGGTAATGTCAGCAGCTGCCTGTCATCACACGCAGCCTCCCAGCCCGGACCTCACACATCTCACCTGGCCCTCCCCGCAACTCCAGTTAGCCTTCCTTACAATCAAAGGAAGGGAGAAGTGGGGAAGCTAAGGACCTCTCCCCAGCACAGGGCATTTGGAAGGGGCACAGAGAAGATCTGAATCCTGCCCTGACTATACACCAGGATTGCATATAATTTGCAGGGCCTAATGCAAAATGAAAATGTGGCCTTCCTTATTATGAAAATTAAAAATTTCAAAATGGCTATAGCAGAGCATTAAACCAAGTACAGGGCCCTTTTTAGTGTGTATGACCACACAGGGCACAGGCCCATCAAGCCGGCCCTGCTGCAGCCCTCGCTACTCAAAGTGAAGTTCAGAGTCAGCAGCATCCTCTAGGAGCTAATTAGAAATGCAGAGTCTCACCTCCTGAGCAGGAGACTGCATCTTGCCAAGAGTTCCCAGGGGATTCGTGCGCACGTTAAACCTGCAGAGGCCCAGCTCTGAAGCCCGAGTCCACTCACCCTGGGCTTACCTTCGTCAGGTGGCTTTTCAGAGCACTGGTTTCTGGTCTAACAATACCCCCATTGCCATCCTGGGCTGCAAATGTGGTCACGTCTTGTACTTCTCCACATAGCTACACATATACCTTCTGCATATATTAGCAGAAAGTCCTATGTTTCTCCTTTGTGAGTTCTTTCTTCTTCCCCCGTTGGCCAGTCCCCACCACCACAGATTCACTGGCTGTCCCCACAGAGCCACTGGGGCAGACAGGTCTACCCTCTGGTAGATGCAGGTCCATCGCTACTGTGATGCTCTTGCTGGAGCAGATCCCCAGTAAATCCCCCAAGTTGGGCTACACTAAGTTGCTCTTTTTGTTCTACTCATATCCCAGGATGTTGTTGCCACAGTATGAGTCTATCCCAGTAAGGCCAGGTCTGCAGGTCCCTGATCCAGCCCTTGCCTAAAGGGCACTGCTAGGCAACCCTTGCAGACATCCCTTCCTCTTTGGGCAGTGTTCTGCGGGCTCCTTGGCATGATTTCCTGGCAGTGGAATTATTTTGGATCATCACAGTTCGTCATTGAGACTCTGGTAACACAGTCAAAGGGATTTTGCAAATGTAATTGAGTCAAGGCTTTGAGACGGGGAGATCATCCTGGATTACTTGGCGAGGCCAGAGTAATGACAAGGGTGCTTATAGGAAGGAAGTGGGAGGGTCAGCATCTGAGAAGGTGATGTCATGACAGAAGCAACGGTGATGCAGCCTCTAGCCAAAGAATGCGGGAAGCCTCTGGAAGCTGGGAAAGGTAAGGGAATGAATTCACCCCTCAGCCTCCAGAAGGAACGCAGACCTAATAACCCATTTTAGATCTCTGACCTTCAGAACTGTAAGAAGATAAATTTTTGTTGCTTTAATCTACTAAGTATGTGATAGTTTGCTACAGCAACAGTAGGAAACTAATACAGTTCTTGCCAAATTTATGTCTCCTCCTAAAGCAATCAGTTCAGTGTACTACAAGGTTTTGTGAAGGGTGGTTCTCAACAGGCTACCAGATCCCTTTTCACCTGTCTTCAGGTATGACAGGTGCTTAGTACATGCCCCAAAGAGGCCACTTATGTGATTTTTTTCTTCCTTTAAAAATGTGTTTCAATGAGTGATGCGTGGCCCCACTCCTAGACATATTAATAGAAAAGACTAGCGTAATTTTACAATTGCACCTATCAGTCATGAACTTACCCACAACATTGCAAGAGGAATGGGAGTGCCCACTGGGCTACCTCTCCCCTGAACCTAGGGCTCCCCCCACTCTGCTTCCCACCTGTTCTAAACCAGATGTCTTCCTGACTTCACAGATCCTCCTGGGTCCTACAGAGCTTCTGGACTTATCCCATCCACAGGGAAATGGAAGCTCTCCACTCCTTTTGCAAATTTTCCAGAACCTCCGTAGAGACCACAACCTGGCCCCTCAGCTCTGATTTTTGGTCAAAGGACAGGTGTAGTCCACAGGTACAAGGAAGGAGAGTACAGGGTGTCACCTCCGACTCGAGGAAGTGGCCCCATCCACCTAAGGAGCACCTAGGCCCTGGATGGATATCTGAATCCCTTGAAGGACTTAAAAAATACCCTACCACAAATAAATTAAACTAGAATTTTCTTTGATACAGCCTGAACATCAGTATTCTGAACAAATCTTCCAGGTAATGCTGAAGTATAAGCAACCCCTAACACAGATGATGATCTACCCGGGAGAAGCATCCTTCAGGGGTAGAAATCCTCCATTCAAGGTGAGGAGTTATCTGAAAAATCCACCATAAACTTTTCACACCAGAGACCTGTTGTAAATTGAGAGTAACCCACAGGAACTGTACACTAGCAGGTTCATAGAATCCTTGGGTACCTTATTAGACAAGTCATCTCGCCTCATTTAATCCCAAATCCCTCATCTGTAGAGTCGGATAATAATCCTTGGTGCTTTGGGTGACTGGGAGAATGGAGTCACAGCCTGGGCCCACCGCACGCACCCCCCCATCACCATTGCCATGTCTCTGTGCTCCGCACGCGGCCCGGGGTTTGAGGAGCTGTGCAGTGAAGCATCTCACGTCTCCCACTGTCGGGCTGTCCTGCCAGGGACGTCTGCTCAGTAGAACAAGAGGCACTTCCCCCATGTCTGCTCTGTCCATTCCTGAGACTCTGCACCCCGTGCTTGGTCTGCGTGGATGGGCTCCCACAGGCAGTGCAGCGTGTTTTAACACCAGGGCCTGGTCATCTGTGGCAGATGGCGCTGAACCACTGTGCAGGGGCAGACGTGTCGCTTTGGAGTCCACGCGAAGGCCTGGCCTGCATGCCCTCCCTGCAAGAACAATGGGGGATGCACCACATTATATCTGGATTTAATAATTGGTAAATTAAACTGTTATAGCATTTGGCTTTAGATCTTGTTCCAAATGCAATAAATCATACCTGGCACACAGGCAGGCTGTTCTAAAACAGCTGCTGAGGGAGCCTGTCAATGACACCTTCTCCTCTTTGAACACCACTGCCTCTCCAGTAGCCAGGGACATTTCTGTGAGCGCGTCCTCCCTTGGGGCCCACAAAACAGCAGAACACAGAAGAGAGGCATTTCTCCCTGGCAACAAGCTTCCTTTTTCTGGGTCTTGGACCTTGCTCTGTTCTAGAAAAATGAATTGTAGTATCACTGAATGAATGAAGTGCCTGAGTTCCATGGCAGGTTAAAACACAGGGCTATGCCAGTGCCAGTCCTGGTGGCCAGTGGTCACCTCCGTATTCAAAAATAACCCTGCAAGGAGGAGACAGCCCTTGCGCAGGCATGTCTACTTCACAAGGCGGAGCCTTCCTGCACACATCTGCAGGATGAGTCAGGACTCAGAACACATGGAGGAGCCCCAGATAGAAGACAGATTTGGGAGGGGGATGAAGAAAGGCTAGGGACAGACTGCAAGGGGAAGGGGAATGCCTCACTGCCTCTTTCCACAAAGCACCAGTCGCCAGGAGCTCTGCTGCTTCCTCTCTAAGGCATTATCTGCTGGGGCAGGAAAAGTGCCCAGGAAGAAGAACCCAGTGTGGTCCCATTCCTGCAGGGGAGGGTATCAAGCTTCAGGGGCTGGGAGACTAAGGGAGGAGTCGCCCAAAAGAGCTTTTCTGCAAGTGCGGGAATGCAAGATGCTTCCATGGTCCTTGGGTAAATGCCCCCTTATCTTGGGACCCAGTGTGGGACTCTCATCACCATGTGGAACTATCCTCCATGTAGGCACAGTGGGAAAACTTAACGTTTGAAAAACACTGAGTCCATGAAACATTAGTGAAGGTACTAGAAATTAGCCAACTTGAGGGATGTGTTGTCCATACCTGAAAGTCTTTTTCTTTCTTTCAGGCTTTTT
>VBSM01000725.1:3544909-3560643 GCA_008086735.1 Cheirogaleus medius
CACAGCAACAACAAAAATAAATAAATGTGACCTGATCAAATTAAAAAGCTTCTGTACAACCAGAGAAACTATCACGAGAGCAAACAGACAACCTACAGAATGGGAGAAAATATTCAAATGTTACACATCCAATAAAGGACTGATAACTAGACTCTATTTAGCACTCAGGAAAATCAGCAAGAAAAAAATCAAACAACCCTATCAAAAAGTGAGCAAAGAACATGAACAGAAACTTTTCAAAAGAAGACAGACTAATGGCCAACAAACATATGAAAAAATGGTCAATATCTCTAATCATCAGGGAAATGCAAATCAAAACCACAATGAGACATCATTTATCTCCAGTAAGAATGGCTTTTATCAAAAAGTCACAAAACAATAAATGTTGGTGTGGATGCAGAGAGATTGGAACACTCCTACACTGCTGGTGGGACTGCAAACTAGTAAAACCTCTGCAGAAGTAATATGGAGATACCTCAACAAGCTACGAGTAGAACTACCTTTGATCCAGCAATCCCATTACTGGGCATCTACCCAAAGGAAAAAAAGACATTCTATAAAAAAGACATCTGCACTCGAATCTTTATAGCAGCATAATATACAATTGCAAAGATGTGGAAACACCCCAAGTGCCCATCAATACATGAGTGGATTAATAAAATGTGGTATAGGTATACCATGGAGTTCTACTCAGCCACAAAAAACAATGGTGATCTAGCACCTCTTATATTAGCTTGGATAGAGCTGGAACGCATTCACTAAGTGAAGTATCACAACAATGGAAAAATAAGCAAAGCACCACATGTACTCACCATCAAATTGGTATTAACTCATCAACACTTCAGTGCACATATAGTAATAACGTTCATCAGGTGTCCAGCAGATGGGAGGGGAGGAGGGGTGGGCATATACACACCTAATGGGTGCAGTGTGCACCGTCTGGGGGATGGACATGCTTGAAGCTCTGACTTGGGTGGAGCAAAGGCAATATATGTAACCTAAACATTTGTACCCCCATAATATGCTGAAATTTTAAAAAATTTTAAAAATTTTACTTAGCGCTAAAAAAAATAAAATAAAATGCACCCTAAAGCTCTAGTGGTTAAGATTCTGGTGCCACAGCACCAATAGCTACAGAAACTTGTTATTGAACTGCAAGTTTAGAATCAGCCTCAAAATATGCAGGGGTTCAGGAATTATAGTGGTGATGGTTGTATAACTTTGTGAACATACTAAAAACCGCCTAATTTTACTCTACATACACATAGATAAATATGAATTTGAAATACAATAAAGGTGGCACTTCTGGGATATTTCATAGTTAATAGTGGTTCAAGTGGATTGATGTTGAAGGAAAAAATAGAGCAATACTTTAAATATCATATCAAATTGAGCAAAATGTACATATTGAAAAAAATGACATAAATATTCTAGACAACAACCCAGGGAAACTATTCTTTGTTACCTTATTGCAGAAGGGACTTTTGAAGCATTATAGATATCCTCTAAATCAAAGTTGATAATTTTAATGACATAGTTTAAAACTCATATAATACAGAGCAAATTTTTTTCTAAAATACATATACAAAGTCAAGACAAACAATGTAAGGGAAAAAAATTTTGCAACATGTCATGAAGGGATAATTTTTGTGACATTCAGAATTCATAAAGGTCAATTTAAAAATATATAACCCAATAGAAAAACAAAAAAGGGTCTGAGGAAGCCATTCATAAAAATAAATTCAATGCTGAATGAATGCATAAACTCTCATTCATAATTTAAGAAGTGACTTTATGTCAACTATGCAATGCCAGTTTTTACCTATAGGATTGATAAATATTAAGATTTATGTGAGGTAAAGAACATAGCTCTCAAATCAGACTACCTGGGTTCAAATCTTGGTTGCACCATTTGCCATGTGACCTCCTTTGCATTACTTAACTTCTCTGTGCTTGATTCCTTTTCCACAACATGGAAATAATAGTATCTAAGTCACAAAGTTGTGAGGAAGATAGAATGAGACAATATACAAAAAGCACTTAGAAAAGAGCTTGTTTGACACATAGAGTGCACTAAATAATGATAGACATATATATAAAGTAGTGTGGAGAAATAGATACAATTTTAATTTGGAGGAACACAAATCAGAACAATCTTTTGGAGATCAGTTAATGATATCTACCCATATTTAAAATACACATATCCTAAGCAATAATTCAGCAATGCCACTGCTAGGATTCAACTCTATGGATATATTCATAAAAGTGGTACCAAATTATCTGCATAGAATTACTCACTGCAACATTGTTAGTAATCAATCACAACATGAGAAACAACCTTGTCTGTCAGCATGAAAGTGGTTATCAGAATGTGACACAGCTCTCAAAAAGAACAGGGATCGTTATGGATGCACTGGTATAAAAAGAGCTATTTCCAGTGAGCCCAAAGAAGGCATAATATTTTTACAGAGGATGAGGATGAACTTGTATGAAATTTAAAATATATCTATGAATTATTAACGAAAAAGAACTAAATGATATTTATCTTCTTTTCCCTTCTTATCCTAAGTGCAAAGAATTTAGATTGTTCTTCTGAAGGTATATGCTTTCCTTAAATTCTCTTTCCTAAAAGAAAACAAAAATCATTTGAATGTCAGGCTTTTGAAAGACACCAATATAGGGTTCAAGTGTGTGGAAATGGGGTCCAGTGCGTGGATTCTGCAGGGTACAAGTGGCCAATCCTGGCAGCTCAGAGGCATGTAGCGCCCTCCAGAGACTGCGAACACAAGGGAGGGAGATTTTGCAGTTTCTGTGAACACAAAGAACGAAAAGCTCCTCCTCCATAAAGGAGGTCCTTTATCGGATGGCAGTGGCCATTCGAGGTGCTCAGGGAGGCTGGGCAAGGGATAGAGAGGATCCCGGGCTTGGACACTGCCCTTGAGCCTAAAGTGGAGATTAGTTTCTCTTGTCTTCAAGAAAACATAGAAATATGGATAATGACCACATCAGTGTGACCAGCATGGACCAAAGACCAGAGGATGCTTCCCCCAAGTATCCTGTACGGCAGAGGACTCTGAAGACTCCAACGCAACATGGGGAGGGGAAAGAGCCCCCCAAACATGACTGAGACTGAATATCCCTGCCACCAAAAAGATGGCTTTGGTTTCCAGGGATTAGAAAATAGGAATTTTATTTTATAATTTTCCATATTCTTTAGAACAGTAATATATAATACTAATAATATAGAAATTTATATATTTTTAATATATGTAATTTTTAAAGAGAGAAGCTTAGTATGAAAGAAAACATTATAGGATTTGAAAACAGAGTAATGTGTCTTTGGGTGGGTGATATCTCCTCCATGAATCTTGGTTTCACCACCTGTAATCTGGAGACAGCACCTAATTTACTCCTTGGGTGGGTGTGAGATCGAATGAGATCTTTAAGAGGGGATGATTAATGCCTCATATATCTTTCTTCCAAGGTGTGGTCCCTGGGCATCCAGACAAGAACAGGAGGGGCAGAAAGCACAGGGGGATTTTAGTAATATTCAGTAGCCCTTTAAGGGGAGTTATTATCATGCGAGCATTTGCCCTGGCTATTTCTTCTGCTGGGAAAGCTTGTCCCCTAAATATTTACTCAGGTAACTCCTTCTCCTTTAAGTATTCTCTACAATGCCACTGTAGCCTACCCTGACCATCCTGATTAACACTGTAATGCCCTGGGCACTGCTAATTCCCGTGATCTTGTTCTGATTCAACCCCACTCCTATAGATTTTATCACCTTCTAACAAATTAAGTTACATGTTATTTGTTTTAAAATTGGTTGACTTCTCTACACACACTCATATATAAACAGACACACACACATGCCCCCATTAGTCTGCAAACTGCACTCAGGAAGCAATTTTGTTCTGCTTCTTGATATGTCCCAAGCATTTACAACAGTGTCTAACACATGGCACATGCTCAAACATTTATAGAATAAAGAAAATGGTGAATATTCCTTAATGCTTCTACATGACACCCTTTAATGTTAGAATCTTCTCATTTTTGCTACCATTACAAGAATAATTAGTGATTTTGATCTTTATGGTGAGGAAAAGTCTAGACTCATCAGAATGATGGAAAAAGTCTGTCCTGTCTGCCCCGAGCAGTGTGAGTGACCTTGGCAGTCACTGCACCCTCTGGCGTCGGCACGGGAATCCAAGACCTCCAACTTTAATATCTCCTTTCAATAAGCCCCCACAGGAGGGGAGATGCCAAATGCTGGCTCTGTCATTTCTGTGTTATCTCACCAAGTGATATTAATTGAGGTGACTAGGGCAGTAATCTTCTTTCCCTGGGAAAGGAAGAGATTGGACACCAAATACCCTGATGGGAAGTGATATCGGTAGAGAGGTAGCAACGAAGTGGACTAAAGCAGTGCGATTAGAAAAGAGAAAACAATGTTAAAGCAGTTAGGCTTTAAAACTCCAGGGTGTTCCATTTGCTCTATGCCATAAAAATGACAGAGTTGGGTTAAGGATCCTGCACCCTTTATTAGCCATTAGCATTAACAACAAAGATGAAAGAACTTGAGGGCAATTTTAGTCACTGAGATCTGAATTTATTTTCCTTTGCTGAATCTTAAATTAGTAGTTAACCGATGGCAGGACCTGTACCAAGGAGGTCATGTTTCCAGCCAACATTTCCTAAAGCCATCAGATACCAATATCCCTCTCCTGGCCCCATAAATTTGGAAGCTAGAGTCTGGCAAGACTAACAGAGGGGGGAAAGCCCACACTTAATCACACTATCTTAAGTTTATCTTTTAGAAGCAGATGTTAGCCTACCTCGTGGAACTACCCAATGGGATGCAACATAAGAAGAGACCATGTATTGGAGCTTTAGTGGAGAAAATCCTTTTAGTTTTTGATCTTTTCATTTTCCAGAAATACTGACAGTTGCTGGGAACCATTATCTACTTACTAAGGTTTAAATGTTACTTAGATGTCCTAGGTTACTTTTACGAAAAGATTCAATTGAAAAGAAAGAACAAAGAAAGTTTGCTTGTTTGTTCTAAACAAAGAAGTTGGGTGGAATAGCCCTAAAAGACTTTGTTTATTCCATTTTAGTCCAGGGAAGGTCTTTAATTCTACCTCCTGCTTCTAAGAGTCTCAGTAAAGATAATAATTTCCTAAGTGGTCTTTTTATTAGGCTGCCTTTTTAGGAGCATAGCACTAGTTTTTGAGGAGCAATAGAAACCAAGGAAGGATACTGACATTTATTGAGTACCAGTTGTTTACAGGGCACTGTGCTTTCATACATACTGCAATTTAATTCTCTCAATAACCCTCTTTGACAGAAATTACTGCCATTTCACAGATAAAACTATTGCCTAACAGCATGGGAACAAGCAGCATCAGCACAAACTGATCTGTAGATCTCAATTTAAGAACAACAGATTTAGATCCTGGTCAAGTTTTTGATACCTCTTCTTGGTGAACCATCATATGTTTGCTTGATTTATTCATTCGACAAATATTTGTTGAGTTTCAACTATATTTCAAGCACTATGCAAGGTTAAGACACAGAAGTTATCAAGAGATCATTCCTTATTTTTATAGAGCATTATTTAGTCTATTGGGAAAGAAATACTAAACATAATTATGCAAATACATATATGATTTTAGAATTGTGATAATAAATGATATGAAGGAAAAGTCCAAGATGTAATGAGACTACATGAGAAAAGAGTTTAATCTGTTCTCCAGAGGTTAAGAAGTGCATGACAGGACAAGAGATCTGGCATAAGAAGTACCCATAGACATCCCTGAGGTAGCAAGAGCGCATGTGAAGAATGGAGAAGGTGGAGAAGGCCTGAGTGGCTGGAAATGAGGCTACAGAGGTGAGCAGAAACCAAATTATGAGGAGTGTATCAGTCATGAAAATGATTTTGGACATCATCGTTAAATCCTTGTGGAGCTATAGGGGAATTTAAGAGGGCACAGCAATCAGTTTGCACTCCTTGATGAGACTGGAGAGAAGCCTGTATATATGTCTATGTACATGTGTGTATTCCCAGGCTTTTTTAGCTGGATAAATGGTAATAGAAGGTGCCATCAGTGAATCCAGGTTTGAGCAAATGGATGTGGTGTTATCGGCTGAAAAGGGGAAGTTGAGGCAAAAGCAGATTAGGAAGAGATTTGAGGGAGGATGAGGTTCAGAGTTTGGTTCTGAGCATGTTCAGGTAGAGAGGGTTCAGTGAAGCAAGCGGCACACTGGCACTTGGTCGTCTGATTCTAAAGTTCAGAAGAGGTGTCTGGACAGGAGAGATGAATTTGGGATCCTAACAATACAGTGCGACGATTAAGAATAAGGTTTTGGAGTCAAGTAGCCTGGATTTAAATCCTAGATCTACAACTGCTTGTGCAACCTTGGGCAAATTACCTTACCCTTTTCTGCCTGCTGTGGTGTTTGTTTGTTTGTTTGTTTGTTTAATGTAATGGAGAGATTGTTAGTATAGAGTTTTTGTGACAGGTGATTGATAAGCTAATATGTGCAAAGTACTTGATAAATCTTATTAGTTTTATTGTTACTAGTAGTAATAGCATTTTTTCTAGAGAGGCTATTTAAATGCAAAAGACTGATGAACTTGCCTAAGGAGAGTATAGAGCAGAAGGAAGGCAAGTGCCAATTTCTAAGAATTGAGTAGAATAGGATGAGTCAGAAAAGTTAATTGAGAGGTAGATGCCAGAGAAATAGGAGAAAGTTAGGAGAGTGTGGTGTCCCAGAAGCCAAGAGAAGAGAATGTTCTAGAAGCATGGAGGAGTCAACTGAAAGCATAAATTAAGATTAAAATATCTCCAATTTAGCCACATGGAACACACTACTGACTTTACCTGAAGCATTGGCGGTAGAATGGTGGGTATGAGAGTGCATGGCGGAGGACATCCACAATTGTTCCGGAAGGTGTGGGAGGCGGATTGCAGTGAGAGTTCATTAATGTGGAGAAGCTGGGGCACATCTGAATATTGAAGGCAACGATCTAGCAGGAGAGAGGATGACAGAGACAGGGAAGATGGAAATGCATGAGCGTGAGAGAGGAAGTGCAGGATGGATGGAGTTGGTCTTGGATTGGACGAGAATCCCTGTCAGCGGAGAGAGAAGACGTGTGTGGAGGCAGGAAAGTGTGCAGTTCTGGTGAGAGAAACTGGTCTTTGGTGGAGGTGGAAGTCAAAGATGTATGGAAGTGGCGAAGCTATGACAATAGTCACTACAGGAAGCAGAGCGCACCAAGAGATGCACTAAGGTTCTGGGTGAATCACTTTAAATCCTTGCCCAGTCGTGAGTCTCTTTTCTAGCAGAGCTCAGCTGCTCAGGGCTGCCCTGGGAAGGTTTTGGCTCTCCCAGGTTTGGGATTTTCTTGGTTGAGTGCAATGGAAGAGCAGAAGCACGAGGGAATGCTTGGAATTTGCAAGATTTAGGGAAACAATGGCTACTGCACTCCTGAGGTGTGACCAGGTAAGAAGGGCTGAGGGAATAGTCTGTGAAAAGATGGGAGTTTACTTACTGCAGGACAAAGCTGCAGAAGGCACAGTGGACATATCTGGGAGGAGATGGAAGTTTGAGACAGAAGAGAAGCATCACAGGACAGGAAGGGACGTACAGGAAGGAAGTGGGGGCGGGGGTGTGCACACCTTGCTCAGGGATGTGGCCAGTGCGAAGTCAATACCCTTCAGAGTTCCAGATGGATTTGGCCACAACGTTGTGTTTGTTTGATGTTGGGTGCTGAGACCAGGGAACTTCAAGAGCCTCAAGAGAAACCGGAATCTGAATTTATAGGTAAAGAGTGAGGTGCAGAAAGAAGCACTGGGTGATGTGCGTGAGTACGCCCAGACCAAAATATTTATTGCACAGACTTTTCTTGGATTAGAAAGAAAACACACAGACTTCCATGAGGACAGGACTGGGTTCCTGGAGAATGCACCACTGTTTCTCTGGAATAAGTACATTGCTTGGCACCAGCCGGCGCTCAATTTGCTCTTGTGAATAAGTGAAATAGAGTCCCCACTGTCACCATGGCCCCTAATTGCTGGTGCCTCTAACCTGCGCTGCAGAATGCACAGCCTAGTGGGGCTGCTCTGTGAGAATTGTTGGAGCTGGGTGGAGGAGGAGCCGTCTTCAGTCTAAACCATTCCCAGTCCTGGCCGTCACTCTATTCACGCACTGTCCCTCTCTGGAAAAGCCTCCCCCCCTCCTCTCATCTACCTGGCCAAAACTGAACCACCAGGTATGGCCCTTCCTAGCTCTATATCCCTTCAGTGGAGGTTTTTTGCATCATCCTCTACTCGAAGTATTCCATTTCATCGAGAGTGTGTATTTTATTTAAATTATCCCATATTTATACACATATAGATTCTCCCCCCCTTTTTTTCCTAAAGGTGTTGTTTGCAATGAACATTCTGGTACATATATTTGCAGGACTGCACAGAGTTCTATCAATAAGATAAACCCTGAGAGTGAAGTTGCTGAGTCAAAAGATATATGGATTTTTCCTTTTGATATGTAGGCAAACTGCTGTCCAAAAATATCTACTCCAATCATAATTAGAAGAACATATTTGTTTCCTTGCATTTTTGGTAACCCTGGGTATTATTATAGTAAGCTTATGAATTTGTGCCAATCTGATAGGAGAAACATGGTAGCTCATTGTTTAATGTTATAATTTTTCAACTGAATGGGAATCTTTTCATTGGCCATGGTTTTTTAATTTTTCCTTTTCTGTAGGCTGCTGTTTTATATGTCTTGCCCATTTTCCCATAAGGTAATTACTCATTAGCTTATTGAGTTATACCAGTACTTTATGCATTAAGGAAATTAGCCATCTGTCATGGATACTTTCCCAGTTTGCAATTTGTCTTTCATAAAGCGACCTGCAGGACAGTACGATCCCATTTGTATGCATTTCTTTTTTAAAGGTAACCATGTGCTTACATGTGCTTAGAAACTTTCTTGAAGCATCCATGGGAAATTTAACATTAGTTTTCAAAGTGTACAGAGAGTAGGTGCTTAACTTTTCACTTTGCACCAATCTGTACTATAATTTTCAAATACTCTAGCTGTGTTGCTCTTGTAATTATAAAGGCCATGCTCCTTTCTCTCTCCCTATGAATGTTTTAAACCATTGAACCAAGACCACGTGGTTTTGAAACAGAGATACACAGTGGCTTCCTCTGTTTCTTCCCCATCTCTCTTCTTGTTGCTTTAAGCTCCCAAGTTGCTCGTTGGGAGCTCTTTTGAGACCAGAGAACCATAGTAAAATTCTTCTGTGGGCCACGCTGATGTTAATGGGTAACATTTGGGGCAAAGGTCTCCTACATCTCCACATCTGCAGCTTTGTACAGACCTCACCTCTGAAATGCCTGAAAGTGTGAAGCCAGGCAAGGCCTAATGTGTATTAGCAAGACAAAGAGCCCAGGGGGGGCGGAGCAGGGGATGAGCTTTAATTTACTGAAGATTTATTAGACCTCATGAAATCTGCCCGAACCACCCATTTTCTACCTCATCTGCCCACGTCTAAATAGGATGGCTTTGTTAGTATGTGATGGCCATTTAGAATTATCCAACAACAAATCTTGCGGCTTTAAAGAGGCATACCGACAGGAACAGGACATTTGAGGAAGTTCATGCTCTGAACACAGAACCCCAATCTGGAAATATGGAAATGTGGGAATGTTTCGGCAGCTCTCAGGGTCTCCCCCTTGACTTTTGTGTGTGGTATAAGTCCTTCAGCATGGCTTGTTTACTGGAGCACATGAATAAGGCTTAAGAAAAGGCAAAGCAAAGATGCTTTCACAGAGCAGCCTGGATATTTTAAACCACGGTGATTTTCACAGAAATGTGTTGAATGTTCTGCTTTTTGGATAAATGCTGCCCAAACCTTAAGACCCAATGGAGCATGTCCAATAATACTTTAAAGCTCAGCTCACAGGCATGGGATCTCTCTGGGGCTATACAAATGTCAAAATAGCTTCTCCTTAATTGGAATGAAAGGTGAATGTTATTGGGGCTGGGTTTTCCATTTAGCCTTAGGCTTGCAGCTCATTCACAGGGTGTTAGAAAATTAGCCTGGATTTCATCACCAGGAACTTCCTCTTGGGTTGCCTTGCTTTGCAATTCTCATAAGTCTCTATTTGCCCGTCTATGCAATGGGTAGATGTTGAAAGCTGCATGAAAAAGTAAGACATCTGAAAAAAATGTGAAGGCTCACTGATTTCTCCCTGTGGAAGATGATCTCACACCACTAAACTCAATGTTGGAACTTAAAAGAAGTTAAGGGAGGGCTTTGTCCCCCTTAATAAAATTCTCATCTGTGGTGAGTGCTGATGTAATGTATAAAAAAAATACATTCCTAAACTTAACAAAAAGAGGGATGAATTATTCCTTCCACGGGTCTTAAAAGTAGTAAGTAGGACTAATGGAATATAGTCAAGCAAGGGAGGTAGACACAGTAGGAATGAATATCCACAATTGGACCCTTGAAATCAGCATCATGACAGTAGCTGACAAGGAACGTATGCAGAGACAATAACGTATCATGCCATGGGCACTGCATTCTTGGCCTTTGATAAAAAATTTGGAGAAAGCAGGAAGACAGACAAAGGCTGTGCTTTAAGCCATGCTTGGAAATTCTGGTGAATTTCTAGGGCCAAAAGGGGATGGCTTTAAAACAACAGTTAAGCTATTTGTTTTCCCATCGATGTAATAATCATCTGTTTGACTGTCGGTTAGAGATGTACATCAGTCTTAATCTGTCATTGCCAAAATCTCTTTCTACACAATAGGATAGTCCTCAATTAATGCAAATTAAACCACAGTTGCCTTGTCTGTAATTGTCTAAACTAGCAAAGTGCCTTTCTCTGGTGGAAAGAGCTGTCCAAAACTCCTCGCTCTGTCTACCCCTAAGGGCCCAGAGCATGTTCCATGCTTTATCTCTTTCTTGTGGCTTTTATGCACTCAACATTAAAGGGACTCACTTTCCTTTATGCAGGCAAATAAAAAGTAGATTTAGAGAACAAAGATGAAAATAACACATTCCACTGATGGTATATTTCAGAATCCAGCAGCCTGGTTTTCAGACGTTGGCCAAGTTAAAAGTTGCACTGGGTTCCTTTGCATCAGAAATTCAGATGAAAAAAAAAATGAAATCAAGCATGTACCCGTAAGGACTTGTAGTACATTAAAATGAAGTTGTGTCATTGGCAGCTCTTGAAAAGGGATTTCCAGGCCTGCCTTTTGGCCTTGGTTAATGGGAAGAAGAGCTCAAGAGTAGCAGGTTTGCCATTTGCCCTCTCAGTCTGTTTCCACTTAAAGAATATTTTCTCTAAAGCTTAAAGCAGGTACCAGAGCCTGAACTGCATCATTACCTCTAAAAGATCAACTTCCCCACCAGCTAAGTTGTTGTTAGTAGGTACATTCCACAGGAAACTTCTCAGGGCTTGTGCTGTTTTTCCCAAGTAGGTGATCATCAAACAAACCACAATCAAAATTCACTAATCTCTCCAAATGAGAAACATCAGAAGAGAAAAGCTGAGTTCTTCCCAGAACAAGCCTAACGTCAGAAGAGTACTACCTGGAGGTCATGGTCTGTTTCAAGGTTGTTCCATGCAGCTGGCTTTGTGTCAGAGGGGCCCATCCAGGCACAATCACTGTGTGTCCTTGTACCCTAAAGAGCACTAGAACTGTTCCTTTCATTGTTACCAGGTGCACTGACACACCTGGATTCAGGTGGTACCCCTACCTGGCCCCACTTTAGTCTTACACACAATTTGACTGAAACTGTCTTCCTCATTACTGCCACACGCCCTCCTGCACCCCCATAACCATAGGCCCTACATCCCCCTAAAAGTGACTGTTGGCCAAAGATGACTGCTTTGGCCTTTGTTCCACTCCTAGTCACCCTTTCCCGCCCATCCAACCTGCAGCTCATTCCAAAGCCAATCTGCTCAGACAGCGCCATTTCCCTACTTCCTAAATTTCACATGCTATATTCCACGTGGGCTTAAGCCACAAAAGGAACTCGACTAGTCCTGGTCATAAACCCCTACTCAGGCATTGGCTAACCCTGGAAATCCAAACTACATTGGGACTACCACAGCCTTCTGCCCTCCTCCAAGGTGCCAGGTGATGTAAACACCTGCTCTGAAGCTCACTGTACGACGAGTATAGGATGGACTTAAGTACTAGGTCCTGAGTTTAAATCCTGGATCTGTCACTTACCAGTTTTTGTGCTTTATTTTTCCCATATGTTACCACAAAGTGGGCGGGAATAAAAATAAATAATACAGAGGACCTGGCATATTTGGGTAGCCTCCAAGATGGCCCCAGTGATCTTCGCCTCCTGGTCTTCACATTCTTGTGTGGTATCCTTCTACATCGAATCAGAGTGAGTCTTGTGTGAGCAAGAGCATATGGCAGAGGTGATGAGGGCAGATCATAAAGGGCACTGCAGTTTCTTCCTTGTTCTCTTGGAGAGATGCTGTGTTACTAACATACTCAAGCAGCCTGTGGAAAAGTCCAAATGGAGAGGAGCTTGGAGCCTCCCACCAACACCCCTTACCAAATTGCCAGCTATGGGAGTGAACTGCCTTGGAAAAGGACTCTCCAGCCCCAGTCAAGCCTTCAGATGATGCAGACTCAGCTGACACCAAACTGTGATCTCAAGAGAGACGCAGCCAAGCCACACCTGAACTTACAATCCACAGAAATTGTGTGCCTCAATAAATACTCATTATTGTTTTAAGCAACTAAATTTTGGGGTCATTTGTTATGCAGCAATAATAACTAATACATAAGGCAGGTGCTCGGATGTTTGCTTCATTTCTCCTCATTTACAAAGTTGAAACTTGCCTGTAACCTTCCCAAGCATGCTATTTCTTACAGAGAAGGATTCTTCCCCCCTCACCCAGTATTAAAACAATTATTCTTGGCTATGTGTTATGCAATGTCTGCTACATAAAGATTCTTCCAAAAGGCATGTGGCACGTGCACCACTTTTTCTCTCTGCCTTACCTGTGCTCTGTGTGGTGCACAGAATCAAGACATGATATCTATTTCTCACAGTGAGAATCTTCTACAGAAGTGAACCATCACACAAGGAGTGGGAGAAAAGGTCCAGGGCCCATTTGAGGATCCAAGATGCATGTTAGCAGTTATTGTACTTCAGCTATTCTCTACTCTTTCTCAAAAATATCTACGAAGAACATTGAATTATCTGCTAGGGATGCCTGAAACTTTAAAGAACCGGTATTAATTATAAGACAGAAAGATGTGGATTAAGAAAAATCCTACTCAGAATTCAGCTCATGGCTAAACTTTATATCCTGAAAACAAGAGGTCATGGAAAATAGTAGAAGGTACCTTGAATCAGGGGAGAGGAGGTGAGCGAATACTGACCAGACATGGGGCAGCTGGTCTCCTGTCTTCTGCTGCTGCTCCCTGGGACTATGAAAATATGGTAGTTGCTGCCTCCCGTTCATCTTCCTCCCTGATTACCTACTCCAAGCTTCTGGGCCTAACACATTTCTACAACCAGACAAAGATTGAGAATCCCACAAAGCATTTGGGAATAAAGCAGGGTCGGCAAAATAGGCCTTTCTCAGTGTCTTCTGAGAAAGAATGAGCTTCAAGTCAAGTGGGGGAAGAGTTAGGAAGGACTGTGGCAGAGATGTTGTAGCTAATTGGCCCATGTCAGACCAGAGAAAAAGAGGACCAGGGAATGAGAAAAGAGAAAGATGTGTCCTCCTGAAGGTGCAGGGATGCACTAGAGCCAGTTAGAAACTGGGAACTGGACTTGAACCTGCCTTCCTACCTGTAGCTTTGAGAAGCAGATTCAATCACTGGACAAGTGAAGGTGAGGAGGGTCATAGGGCCAAATACAAGCCACTCATCCTGGTTGGTCCAACAGGGTTCAGATGACAATTTGCACGATGATAAAGAAAAGAGAAAATTGGACCACAGAAAGAAAATGGACTGACATCTGGAAGTTTTAAAGCAACAGTATTCCTATGAAAATGATATATTTTAGATATCAAAGTGCAAGAAACCATGGCCTTGCTGAAACAAGAACTGGGAGTCATGAGGAGAGAAGAGGCTAACATGAAAAAAATCAACCAATTGAAACATCAATGTCAGATTTGGAAAAGCATTGGCTGTACATGGCAAGGGACTGATACCTCTTAAATGAAGAACTCACACTTACCAATATAAAAAGAGGCCACAGTAATAATTACATAAAGAATCTAAATAGGCAGTTTACCAGTGATCAGAGAAATGAAAATTTGAATATGAAAGATATCATTTTGGCCAATTAGATTGGCAAAGATATGAGAAATCCACTGCAAGGTGAAGTTTGAATAAACAAAAACTCTCATATATGCTGCTGTTAAGAATGTGAAATATAATCTTTCTGAAGGATAATTGGCAACAAGTATTTTTAAAATGTGTATAATGTTTGCAAATTTTTACCCCAAAGTTAGGAATTTATGCTTATAAATATAGGAGAATGGATACATTATGGTACATCCAATACAGTAGAAAATTTGGAACCATTTAATAATGAGGATGTATTTTCTCACTTACATATTAATCTAAAAGAATTTAAAGCACTGTGTAGGCTACAATGCATTTTCATGTATCGATGTGTGTAGGAATAAATAAAGCCTAGAAAAATATATATTAAAATGCTAACAGTGGAATTTCTGGGTAACAGAAATACCAGTTATTTTAGTTTTTTCTCCTAATCCTACCTATTCTAACTTTCTCTATAATCAGCATTTATTACTTTTGCATTTTAAAAAGTATTTTATATTTAGGCTTCCATTGCTTGCAATTATCTATCGTCATGCTATATGTCTAAGTAAAAATTACTTTTTATTCATTAATATAAATGCTATGGAAAATGATGTCAGTCAAAATGTGAAGAAATGATTATAGCAACTGCTACTGTAAACCACGTGCAAACATTGTGTGTGAGGATCATTTTATATGATAGCAACATCTGGGAGAGATTGTTAGGAATCTGTTTGTGGAAACCGTATTTGATCTTACAGAAAAACTGTCATATAATCAGCAATGGGTCCTCATTCACCAATAAAGTATACTAGATACATACTATGCCTACATTCTACATCTAAAACTCTTCATAATTTATGATACAAAGTGAAAATCTCTTTTAATTGAAATGTCTCTAGTCTGCAGTGGTTTTCAATTCAGACTTAGAAATAAGATTTTTAGCATTTAAAATATACCCCTGGACAAGGAAGAATACTTTAGTCAGTAGTAATATGAAAGAACTATCATTTCATATGATTGAAATGGAATGTGTTGAGACCATTTTTGAAAGGCATTCCACTGTCCAAACATGCTCGTGTAAACATACTCGAAAGCTCCCGCCCAGTTCCTGGCACATAATCAGTGATCAATACATTGAAAAGATGAGAGAGCAGAGTCAAGCCATGTCACATGAAATGCAGATTCCATCCTCCCCAAAGAGAAAGCAAAATCTTTTTCCCCCTCGGTACCTACCTCTTCCCCTTCCACTCTCTTCCTCGGACATTTAAAGCTCCTTCACACAACTTTCTTCTCACTGTTAACGAGGGAGTTCAAAATGGTAGGTGGAAAAAGCCCTATTCTAGAATTTTAAAAAACCTTTGTTCTGGTGCTCAGAAGTCCTATATGAACTTGAACAA
>VBSM01000725.1:3560743-3593475 GCA_008086735.1 Cheirogaleus medius
AACACTACCACCATTTGAGCACCATAGTTTTAATCAGTCAGTACCAATTTGATTCTGTCTTTTTCTCCCTCACCACATCATTGGGAGGATTTAAGATAACACAAGTCAAATGCTTTGTGTTATAAAACTCAGGGAACCTTTATTGATTGTAGGAATTTGTGCCATTCACTGTGTTCTTTTTACCAGATCGAACGTGTAACCACCCTGCCAGCACCTCCGCACGTGGCGCTTCTGTAATTCTGTGGCTCAGAACGAGACAAGCTGGGGCTGGAATCCACACGCAAACCTGCCAGGGTGGTAGAGGCCACACTTTCTCCTGACTGATCACCCAAGAGCCCTTAAACTCTTCCCCTCCTCCCCTGCCCTGTTCACGTGTCCTTGGCTGCCTGGAAGAGGCAGACAATGCAAAGCCCATCACTCAGGAAGCCTCTCACATCCAGGGCTGCACCTCCTGTTCTGTGTGGCTGGGCGCATTGTTAAGGGTTGGTTTGTTTGCAGGTCAAACAGCAGGCTTCACTGTCAGAAGCAGCAGACGCAAGTCACTAAGTGTCTGAGCAGTCTGGGCACTCTCGAGTAGGCTGCCTTCTTACTCCGGGTTCAGGCTTGAAGGGCCACTCGGAGAGAGAACAAGCAGTTCTCTTGACACACTGAATGACGTCCAAACCAAACAAATCCCTCACTAAGCAGGGTCTGGACACTGACACTCTTTCTTTGACAGGGACATTCAAGATACATGGTCCTCACAATTGATGACTGGTCCCGCAACAGTAACCGGTTTCCTTCTCGCCTGGCCCACCTTTTCCTAAATGGCATTTAGCTCATTTTCATCTTATCTACAAACTTTTATTCCTTTTTCTGTTAAAACAAAACAACAAGAAAATAAAAATGCATCAAGAGAAAAACTAAGTTAGCACTGCAGGCTTTTCACATGTGTGCAAGTGAGTGTACATGTGTACGTGTGTATAAAACACTGCTGCAAGATGGATTTTAAATCACCATGGAGCTCTTCTTTGAACATCAAATATTCGTCTGCCATGTTTGCCTGGCTCCTTGGTATTTTTTGGGAGCTCTCTACATTTGAAAGCAGTTCATATTGTCAGGAATGTAAGTGGTTTCCAAACTTTAACTGTCCAAACCACACTATACTACAGCGAGCATTCCTATAACTAAATCTCTGCTTATGTCCTTATGGTTAAATTTCCTGTAGTGGGATTACTGGGTTAGAGTAAGGACATTTTTAAAGACTTTTGAAATATTTGTCACACTGCCCTCCAGATAAGCTGTTCCAATTTTCACTCCACCAGCCATATATGTACTCTTTAAAGTATCATAATATTCAAAATATGTGTCAAATGATAGGCTGAATAAATTCTCAATGTTTACATTTAAATATTTTCCATTACTAGCAAAGGGGAGCGTGTTTTCAAAAACTATTCCTTTTGTGTATGGCCGGGTGTGAGTTTACTGCTTATATATCCTGGCCCATTTTTACTGGGTGGTCTTTAATTCATTTGTAAGGGTCTTGGTGCACTAATGCTTTTAGCTCCACATCTAATTGTGTTGCAAATATATTCAACATGTCATTTTGCATTGTTTTGAATTATCGTTATGCTTTGGTGGTTGTTTTAATGTTGTCAATGAATGTCTTTTTCCTTATAAGTTCTGTCAATTGAGGGTCTAAGCCCCTGTTTTGAAGAAAGTGCCAAATGTTCAAGGAAGCAGTTAGCGGCCACTTGGGGAATGTCCCAGAGTTGACATGGAGGCCCCATAACATTTGCTCTCAGGTCTGTAGTGCAGCAGTCTCTGCATGTACTGATCTGTAGCGAGAAGGGGGTCTCTAGACAGTTCTCCCTACCCTCCCACTTGCTGCCAGGACTCGCGCCTCCAAATTAGAAGGTGTTAGTGGCCTTCTGCCAGGATTTTATCCACTTATTTCCCTAGGTACTATACTTCTTTCTCACGGAAAAGAATTATTACTTAGCTTTTGTGAATTCATTAAATCTTATCTTATCTGCACCGTGCTTTATAGGACATTCCTCAAACTTTGAGGCATGTCTATGACATGTCTCTCTAGCTGTAGTGCTGATTCAGGTTTTGTGCTATTTAACTTACTTTTGACCGTTTTAGACAAGTACCTCTTCTCATGCCTCCATCTTTCCCAGAACATTATAGTTTATGTTACCCATTAAAAATGCAGTTTCCCAATTGTTTTCTCCCTTTGTATATGACTGATATATTGGGGAAGTATTGACATTTTGCTTTTTAACAGGCAGTCTTACTGAAATATTATTACTCTAGCTCTTTCCCAGTTGGCCCTTGGATTTCCTGACTAGACAATTAAAGCATATGAAGATAATATTTTGTCTCCTTTTCCAGTACTTACAAGTCTTTGTTTTCATGTATAAACTTCATTTGTTGAGATTTTTCACAATATTGAATAAGGGATGTGATAGGGAAAATAATGACCATCTAAATTGTGACAGAAATACCTCTAGTGCTAAGTAAAATGCTTGTTTTATGTTTTCTGGGCCGACTCTGGGGGTGCTAATCATATTCACGGGCAGGGGCCAGGCAGGCTTTAGTTACTGCAGTGTGTTTAATTATTGTCAGTGGATAGATGTCATCCCTCTTCAGGCTTTTCTCCTTTGCTTATAAAAGTAAAAGAAAATGCTAGTAGATTTTTTTATAGTGTGCTTTCTCCGCATTCCTAGTCATGATGTACTATTCTTTTAAAATACTATACTATCTTTTTTTTCTGCTGGTTTGTGAATATTTTTCACACTGTGTCACATACAAATTCAATTGTATTTTTTATATACCCTCAAACCTGCACCCTACCCCATAGCATGAATAACTCTGTTTTGAGGTTATTGTGGTGCTGTTTAAACAAATCTCTCAAAT
Organism: Cheirogaleus medius; assembly: GCA_008086735.1. Lineage (NCBI taxonomy): Eukaryota > Metazoa > Chordata > Mammalia > Primates > Cheirogaleidae > Cheirogaleus > Cheirogaleus medius. The sequence goes on from VBSM01000725.1 coordinate 3,563,645, forward strand.
TATGTCCTAGAGAAACCCAATGACAAGACAGATAATCAACCAAAAACTTCCCAACACATCTCGATAGATACAGCAAAAACATTTTACACAATGCTCCTTCAGGACAAAAATACACAACAAATGAGGACTAGAAGGACACTTCTTCAACCTGATAAAAAGAATCTATTAAAAAAAAAAACCATGAGTAACATTACATTTAAAGATTAGGAAAGGACAAGAATGTCCACTCTGACCACTTCTATTTAACATTGTACTAGATGTGCTAAGCAGAGCAATCAGGCAAGAAAATGAAATACAAGACATCCAGATTGGAAAGGAGGAAGTAAAAGTAGCTCTAATTGCAGATGAAATGATTTTGTATATAGAAAACTCTAAGGAGTCTGCTAAAAAAACTAATGGAACTAATAAATGAGCTCAGCAAGGTTGCAGGATACAAGATTAATATATAAAAATATAAAAACCAATTGTATTCCTATATAGTAGCAATGAACAAACTGAAATTGAAATTAAGAAAGCAATTCAATTTATAATAGCATCAAAAAGAATTCAATATTTAGGAATAAAGTTAACAAAATAAGTGCAAAAATATGCTGAAAACTATGAAAATCATTGGAAATTTTTTTTAAAAAAATTAAAAAATAAAAAGGCACTCCATGCTCATGGGTCGCAAGACTTATTACTGTTAAGATGGCAAAACTTCCCAAACTAATTTAGAGATTTAACTCAATCCCTGTTAAAATATCAGTTGGCTTCTTTTCAGAAATTGACAAACTGGGGCTAAAATTCATTTGGAAATTTAAGAGACTCAGAATAGCCAAACATCTTTAAGAAAGAACAAAGTTGGAATACTCACAATTCCCAACTTCAATACTTAACTAAACAGCTGAAGTCACCAACACAGCTGTTGGTGACTGGCACAGTCACAGCCGGCACAACAATGCCATACCCTCATGGCATTGACATAAGAATATAGATCAATGAGATAGAATTAAGAGTGCAGGAACTAACCTTCACATCTATGATCAATTGTTGCTAAGAAGGACTTCTAGATATGGAGAAAGAAGAGTCTTTTAAACCAATGTTGCCGGGACAACTGATCTATACATAAAAGTATAAAGTTAGACCCTTACCTCACACCATACCAAAAAATTGACTCAAAATGGGTCAAAGACCTAGATATAAGAGCTAAACCTATAAAACATGTAGAAGAAACACGTGCGAATCTTCATGTCCTTGGATTAGGCAATTTTTTTTAGAAAAGAAAGCAAAGCACAGGAAACTCATACTTCAAAGGACACCATAAAGAAAGTGAAAAGACAACCCACAAAATGGAAGAAATATTTCCAAATCGTATACAGTTGACCCTTGAACAACATAGGGGTTAGGGGCGCCAACCCCCTGCACAGTTGAAAGTCCACGTATAATTCTTGACTCCCCAAAGACTTAACTATTAGGTCATTAAATATGAAATGTGAAATTTTGAATCAAAAGTGTAGTTTATTCCTAAATATTGCATTCTTTTTGATGCTATTATAAATTGAATTGCTTTCTTAATTTCAATGTCAGTTTGTTCATTGCTACTATATAGAAATACAATTGGTTTTTATATTTTTATATATTAATCTTGTATCCTGCAACCTTGCTGAGCTCATTAATTAGTTCCATTAGTTTATATGTCAAACAAGAAGCAGTACAATTAATCAAAGTATGCACCTAAACTATCGACACAGTTTTGCCATCTTAATAGTAGCTTGTTTATGTCAGCAGGGAAGAAGCCTGGAGAGCGAGTGGCAATGAAATCGCCAAAAGTGTTTTCCACAGCTTGTTGAGAATTGAATAATTTTCCTTGCAAGAAGTGGTCCAAAGCCTGGAAAAAGTGGTGGTAGTCGGTTGGTGCAAGGTCTGGTGAATATGGTGGATGACAGAGAGTTTCCAAGTCCAGCCTTTGTAGTTTGAGCAGCTGTTGTTTGTATGGTTGAGCATTGTCTTGCAAGAGGACCGGCCTGCCTCTGTTGAACAATCTCAGCTGCTTAATCGCAAGTATCCTCATAATTTCATCCAGTTGGTTGCAGTAGACATCCGCTGTAATTATTGACCAGGTTTCATGAAGCTGTAGTGGATAATGCCAGCGCTGGACCACCAAAAATACACCATTAGCATTTTCTGATGAATATTCGGCCTTGGACTGTGTTTCGGCACTTCATCTTTAACCAACCATTGTGACAAACACTGTGATTGTAAAAAAGAATCCATTTTCATCACACGTAACAGTACAGTGTAGAAATGGTTTGCCTTTATGTCGTGACAGCAAAGAAAGGCAAGCTTTGAGACAATTTTTCCTCTGATGCTCATTTAATTCATGCAGTACCCATCTATCCAGCTTCTTTACCTTGCCAATTTGTTTCAAATGCTTCAATATTGTTGGAATAGTAACATAAACTTTGCTGCTAATTCACATGTAGGTTGAGATGGATTCACTTCCACTACAAATTTCAGCTCATCATTATCCACCTAGCCCTCAGATTGCCCAATGGCTCATTTTCAAGATTAAAGTCTCCAGCATTGAACTTCTCAAACCATCAACGTACTGTGTGTTCATTAGCCACATTCTTCCCAAACATTTATTGATATTTCAAGCTGTCTGTGCTACATTGATTCCACAATGGAATTCATATTCAAAAATAGCACGAATTTTTGATTTATCCATGGTTTCACAAAAATTGCTCTTAAAAAATTTGAAAGATAATCACAAGTCAATATGTGCATTTGAAAGACTGAAGATGTACCTTCACAATGAAAATAAAACAAAGAAGTGTCAGAGTGAAATGTCAGAGATATCAACTGTCAAACTTAGTACCTAAGGAAATTGGACATTTCATACTTAATAACCTAATACTAATATCCTATTGCTGACCAGAAGCCTTACCCATAACATAGATTAATGCACATTTTGCATGTTCTATTATATATATTATATTCTTAGAATAAAGTAAGCTAGACAAGAGAAAATGTTGTTAAGAGTATAAGGAAGAGAAAATATATTTACTATTCATTTAGTGGAAGTGGATCCTCATAAAGATCTTCATCCTCATCATCTTCACTTTGAGTAGGTAGAGGAGGAGGAGGAAGAGGGGGAGTTGGTCTTGCTATCTCAGGGATGACAGAAGGGGAAGAAAATCTGCATATAAGCGGATCCATGCAATTCAAACCTGTGTTGTTCGGGGAGCAAATGTATTTAATAAGAGAATTGTCTCTAAAATATATAAATAACTCCTCCATCTTAATAATAAAAGGAAAACCCAATTGAAAATAGGAAAGGATCTGAATAGACACTTCTTCAAAAACATATGCAAATGGCCAATAAGCACGTGAAAATATGCTTAACATTATTAGTCATCAGGGAAATGCATATCAAAACTGCAATGATATACCCACTTGTATGATTATAATAAAAAAGATAATACCAAGTGTTGGTGAGGATGTGAAGAAATTGCAACCCTTACATAAACTACCAACAGGGATGTAAAATGGTGCAGCTGTTTTGGAAAAGAGTCTATCTGTTCTTTAAAAGCCTAAAGAGTTTCCACATTACCCAGCAATTCCACTCCTAGCTATATACCCAAGAGAAATCATATTACATCTGCTTGTATTTTATCAACTAAAGCAAGTCAAACATAGCCAAACTCAATTTTAAAAAGGCAGAAAAAGGCATACTACCTGAAAGAAAAAGACAGAAGTATTTAGTGGACCACACTAATACCTACTATTGTCTGTTCTTCTTCTCAGAACACGCCCTCTCCTCACAGGAAAAACACAATGTACTGGGTCCATCACAGTGTCTGCAGTGGCTGAGTGATGTTCATAATCTCTCTATTTAGGACTGGAGGTGATTCCTCTGGGCCCTATAAGTAAAAAGACAAATTATTTGTCCCCATACATACTCAGTGTGAAATAGTAAAACAGGGAGTACAGGTGAAAATAGCAATTACTGATCTATGGCAATTCTGAAATCCCCCTAAGAAGACACCATGGAGACCTTTCCCCTGGGGTCATAGAACTTTTCTGAATTTCCTGATCTGTGTACTAGCTTGGAACCCCTAGGACCCTTGGAGCCATTCTCTTCTTCTGAGAAGTTCTGCCTTTTCCTTTTCCGACTGTGGCCACTTCTAAACAGGACAACAGAATACATGATCTCCCTGGGGATCACTTTCTGGTCACAGGTAGTTGGGATCTTGAACTTGTTTGAAATCACAGTCTTCATCAGTGATGCAACTCTCTTCAAAATGCAGTCAACATAGTTTCTATTTGATTCAAGTCAACAGCTCATGACTTTCTCAACCTCCCTCTCTTATTTGCTGTATTTCATTGCGTTTTCTTCTTTCTCTTCTCCTCCTTCTCTGTTTTCTTTTTAACTTTCTGTTTCCTTCTTTCTCTCTCTCTCTCTCACTTCCTTCCCATCATTCTGGGTACCTTGATCCTATCAGTGGAAAAATTATACCCTAATTATCTTTTTCATGAATTATTGACACAATGAAGATTTGCCTGGCTTGCCTATAATGCTTTTTCTCCTCTCTCCTCCTCCTCCTCCTCTTCCTCTCCCCTTCCACCCCTCGTTTCTAGTTAACGACAATGAATTTGCACAGATTTCGGTCCAGGCTCTTGACAATCTGGATCACAGACCTAATAATTCCCTAAAACTCACAAAACTCTATGCAGGTTTGTCAATTATTACTGAAATCCAGGACTGAATATACTGAAAAGTATTGGGATCATTCCACATAAGAAACCTATGAAATAGAAGTTGTGATGACTTGTCCATTTAGAGAAGAATGACTCATAGCTTATGCAATGTGCTTTTAAATAATTTTCCCTTTGCTATCTCACCAACTGGAATTCATAAAACTTAGAGTAGATTTAATAAATAGTTTAAGGGTTAAGTCTCATGCTGCTTTGAATTTGGTGAAACTTAAAATTAACTTTATAACTGGGATTTTTTCCTCTTAAACCTCTCTGAACATGTTTAAGCTTCTCCTAGGCTTTGGATGAAGGCAAAAACCTTAATGTGGTCCACCAGAACCTTACCTGATTGAACCTTTCTTGCCTTAGCTCAATCCACACTTTCTTGCACTCTATCTCTGCAGTCTAGCCACCGTGTCTTCTTTCAGCTGCACAACGGTGGCGTGTTCTGTCTGAGCTCAGCACGTGTGCAAGCCAGTGCCTCCACCTCTACCTCTCTATCGTCCTCCCTGGAACTTTCTTTAGCTACCTCCTCTTCTGTGAGGCCCACGAGAGAGATCTGTTTCAGGGGCGCGTTTCTGCGCCCTCTTCTCTGACCTGCTGGTATGCCCCACCCCGTCCTCTGTGCGGCCACAACACCTTGCCCTGCTCCTTCAGAATACTCATCACAACTTACCTGTGTGGTTGCTTGACAGAGATCGTCTCTGCATACAGATTCTAAGCTCCACAAAGAAAGACATCATGCTCAATTCTGTGTTCATGGCTCACAGTAGGCTCTCAAATATTTGTTGAAAGAAAATCTAAACCTAGGGCATTTCACAACATAAAAAAACAGACTCAATCCTTTGCATTTTAAAATTGAGGTGTCTGGTATTGTGGAAATAAAACAAATTGGACTATTTTTAGTTAATAATTTAGCCATTTGTTTTGTTCTTATTGCTTTAACTTATACAAAGATAAATATCTGGCATGAGAAATATGAATATTTTCTTTAATTTATAAATATCCTCCTGAATATTTTGCCTATAAATATTTTACTCATTGACCAGATATTGTGATGTCTTTTTGTCTCAAATTATTATTTTTCAAAAATTCATATCTTTTAACCACTTTGGTACCATCGTCGACTATAGTCGACAGCCACAGATGAACGCGCACAGCGACTTTAGCCGACAGCCGTGATATGACTTTTCTAATTCTTCATTTATCAAAATAAAATTGTGAACATTTAAAAATACCGTAATGAAAACCCATATGTATATGTTACCTATTCTGATATTTACATTACAAGTAAAGCTGCCTGTAAAGTCAAACAAGCTTTCAGTGCTTTAAAGCTCTCCTCATCACACAAGAGCAAACGGACGCGTCGTCAATGCGCAGCGCACACTGCCGTGCGGACTGTGAGCGCCGCTGCGGGCGAGGGTTCGCACCAGTGAGCACCGTACTGAAGTGGTTAAAGAAATTCAGAAAGTAGTAAAACCTTCCAATTTTTTATTTGAACTTGAAATCTCAGAAATATTTAGTCCTATTCTTGATTTTTTCTTTTCATATGTATATTTATTCATCAAAAAAGATATATATAACAGTCTTTTACCTCAGAAACAAAACTTGGTAGAACCCAAAGGAAAAGGAAAAGGAAAGGAAAATATTTAAAGGAATGTTCAAATGCAGCTGTAACAGCTACAAATTAAAAGCCAAAATCCTTATAAGTCGATTCTTAAAATATCTTATTTAATGTAATGCACTTAAATTATTACGTGTAGCATTTTATGTTTTTTATTTTTGTCAAGCACTTTTTGGATATTTACCTGCTCATTCTGTAGTAGATAGTTGCCATAAGATTTTACGAGAAGAATAGATAAAAACGAAAGAAGTCGGTTCCTCTTTGGCATCTCTACAGTAAGTATTAATATGCCAGCTGAAGCCACCAGATGGGAGAAAGCCATAAACCATGACTCTGGGTCATATCCTATAAATGAGAACACGCATGTGCCAGCACATGCCCGGTGCTGGCGCAGAGTTGGCGCTCTGGTTTGCACATTTACTTCTTTACTTGGTTGGGGATGGGAATTGAAGCAAATTCACCTCCTTATCTAGAGGTGTAGACCAGTTTTCTCCTGGGATTGCATCTGTGCACCCCACCCCAGTAACCACGGTGTGACCCGTGTCTTCATTCATAGCACTACATGTCCTGTGTTCTCATCATAACCACTGCATGCACTTGGGTGCAATAATACCTTCCCCTCAATCATCCCTAAATCAAAACTGAACCTCTAGTTTTAAGAGAAACATCTCCCTAAGGTAAACTCTGAGAGAAGTGCCATTCAAGAAATGTGTACACTCAATTGCCAGCATTAAACCTTGACCTAGGTCACTAGCTGTTCTGGCCAAATGGCAGGGAGGACCTGAGACCTGACTATTTCAGTCCTCCAATAAAAAGGATAATAAAATGAATGTGTGGTGAGAAAAATGCATTTATGGAAACTTGTGTAATTCAAATTTTTTGGTGGTGGTTTAACATCAGATTTTACAACAGGGTAGTTAAATAGTTGGCTGAATTTTTTAAAGGTCTGGGGAATTTAATGGCAGAAAGTATATTCTTTGTAGTTTTGTCAGTTCAGAGAAGAAGGCAGGCAGATATGATACTTCGGGTTCAAGTCGCCTGGCTGGAGGATCTGTGGATTTCTTTCTTGGCATAATCTTCAACTCTGCAGTCTGCTATGCCTGAAACAAAAGGTGGGGCAAGTAGCACATTGTCAGGAGGTGCGTTTGGTTTTCCGAGAGAGAAATATGTTGGTCCCAAGTCTCCTATACCCTAGCGAGGCCATTTGTAGTGATACATTTAAGACAGAGGCCTAAGCCATCCTCCGCAAACAGAATTGTCTGTGAACGGAATGAAGCTCATCCTGGAGACTCAACCCACAGTTCTCACTGCTCAGTGCCCAGACCAGCTGAGCCGCTCGCCCACGGCGGGTCCTTCATGAACCAGTGGCTCGGAGGCCACTTCCTGAGTTCCTGCTGGGACCTTCTGGGTGTTAGAAAAGAGAGCCATAAAGGATGTTTTCCGCACTGCCCTCAGAAAAGGGTGAGCAAAAAGCAATTCAGATAGAAATATCCACGGGACAAAGGCCACGTTCATACCCTGTGATATTACCAGAACATCACTTCTGGATTAAAGAGAGAAAAGAAAGCAGAATGATGGTCCTTTAAAAAAATAAGGTAATTTTATTTATGCTCTAGCATTCTATTAATACAACTAGCATTTTTCATTATACTGTATTTCTGTGTTCTCTGTTGCTTCAGCAGATTGGTGCAACTTTAAGATTATTGTGTGTAGCTTTGTGGACTAGGTGGTTCCGGCTTAGAAAACAAAGAATGACACATCATTTTCAGAGACAATGCTGTTGTCTACTTTTAAAGAAGGAGAATTTCTGTTTTGAGTTAATTATCCTGAAGTGGAGGGAATGATGCTTTCTTTTTACTTTGTTGGTCTCATAATTAAAAACAAAACAAAACAAAAAAAACAAGCATTTTGCTTGAAGCCCTGACTCGGGTGGGGCAAGGCAATATATGTAACCTAAACATTTGTACCCCATATTCTGCTAAAATAAAATAAATAAATAAATAAATATACAAATAAATAAAACTAATATTCAGATGGAATTGGGAAATTGATATGGCCCAAACTTTACCTTTGTTAAGTTAAAATGTAGACTTCTCTCCTCATCCACTGAGATGAATGACCTATTTTGACTCAGGATAATAATTAAAATTGGGCCGGGCGTGGTGGCTCACGCCTGTAATCCGAGCACTCTGGGAGGCCGAGGCGGGTGGATCGCTCGAGGTCAGGAGTTCGAACCAGCCTGAGCAAGAGCGAGACCCCATCTCTACTAAAAATAGAAAGAAATTAATTGGCCAACTAAAAATATATACATATAAAAATTAGTCAGGCATGGTGGCGCACGCCTGTAGTCCCAGCTACCCGGGAGGCTGAGGCAGGAGGATTGCTTGAGCCCAGGAGTTTGAGGTTGCTGTGAGCTAGGCTGACGCCACGGCACTCTAGCCCAGGCAACAGAGTAAGACTCTGTCTAAAATAATAATAATAATAACAATAATAATTAAAATAGTAGAATTCCAAATATTAATATGAGATTATGATTAATCAGACCTTTGTAATGTTAATGATCAGAAAAATCTGGCCATGATAAGAAACTATTACAAACTCTCAATTAAGTTGTAGGGTCAGAATGGGTGTCCCTTTATCACCCTTTTAGCAAACTGTGATATTCCATGACACATGGTGAGTATAGACACTGGCAGGGCTCCAGATCAATCCTTCTTTAAAAAATCTGTGTATTACTGGAGTTATGATGTCCCTGTAATGTTTAGGAAGGTTTCTTGCATATATTAGTATTAGCATATATTAGTATTAATGAAATATTTGTTGAGAGTATCAATTAACTAGTGAATTTATATTCACTGTGATGTACCCTGGGGTCAACTGTGCATCAGGCACTTAGTACATATTGCAGATTGGAATGATGAATAAATGGGTAGTGATGGCCTTAATTTAAAAAACATAAACTATGTCATTCAAGTGTGGTCTTAACTGTGACCATGTCATTTTTAGTATGATAGCTTTTGGACTTTTTCTCTATTATTCCCTTTATCACTTTATTGTTAGATATACTAAGCAATACAATGCACAAAAAAGCCACTAATTTTGAAGTTGTGCCAAAATTAAATATACAAATTTAAACATTTAGAAAATAGAGCACATATTTTCATGAGAGTGAGAACTTAAAGTTTTAAACATTTAAAAATGCAAATGTCAAAGCAGATGGTTTTGAGAAGTTGCTTGCTCTTCATTAGAAACAAAATCATGACCATGAAAATAGCTGTTGTTTTAAAAACTCTGTTGATGGGTTTTTTTCTTTAACAGATTATATTTAGTCCTAGTAAACCATTTACAGTCACTCTCCACAAAGGGCTGCCTTTACAGACAATTAAATTATTCTAAGGAAAATGTTAGGCAAAAGTCTCAATGCAGTTCCATTAGGCCAACATTTCTGCATGTGTATATATATGTATATATTCTTAGTTCGGGATTTATAAACAATTAAGGGAAATCACTGAATCGCATCTAAAAAATCAAATAAATTGCTTTTAATGTTTTTAATCTTCAAGCAGCTCTGAATTTTTCCTTTTAAAATGAGTCATTAATACGAAAGGAAGGAAGACATTTGCACAATTAAATATGTTTTTACAAAGAAAGAAAACAAGCATTTTCAATAATAAAATGTGAAAAGTCTGGAAATCAGATTTTACATCTTCCACAAAGTTTGTTGTTTTGTGCTGTTTATTGCTATTTTTGTTTATTTGTTTAGTGACCTTTCTGAACCAATTCTGTAAAGTCTGGATGGCCATTTAAATCTGTACTTGGTTAGCTTGGTAGTCAGTTAGTGATTGCACTGACATTTTTTTCAGTGCCTGGAACTAGTAAGTCTCCCAGTCTTTGTTGAGAAACTCTGTAAGTATGCTGAGGCATGCTTTCCACACTCAGCCGGGCAACTGGAACTCTGTCTTAGTCTTTACTTCCTGATAATGCTTGAGTCACAAGATCAGCCAAAGGTGAGAGTTTGGGGCCTTCTCAGGTCTTCCAGAGCACGTGTACAGCCCTGGGCATACACACAACCCTACGTGTGCACATGGCCTTCCAGATTCTCAGAAATATGTCGGAGCTTTTCAAAGCCCTTATGGATGTCCCATTCCCCAGCTTTTTCTTCCAAGTGTTTTGGTTAACCTATTGTTTGCTCCAGATATTACCTATCTCTTCACGCAGCTATGATGTTTAGCAATCACCTCTGATTGAGTTTGACAAATGGTCCATGGAAAAAGGCTGTTCACACTGGGTGACCTCAGGGTTAGGGCAAATAAAAAGATAAACCTGGTGAGTGGAGTTGTCCATGGGACCACCAGACAGGTCATATGATGACAATTCTTGGGAACTGGGACATTGAAGGAGTTCCCACTACATTCTACTCCTTCCAGTGGCCATGAGTGTGGGCTGCTGGTTTTGGCCTATGTGGAACCAGTGTAGGGCAGGAGAGGAAGAAAGCTGGAGTGGCTATGTTAATATTAGACAAAGCATACTTTAGAGTAGAGAATATTAGCAGAGTTAAAGAGGGACATTATATATTAATAAAAGGAATTAATTCACTGAGAAAACATAACAAAATTAAATGTGCATGCATATAACAACAGAGCATTAAAAATACATGAAACAAAAACTACAAGGACTGAAAGGAGAAATAAACAAATTCACAATTAATGTTGGAGACTTCAACATTCCTCTCTCACTAGTATGTATTAATAGAACTAGTAGAGAGAAAATCAACAAGAATATAGAAGCAAAAACCCTGTCATAAAATGAGATTTAACTTCTATTTATAAAACATTTTAATCAATAACAGAAGAATATACATTATTTTCAGTGCACACAGAACATTCAGCCAGACAGGTCATATCTTGGGTTATTAAACAAACCTTAATAAATTTAAAAGACTTGAAATTATAAATAGTATGGGATCTGAAAATAGTGGAATTAAATTAGAATTTAATAACAGAAAGAAAAAGGGGAAATCTCTAAACACTTGAGAATTAAACAACACATTTCCACATAATCTATGGATCAAAGAGGAAGTCTCAGGAGAAAATGAGAGAATGTTTTTAACTGAAAAAAAAAAAATGAAAATCCAACACATCAAAATGTATAGGATGCTCGTAAAACAGTGCTTAGTTAGAAATAATAATGCTTATATTAGGAAGAAAGAGTGGTCTCAAATCAACAATTTAAGCTTCCACCTTAAGAAACTAGAAAAAGAAGAGCAAAATACACATAAAGTCAGCAGAGGGAAGGAAATAGTAAAAATAATAACAGAAAAGATAAAAGTGAATTTAAGAGAAAGGGACGATAATGAAGATAGGCGGAGAGGGTCCGCTAAACAGATAATGAGAGTCTCCAAAAAAAAAAAAAATTCAAAGCGAGACTATATAATAAACTCTAAAAACTATAAATCAAAAAAACTGTACAACATTAAAAAAATTAAAGATACATATTGAGAGAACACACTATGTATTTAAGAGTATTGACCCAGAATGACCACAATGAAGACATACTCTAATAAAATTACTACATTTTTAAAAGGTCACTTTTCTTCCAAAAGTTAAACATAGAATTACCATATTATCTCTAGGAATACCAGAAAACAACAGCAAGGAGGAAAAGGCAAGACTTGTAAGGAAAAGAAAACTAGATTATCTAACTATTAATAGTAATAATTTATGCCAGAATAAAATGGAATAATATACATAAGGAACTCAAAGAAAAAATGTGAGCCAAAGATTTTTGTATCTCGCACACATCACCTTTAAGTGTAAAGGTATAGATAATCTATTGTCAAATTGCAAGAATTCAAGGAATTTTGTTCCCATGTTTTCTTCCTGAGGAATAACTAAGGAACCAGCTTTAGACAACCAAAGTGACTCAAACCCATTACATAGGGATTGTGCATAAACAGATAGTTACTAACAGAACTAAGAGTAAAGAGTTAAATTAGAGAAAGTACAATATGCAATGGACTTATAAATTGTTTTTAAATTATGTTTTATTTATTAAATATTTATAAATTGTTTTAAAATTTATTCAATCATTTTAAAATTGGGGAAGAATGTTGAGATTATATTAAAAATAACTTTTTAAGCTATTCTCAAAAATTGTCATTTATGGCTATTATATATTGTCATATGAGACCGTCATCTGTGTAATATATAATAGGTAAGTTAATCATTATGGGATATTCCAATTCTATCATCCCTGTGTCCTTAAGAACCATGATTCTCCATGTTGAAGAAGGAAGGTAACTCTACAATACAGAAGGATTAAAAAAAAAAAAAACCTGTACTCTAAAATTGGGATTATAAATTTCAGTATGACATCATGAGTTATTTTAGTTTATATCTAATATATACATATTTCCTAGTTGTGTCTACTAAAGAGATCTAGAAACAATAACCAATCCAATTACAAAGAGCATCCCTAGAGCCCAGATATCCATCCTGAAATATCATTTCCTACTAAAAGAAAGCATGGCTTTTTGTTTGTTTGTCTGTTGTATTTTGAGAAATGGCTGATCTGCGTCTGTGGCAGGAAATGTACAAGGTAACCCTGGTATGTTTTTCACACCAAGTGTGCAGGCACTCTCCAAATCTACTGGGTTTGTGGAAAAGGACTCAGAAGCCAGTTTGAAGACATTCCCTCGGGCCAAGAATGGACAATTTACACTTTGATAAGATAATAATCATATAGCAATTGCAATGGCTTGAAACCCATCAAAAATGTAAATCCTTAAGTTCATAACAGCATATTTTTAAAAACCTAGTAACTTACCTGTGGAGATGAGTAGGGTATTAATTAATTATTTGAAAACTGGTACATAAAGGAAAATAATCTAGTATTTATTTTATCTTTTCTGTATGAACAGAAGTATGAACTCAAAGTGAGGGGTAGTGTCTATTTATAAAAGTTTTCCAGCTAATAAATGAGAAATAATGATAGAATTCGAATATCACCATGTTCCAACCACATTGAATTAATGGATCTAGGTATTAAGCACCAAGAGTTGCTAACACCGTAGGAAAGAGGTTGAGATAGCATGTCCCTCCTAATGAAAAAGCCCAATTCCACTCAGGGTTTTGCCACAGGGATCAGGCTGATTCGGAGTCCAGCTGACAGCATGCAGAACTCCAGAGTGCGGAGAGGCACGCACAACCTAAAAATGCAGACTGTGGGAAATGGCTGGCCCGAGTTCTCTAACAGATAAATATATATATAAATTGTAAAGAAAGGAAAGGAAGAAAGGGAAACCGGTAGAGTAAAAGAGACTTAAAAGACATGTACTTTAAAAAAAATGGGCAAGATTAAACTATTGTGTCTAGAATTGAGCATGTGAGCGGTAAAATTATAAAGTGACACAAGGAAGGGACTAATGTAAAAATCAAGATAGGAGTTACTTTGTGGGAAAAAGAAGGGGCTTGGGATTGGGACAGGGCACATAGAGGGGTTTCTGGGGTGGGTAGCAAAGTTGTACTTCTGTAACTCGTGATGGTTATAAGAGTGCTCACCTTGCAGTAACTCATTAAGCTATACATTCATGTGGGTTTTTTTGATATTTGTGTTTTATTTTACAGTAAAGAAGGGTAAAATTTCTATTTTTTTTTCTTTTTATGGACTTTGTCAATTGTGGTTCACTTTGAAGTTCTTCCTGAATATAAGATTTTATATTTACCTATATATTTTTCCACATATTTTAAATGATTGATTTTATGTTTAAATTATCAATCTATCGAGAATTTATGTTTAGTATATGATGTGATATGGGGATTTCATATTATCATTCTTTCACTCTCCATGAATATTATCAAATTGTTTTTTGCTGCTGAAAAAATAATGTGTGCACATCGGGAAAAACCATAAATGAAGCACAGAATCAATCCTTCCACATACAGCTCCAACCCTCTGCCAAAGGCAACCACTGTTAATGGCGTTTTTGTTACTGTTTTTGTTGTTTTGTATCTGTAGCAAAGTGCTGTGCTTGCCATGCAGCGGCTTCAATAATTTAGCTCTGCATAAACCATCCCTCCTTCACTCAGTCCGTACCATTTGTGTATCTGGTTTTAATCGTGAATCGATGTTCCCCCTGTGACAGAAATGCCATCATGAGTGGGAATAGCATACAAGTCAGCCCAGCAAAACTCAATTTTAGGGTTTTTGTCTCAGCTGAGCAAGGAAAAACCCTTTAAATTTGGTATAGTCAAAAATGTTGTCTAGAGCTGTTGCAGACCACACTGTAGAGGCCAAGAATAAAGCCACCAAACAGACCGCAGAGCCAGGATATGGGGGAAACCAGAGTCTGAAAATACTGTTTTGAGCCTGGTCCAGTTATATATGAAGTCCAAATTTAAACTTTCCAACTTTTACATGAGATAATGAGTTACTTGATTGCAAACTTGGATTGAGTGTTCTGTAACTTGCAACCAGAAAAAAATCTAGCTAATACTATATCTCTCTGAGAATTCGACATATCTGCATAAATACACACTCATACACACACACACAACTCACATAGTCAGAACTCAGGATCCAAATGGATTCAACTAAATTGTGTTTTATAAACCTTTTGATTCACTTCTCACTATCTGAAACTGAGAAATAAGATACATTTGAATAACATAATATTCATTGAACTTGCTCTCTGAACTCTTGCTATTAGAACAGATCTGTTTGTGTGTGTGTATGGATGTGTTCAGGTGAAAGATGGGGGTATTTTATATACAAACTGTCTTGGAGATCTTTCTTATCAGCTCATAGAGATTTCTTTTAGTGGCTGTAAAAAAATGTTTTATATAGCATGCGCTTAACCAATAAGTATCCCATTGAAAACCATAAAGTTTGTATATAAGCCTCTGCTATTACAAACATCTTGATTAGATTTCATCATGAATGTATGTGAGTATATCTAAAGATAAGTTCTTAAGAGTGGAATTGCTGGGCCAAAGAATATGGCCTTTTCTCTTACCTTTTGATAAGAGAAAGTCAAGAGTTTGCTTTGGCCTTGTTAAGAGCACTGGAACAGGATCAGGTCTTGGAGGAAATACCTTTATTATATTAAGGATATATCCTACCTAGTGCTTATTTACAAATGGCATATTTTACAAAAGCAATGCTTTTAAATTTTTTATGAAATTATTTTCCTCACCTTTTTATCTATTGAAGTGACTAATTATATTAAAAATTTCTCAGGTATTGAACCATCTTTGCATTACTAGGAAAAGTCTGTCTTGCGCTTGATGTGATAATCTTTTGAAATTCATATTATTTGATTGTACCTGCTAAGGATTTTTACAATTTTTTAAATATGTATGTACTTTTCTTTTTTTGTTGTTGTTGTATCTTGTCCAGGTTTCTCCAATTATCTTAAGCAAGATGAGAATCTTAACATCCTTTCATATCCAATGAAACAATTTATAGCATGGGACTTATTTATGATGTAAAGGTTTGCCCATAAATTCTTTGGAGTCAAGAATCTCATTTAAAGATATTTCTCTAGAAGAAATTGAACAAGCTGTCATAGCCATTAATCTAGTGGTTTTTCACTTTTTGAGTGAGTTTTGGTCATTAACCTGCAAAACATCTGTTTAATGAATATGAATTTTTATTTTATGACTATCCATATATATTTCCTCTTTTGTTTTTTCAAATGTTTGTACTATTTATCTATTTTATTACTATTTTATTTCTTATCATTATTTTTCTTTATATATATATTTCCTTGATTAGCTATGACAAAGTATTATCTCTTTTTCATGATTTTTCAAAGAATCAGTTCTTGAATTTATTAGTTCTAACACTGTATTTTCTAATTCATTACTTTTTATTTATCTTTTCACTTTTATTCTTCATTGATCTAGTTCTGATGATAAGTACATTTCCTTTGTTCTTTCTATTTTAATAAAATTGCAAGGCAATGAATTTACCTTTCCTGACCAAATCTTTGGTTGTGTTACTAAATATTTTACAACTATGTTCATTGGTATTATTTATGAGCAGCTCACCATTTCTAATTTGATTTCCTTTCACTCAAGATAAATTTGAGAGATATTTGTGTTTTGTTACACAAACACTCTAACCCTAACCTAAATAAGTTTAAAAACAATTTTATACACACTTAAAAGTACAACAAATAGTATAAATTTCTGTCAGCAAATGGTCTATTTATAAATAATTTTACTTATAAATTATTTACATTTTATAACTATATTTACATTTTAAAACTATTATTTATATATCATTTTACTATTTATAAGTGAATGGATTAATGCATACTCAAATTTATAACTATTTTATTAAAACCAAACTAGAATAAACTGTGAATATGTTGCCAAATTCCCTGTAGTGAGAAGCTTGGTTAAGGAATTTTTCCTCTTGCATCCATCTGAAGAGCCGTTCTGCCCATGAGATCACGTGGCTCACAACTCGTACACATGTTCCCCTTTACTCACCTTTGTCCTCCAGAGTGACACAGGTTACACTGAGCCAATCAATTATGGAAGAAAAGTGCATTTCTTCCCATTAGGGTTACCAGACTGGTAGGATGTAAGCCAAAGCTGCCTTTGGTCATTTCGTGCCACGTTGGGAGAGTTTGTCTCAGAACAAAAGCCAGCACGGAGCAGAGCAGAGCAGCCTGGAGTCGTGGTTCCACCCTGGCCCAAAGCCAGACGCACCTCTATGCTTCCTTTTTCCCCACCCAATAAATCCCCTTATTTGTCTAAACAGGCTTGATATGGATTTTTTTTTCAGCCCAGAGAATCTTGATTAATAAAAATAATTATGTGGTCTCTACAAAAATGAATACTCATCAAAGAGACTCTCAGTTACGAAGCTTAGGGCGGAAGACACATGTGGCATACACAAAATGTAAAGGTCACCACTGAAGCGTTTGCTCTGTCAGTTGTTGAGGTTTTGCTGTCTAAAGGGAGAAGCAGCTTGCTGAGTTTTCTAAAACAGTACAGGGTATTGTCTGAGTATGTATCTTTGACATGGCACATACTGCAACATGAACCCAATTCACAGCAAAATCAATGGTGCCGAGGTTATCATTGTCTCGATATCATTGGACCTCAGAAATTTCACAGGGGCTCCAGAGCTTTCAGAGTGAAACATCAATCATCCATGCAGTGATGCAGGATTAACTCACACTTTCAGAAGCATCTGGTCGTGACAAAGTTGTGTCTTCAGAGGACGACGTGTGTTTGAAGCTTATCCTCCAGCAAGGCTTACTGAGACCAATGAATGTCCCAAAGCACGGAGGACACGCTCTTCTCTTGTATGTTTTCCTTTCCATGACAAAAACAAATCTAGGGACATTTGGGGCAGTTTTCTCTACACAGAAACAGTCCTTTGGGACCCCTATTTAAATGCCTTAAATAGGTAAGCTTTACACGTAATAGATACCTCTCGTTCAGAAGAGGAAATAACGTTCATTTTAAGGATCAGCTGCAAAAAGTGGAGACTAAAGAAAGAAAAATTAATTGTGCCTTAAAAGAAAATTTGAGAGGAAAAAAACCTCAGGCTAGCTCTAATAATACAGTATGAATATATCTCATTTTTTTCTCAAAATCATGCATTTCAGAGTTTTCATTAGTCAAAATAAAACATCACTCACGTTATTGTTTGAAATGACTTGTTATTTAATTAAACCAACCATTTAATTCAACTTGACACATATACTGTGTGTGTGCACGTGTGCACATGCATGTGTTTGTAGATCAATACTCTGAGGATAGTTTGCAAAACCTTGAAAAGTTTATAGAATCCCTTTGAAGGAGCCAATAAAACTTTCTTTAGTTTTGGAGTAGTTTAGAGACCTATCTCACTTTATCCACATCAGATTTTTGCTTTAGCAAAAAATATATAGAAAATTTTTCTACCAAAAGAAAAAAAAATAAATATTTTGAGGAATGTAGTCTTTTTTACTCATGGTAGTTCATCAGGACCAGGAGTAGAAATATGAACTCCTGAAAGTAAGTCTATCTGCAAGGTGTTAGAGAACCATTTCCTCTTAACCTTCAGCCCTATACTGTAAATTTAACTTTTTGTAATAAGGTTAAAATGGTGACACTATTGAAAATCCACAAAAATAAACTACAGCATCTAGAAAGACTGGATGTGTTTGCATAATCTAAACTGAGAAAGCCTTTAAACAAATGTATGGGCACACAAATTCCAGTGCCTTCAGTTCAGTTCTGCTAAAATTCCCCAAGTCTGCATATCCTCCTCTACATGGTGAGGAAACCGCGGTGTCAGGAATAAACTGGTCACTGTACTTAATCTTTTGAGGGTTCTGCTTTTTCAAGCCTGTTAGATTTTGAGCTCAGTACTAAAAACTCTTCAAGGATTGTCTCTCTTGTTTAAACTCTACTATTTTCCTTTTCATTATATAGAAAGAAGTATCTGAATGAACTCTTCCGTAAGATACATTCTATATGGGAAATACTAGACAGCTATCACAACTTTCTCTAAACACAGATGAAACTGGGAATAAAGTTTGTCTGTTTGTTTTGGGGTTTTTTGCAAGGTGTTGTTGTTGTTTAGACATTTGAGTTTTCTGAAATGCCAACCCTCTGCCTGACCCATTGCTGGCAGAGTGCCTCAGAAACTTGCTCATTACGCACTGTGAATAGCAACGTCCCCCGGTTATTGCAATCAGTGTCCATCAGTTGGAGAACCATGCAGATGTAATGGCTGATGAATCACATTTTATGATGCAAATGGCCCTGGGAGGAATTGTGTTCCCTGTATCCCAGATCTTTTCTCCTTTTAAAAATCTCATTTTCAATGTCTTGCATGTAACATTTTAAAAGTTATTTTTATTGTTTTTGTTTCTTTAGAAAAAAGCCTTATTGTAGAAGTAAAAAAAAAAAAAGCTTGCATGACCAAATCACAAAAGAAATTCAGTTCTAAAAAGTAACAAAAAAAATAAAAATGAGGGAATCTTTTTACTTTTATTTTTTTTTAAGTTTACCATTGGTTTGGGGGAGAAAAAAATACAAAAGATTTTATTAAACTACATGGTCAAGAAATCATTAAAGACGAAAAAATTTCTAGCAATGCAGGTTTCGTAACTAAATTAATATTTTTAAATCTTATAATGTGCATAACCTCCAACTGTTAGGAGAAACAGTTTATTGTGAGCCTGTCAGATGCGAAGGGAAAT
The DNA here is from genome assembly GCA_008086735.1 of Cheirogaleus medius. NCBI lineage: Eukaryota > Metazoa > Chordata > Mammalia > Primates > Cheirogaleidae > Cheirogaleus > Cheirogaleus medius. The sequence goes on from VBSM01000725.1 coordinate 3,583,216, forward strand.
TGATGAACTGACAATATAGGGGAGAATGATGTAGCGGAATGACTTTTCTTTTCACTTAAAATAACACGAGCAAAAGATTGTTAAATTATCTTGATGTTATTGATTCTTGATAAGAAATCTGATGTTTCTTCATGAGAAAAAGTTCATAGCACAAAACATCACTGGCTGTGTTGCCTGGCTAGGACCATCCCTGTACATTGTCTTAGAATCTGTATTTCTCGATGCACAATTTAGGGCGAGCATACTTGGGCACCAAGCACTTTACACATTGTCCCAAAAGTTTCAGCAAGTCCTCAGAGAAGTCCTCTTCTCTCTGTCCGGCAGGGTGGCTGCCTCTCCTGCAACCCTCCCCACGGTCTGTCTCCCTCTCTCTCCCTCTCTTCTGCTCACATTCCCAGTGGACTGGAGACAGTTCGTAAGAGCCTTCTTTTCCTACCCCCTCATTCTCCTGTCTTTATTATCTTACACACATATTTGTGAATACCTCGTTGTTATTACACTTTTTCATCCCTAGCCTCACTTTTTCATTTGATAAACCATTCTTTTATCAGTTTTAAATACCTTCTCTCTGTCATAAAATAGGCCACCCCAGCATCAAAACACTTGCCCATTTGTCTTCTATGTGAGCAGCAGCGTTTCACCATCTGTCCCCTATACTTTTCCAGAATTTGTTACACTGTAGTTATTTCTACCCATTCTCTCCCTCTACTCTTAGGTAACAGAGACGGGTCTGTGTTTGCAGCATCTGAGGTTTTCTATGTAAGACGCAGATGTGCTGTTTGCCTCAAGACTCCCTTGTCTCTTGCCTGACGTGTGACTTAACACATGGATGCAGTCCAGGACTGAGCTCTGATGATGCCCACCACTTTTATAACTAGAAATCTTTTTCTCTGATTTCACTGTCAATGCGATGAGCTCATCCATCCCCACATTTTCCATAATTTGGACTCTGTTTATAGTGTAGCCAGGAATGAACCCTGCCACACCCTCTCACTTATCAGCAACCAGAGGAGCAAATGCATAATATCTCAGAACCATGAAGTCATTTGATGCCAGACTTTGTTTGGCGTCACCGAGTTAAGGCTTTATGTGTATGTCTGACCTAACCTACAGAGTGGATTCCAGATGCCCTCATTAGCTGTGTTCTGGAGGACAGTGCCTGTCTTTCTTCTGCGTGACTTAGTGTTCATCCGTGTTATCTATTTATTTTTTCTTTCAAAAGATTTAACTATTTACATTTTCCTTGGGCTGCCTCCAATTATTGCAGAAAAGAGATCCTAACTTTTTAGTCTTACAAATTCCAAATATTAGATACTCATAATCATGGGGTTGAATGTCTAAAATGTTGTTTCCATAAATATCTCTTCAACTGAGTATACATATCCTAAAGGGAGACAGCAGACCTTACCCAGCTTTGTATGTGCATTTAATTCCTAGCGCCATGCTTTGCACACAGCAGACAGCGATGCTGTTTGATTAATTTCAAGTCTGGGGCATGGATTTTCCTTCATTACTGGTTCTTCTAGCTGCAGTCCAAAGCCCAAGGGACTATTTTGTCTGGGTAAAAGTAGCCACTGTTATTTCCTGAATGCTAAGTTAGAACTGCTCTGTACACAAGAGATGGAGGGTGTCACTTATAGAACGTAATGGAAAGGTCCTCCACTTGATTTTTTTCATTATCCTTCCATGATTTGCTTTCCCATAAGATATTGGTCTCACTACCTGTCTCCCACAATTTACATACCAATTATCATCAAGATCTTCACAGTCTGGGTATTACTGCAGATAATAGAGAAAAGCTATGTTTTTTTTAAACATAAATTTATGTTGGGTCATCCTATAGTTGTGCAAAAAATGATGCCAAATAATAGTGAATACTCTAAATTCAATCTGGGGAAAGGTAGATGCAGGGAGCTTTGAGGAGGAGGAATAGACAAGAACAGCACCAAGGAAGTGGGGAAAGAAGAGCCCAAAGAAGAAGACAGGCTTGTAAGACCTGAGCCAGGGGAAGAGCACAGAGGAGTAAAGAGTTCAGGACAGGGACTCACAGGGCTTGTATGACAGAGCTCAGTGGGGTCAGGGGTACTGCAAAGGGTCCAAGGTGAGAAAACCTGGTAACATGGGGTCTCAGATGGCTTAAGAAAACCCATTTTCAAATAAAATTCAGTCTGCCTAAGACCAGGCATAAAGCTTCTCGTCCTCACCACCAGCACCCACCACCCCCACAAGAACTGAGAGCTGACACAGAAGACCAGGCTGTCTGGGCTGAAAGCACACAGCAAGTTCTGAATGAGAAACAATCTCAGGTGCTGAGTTGAGCAAATACGGACTCTGTCATTAGGCATGATATGTGTAATTTTTCCACCTGGATGTGAATTATAACCTGAGCTGAGGTGCCGTCGGTGTAATAAAATAGTCTATGCATTCTAAATGGTGAGGAAAGTGTGAAATGGATGAATGAACAGGTTTTCAAGAGCGAAAATCCAGGCCATTATTTCACAGCCAGAGATTTGTTAAAGGATACAAAATTACTGCTAAGTAAGAGGAATGAGTACTAGTGTTCTATGCCACCTTAGGATGACTATAGTTAACAACAATATGTTATATAGTTTCAAATATCTAGAAGGAGGATATTGAATTTTCCCAAGACAAAGAAATGATAAATGTTTGAGATGATCAATATGCTAATTATCCTAATCTGATCACCATAATGGTATGTATCAAAACATCACTATGTATCCCATAAATATGTACACCTGTCATTAAAAAATAATTTTTTTTTAATTCTCCTCTTTATGTCTTGAGTTTTATGACAAAAGCTATGGAGTTCTCATGGCCAACATGGATTAGGTGATCAGGTTAGCAATTTTTCACTTGAAACCCAATAATGGGGCACAGGCATATCTTGATGTGTTTTGAGGATGGGAATGAAAAAGTTAGACACATAAATGAGCTGCAGAAAGCAGGCCCGGGTGGTCTCCACTGGACAGCAAGTGAGCACTTGGTAGTTACACAAGGACACCAAGGTCAGGGCAGGATGGCCCCTGAGAAAGTTCCCTGAGGTCTCTATCACAAGAACTGGGTCACATTTACAAATACATGGACTCTGTCACTGATTTTATTTTGTGAATACAAACGCTTTTAATCTATGGCACATTTTCGAGAAGATAAGCTCTGCTACCAAACACAGAGCCAAAGGAAAGTAAGAAGAGATTCACTAACAGCATTACCTCAGCAAACAGCATGTCTATCGTATGAGGGCTCTTTAATTGGCTGTGAACTGAATTTTACCCTTGGCATTACATAAAAGTGTTTGTTTTCACTGTCTTCATTGCTTCAATGTGTAGACAACATATAAATACCGAGGTGAATTCTATTTTGAAATAAGTGAAACAGCAACGTAGTTTGATCCTAAAAGAAGCCAATCCTAGCATGGTGGGGACTATGTGTCCCAGAAGCTCGTCAGACAGTCCCCTGAAGCTTATGGATCTAGCGATGGATGGATGCGAATATGTGGGCGGCAGCTTCCTGGGGAGGCTGGTCTAATTCTGCCACCCTGACATCTTCGACCCTTGCATTGAAATTTAAAACATTCATTAAAATTTTTTCTACACATATTTGTTTTTGGTTTCACAAGTAGTATGTGGAGATTTTATAAAATTTAAGCAATGTCAGGTCAAAACAGAAAACATGTAAAAAGAAAACATAAAAGAAAACATCTTTTCTTACCACTCACCATTCCATCCCCACATCCACTTTCTAGGTTACACATTCTGGAAATGTTTGGATCATTTACAAAAATCACTTTACTTTTTTTTCTTGATTTTTCTAATCAGAAAAATAAATATTAAAAATAATAAGTGAGCCAAATATATAATGATCAGGTAAAATTTCTATCAGAATTAGAAACTATAGAGGAATTTTAGCCATATGCAGAAATTCAAAGGAATCCCTGCTCTATATATTATTGATAAGGCCAAACCAGGGAAAGATTTGGCCAACTGGCAATTCACCACACATGGAAAAAAAAAGGTCACTTAGGAAGTAAGGGGAAAAACTGGACAAGTCCTCCTTAATACCAGCAGCGGTGTGGTGCTGAGGTCCCTGGGGCAGCACTGAGTGGGGAGCTGTGGCGTAGAGAAGGGACCGGCATGAACCCACATGTCCTGCGGGGTGGACTTCCTTCTGCTACTTAGCCCCGCCGGACCTGCTGGAAAAATGGCCAGTTTGAGAGAAGGACTCGCCCTGATGGTAGTGAGGAAGAAAGGATCTTTAACATGTTTGTTGATCATGAGCATTTCCTCTGTGAATTTCCTGGAAAGAATTAAATCTCCCTGTTGCAGTTAGCTTGGGCATCAGCATCTTCCCTATTCGGGCCACATCCTCGCTCCTGGAAAGCTGCTGCAGCTCTGAGCTAGTCAAGGAAAACAAAATCAGACAAGATGTTTCATTTCACTCCTGATTCAAACCTGAAAACTCACATGAGGCCCACGAGATCCAGGGTAGAACCCATCTCCACGCCCAGCATTGCACAAGCATGCACTTAAAGGTCCCCAGACATAAGAAGCAACTGAATGGGGACAAATTTGACACAACTGATCAAATCCCCTTGAGAAAATCTCTAATTTATTTCTAATTTATCAAAAGGATGTTACAACTCTGAAGTTAAAACAGGTCATCTTGAAATGGGAATGACCTCATGGGTCACTCAGCAAATACTCAGTGTGCTCCGAGTGTGGGGCGCGTGATTGCTCTGGCCAGTGAGCAGAAGTAATGTGCTCAAGTACTCGAGGGCCAGGGAAAGTTCTCTGGATTTCCACCTCACCCTCTGTAGCCACCCTGGAGTCACATGTTTTGACGGTAGAACCACAGAATAGAAGCAGTCTGGGATACCGGAATCTTTGCTGTGAAGGGCATCACTGGATCTGAACACACCAGACTCTGCTTGAGCAAGAAGTAAAGCTTAAGCCACTAAAATGTTGAAGTTTGCATAACTGCAGCATAGCTTAGCTATGATAGTAAAACAGATTTGAGATATTATTTTTGTGTTTTATAATACATACAGTTACCAAAATGGAGAAAATAACAAAAAGAGTAATCAGAGAAAGAATTAAAGAAAATTCTTTTGAGGTCAGAAGATTCACCAGGTAGACGTAGCAGAGGCTAATTCAGGAATATTCCGATTCAAATTTATTCTAATGTTAAAGATAAAGCAAACGGTGGTGCACTGGGGGGACAACAGCAATAGTAAAATCCAAATAAAAACAGTTTGCCTAAAAAGGGGAGAACGTGGTTTGGCATGACAGGTCTCCCCTACAATACTAAGTGGAATAGCCTCCCGAGTTTTGGGAAGAAGATAATAGGATGGAGAACTTTATAATTAGTCAAACTGTAACTTGTCAGAGCACAACAGAAACATACTGTCAGAATATAACACATGTTAAAGGAAAAACTTTAGATGAAATAAATGTGACAGACTTTCTTTGAGCAAAGAACGACTCATGCATTGTGCAGTACTGAGAGCCAGGAGAGGTTCAGAGAGCTTCACTGCAGCACCGTGGGCATTCACAGGCTGGCGTGGAAATAAGACAAAGAATATAGATTTGATTAGTTATTGTGAAAGGACCTTAGTTAGGGGTTAGTTGGCAGTTTCTGGTTGGTAAAGTCTCTAGTTTCATTTTACTGTTTACATTGAGCCTCAGTTTGCTCATGTAGGAACTTGGAGAACTGGCAGTGCTCCAACACAATGGCCTCCCAAATTAAAGAAAAAATACACAGAACATACAACACATAGTTCTTATCTTTCCTGAAAATTTCATTTGCTACACAAGAATCCTAAGGTTCAAATATGTTACTCATTCAGTCAATATACAATAATCATAGTGGGTATGGAAATTAATCCACTCCATCACTACATCCCCAGAGCTCACTACAATACTTAGCTCATATTAAATCCTCAATAGATAACATTTGCGCAATCAAATATCAAAGTGCCTAAAATTACTGAGAAATATACTGGAATTAAAAAATCAACAGATAAAACAAGGTATAAAGAAGTGGTGGTAACCAACCAAATCAGTGAAATAATTTTACATCTTCAGAAGGAGGTATAACATGATTATAAAATTGAACATATCGGTGAGTTATGTGATATTGATTTTATCCTTTGAAACATATTCTTGATCTGAATATGCCAGAATTATTCATTGAAACTGGGACATGGTGGGGGCAAGGAGTGATGGATAATGAGTAAGGGACTCTATGTCTCATCTTTTACAAGGTGAGGTAAGTAGTTACCATCTCTGTCTTTATATTGGTATGGAGAGGAAAGTAGTTGTTATTACTAATACCAGTGAAATAAAATCATGATGTAAAATTTTAAGATCACTAAACAAAAAGACCTAGTGAACTTGGTCCATATAGCAAAGGCAGGGAAACTGCTTCAAAGAAGCATAAATAAATATATAAATAAATAAATCCAAATCCAAAACAAGATGAAACAGGATCTAAAAACCTGCTGTAGCAAATGAGAATGAGTTAAGCACTTTAAAAAAAGCTGTATTGAAGTATAATTTACATAACATAAAATTTAAAGATTTTCAGAAAATTTACCATGTTGTGTAATTTTGAGACATTTGCATCACCCCCACAAAACGTCTCATGCCCATCTGCAGTCACTGCTTATTCCCACCCCAGCCCCAGACAACCAAGAACCTACTTTCTTTCTAACTATATATTTGCCTTTTCTGAACATTTCAGTTAAACTCTATAATGAAAGAATCTCACATTGTTTTTTTAAAAGAACATGTATAATACAGCTAAAACAAAATGACTCTAGTTGAAAATAAAGGTACCGTGCATGATACCAGGAAAATGCAAGCTAAAAAGAAATCAGATATAGAAATATTTATATCATGCAAAATAGAATTCAAGGCCATTGAATGGTTTAGGAGTGAAATATGATCCAGTTCTCACTTAAAAAAAAGTCTTAGGGATCTAGAAAATTTTCCTCACTGACAAAAAGACACAGGGAAAAATGAGGATTTCAGACCTCCTTTCGCTGACGTGTCACATCCACACATGCGATCCTTGGAGCTGTGCACAGCCATGTGTTAAGAACATGAGAGACACCAATAGAATGCAGAAATAAAATGGGAAAATGGAGAATGGGACTCTGTGGTTAACCGTTGAATCATTGAATTAATCCTGGAGCCAAGGTACTTATTTAAAAGTACATTTTCAATATTATTTCAGCCATTTGATTTCCGATTTAGTGAAATGTGGAATCAAAATAATCCCAACTAAAGTATGAACTTAAGCAAAGTCCTCTTTCCCACTATTTGTTGGAATCTGTGTGTTTCTTTTTTCTATGTTTCCATGGCTGACAGCTTCCCTTCTTATGGTCATGGTTTGTCTGTAAATACGTTACAGAAATGTTCCCTCCTGGAGTACCATAGAACACAGGCATGCCAGATGTCCACCCTGTTCTGGGCACTCTGGAAACTGTCCCAGCGGTGCCTCCTAATCATCAACTCTCACGATAATAACCATCATCTGATGTCTAGCACCCTAGAATAGTTTTACCTGCTTTTGAAATGTGTGCAAATTAAATCATAAGTACGTATGCTTTTGTTTGGCTTCTTTCTCTCAACATTAGCTTTGTGAGATTCATCCACATTGTTGTGTGCAGTTGAAGTTAATTTGTTTATAAAGGGGAGTTCATGAAGAGGTGAAACATCATTTCAAGAGGGCTTACTTGCCATTATTGCAGGCGTGTCTCTTGTTCTGGCAGCATGTCTGAGAGCAAGCTGTCCTGTTTGCACTTATACTTCCCTGACAAACTATTTTTCTCACCATGCTGGGTCAGAGCAACATGGGGCTTTGGGAGGCACAGGGGGTGAGAGATCAGCTACAGCTTCTCTTAGAAAAGACACCAAACTGGGTTCCACCCTTGTGCTTCTCTCCCACAGCTGCACCCTTCTACTATACCTCTCTCTTGATATGTCCTCCCATACACACATGCTGTGTACAAGAAGTTTAATAGGTCTGCTTCCTTTGGAGGTCAAAAAATAAAGATAAAAGGAAGTGATACCATAGAAGATGGGAATTAGGGTGTTCAGTGAATTGGTCCCTCCAATGAAATAGCCATAAGTTAGCAAAAATTGAAAAAATCAACTTTTTAAAAATTCTGGATTGTAATAGCAAAATTGTGGTGACCAGGAGGGTACTTGGTGAGGAAAAAAAAGTAGCTGAATTTCAATGAGAAGTGTTGTGGCATTGTTACTTGCACGCCTCAGTCCCTAATTGCCCAGCACTGTGACAGCAGCCATGAGGATTGCAACCCGTATTTCTGGTGTATCTTGCCGGCATTAAGGGGATGACATGGACTTTGTGTTTAAAATTCAGTGGTTGTGTATTTTTACCCGTATGACAATCCTTTAGGGATAGTGCAGAGGCTGACCTGTGTTTTGACACACACACTCAGGATGGATTAGCTTTTGGGGAGCCTCCAGCAATGGTTTCAGTAGAAAGATTTAAGACATACATTACCAGTGCCCACCTGGGTCAATGGATGTCAGATGGGGCAAGCAGCAGACACATCCAGAGCCCAGGAAGGAGAAGGCTAGTGAGGAAGCTTCTTGAGAGACTGAAAGTTTATAAAGGCCTTTGCAAGTACTGAAGAAGACAGAGTGCAACATATATGCCCAGAACAGGTTGCATGCTCAGATAAGACCTGAGAGGATCTTGATTCGCACTTTTGGCAGATTATGACCTCCCTGCAAGCAGGAGGTGAAGGCTAAGACAGAGTTGTAGGAAGCTTGACTTAGGAGTAAAAGAACGCCTCAGCTCAGAGTCAAAATGTAAAGATAGAAAGACTAGTATTTTTTTTTCTTTTATTTTTGGCTCCAGACATTTAAGCAAATTTCTGTCAAGTCACTAGCTAATTGCTGGGATAATTTAATAGAAATATCAGTTAAAACACATGACAAGGACTATACTCATTGGAAAAATAGTTTGAAAAAGTGACCAAATAAATGGCTATACCTCTTAACAATGAACAATAGCAAACCATTGAGAAGAGGCAGAATTTTAATCTCAAAGTCACCACATTAAGACATTAAAAATTTCCAGTTTTTAACAAAAAACTTACAAGGCATACAAAACAGGAAAATATGTCTAATTTACAGGAAAAAAATAAATTGACAGCAACTGTACCTGAGGATGCCCAGACTTACTAGACAGCAACTTTAAATCAACTGTCTACATAGGTTCAAAGAACTAAAGGAAATAATAGACAAAGAATTAGATAAAACTGGAAAATGATATGTTAAAAAATCGAATATCAATAAGGAGATAAATAAAAAACAAAGTAATGAAGATAATAAAGATATAGAAATTATAAAAATGAATCTGAAACTGAAAATCACAATAAAACTGAAATAAAAAATTCACTGGAGGGATTTAATAGCAAGTTTGATCAGGGAGAGGAAAGAAAAACTTGAAGAAAGGACAATTGATTTTATTCATGCTAAGGAGCAGAAAGATAAAAGAATAAAGAAAAATGAGCATAATTTAAAGGACCTGTGGAACACCATCAAGTATACTGACGTGCACTGCGAAAGTCCTCAAGGCAGACAAGAGAAAGGTAAGGGAAAAAAATTCAGAAATAATGGCAAAAAAAATCATCTTCCTAAATTTGATGGAATACATAAATCCACACATCCAAAAATCTCAATGAACTCCAAGTAAGATGAACTCAGGGACATCTACACTAGAACACATAGTCAAACTGTCAAAGCCAAAGACAAAAAGAGAATCTTGAAATCAGCAAGAGACAGTGAATGGTCACATATAAAGGATCCTTAATATAATCAACAAGTTTTCATCAGAAGTTATGGAAACAAGAAGGCAGTGGATGGCAAATTGAAAGTACTGAAGGCATGAAATTACCAACCAAGAATTCTATATCTAGCAAAACTATCCTTTTAAAAGGACACAAGAAATTCAGACATTGCCAAATAAAGAAAAGCTACTCTAACTAGTCTAGTTAGTCTAGACTAACAAAAGTTAGTCACTAACAGACTGGCCTTACAAGAAAAGTTAAAGAGAGTTCTTCAGTTTGAAATGAAAAGACACTAGACCGTAACTCCAGTCATCTGAAGAAATAATGAACTCTGGTAAAAATAACTACATAGGTAAATATAAAAATTAGTACTATTGAATTATTAGTTTGTAACTCCTCTTTTTGTTTCCTGTATG
>VBSM01000725.1:3593575-3609158 GCA_008086735.1 Cheirogaleus medius
AAAAAAAAAAACTCAGAAAACTAGGGATAGAAGGTAACTTCCTCAACATGATAAAGAGTGTTTATAACAAACTCAAAGCTAACACTGATGATCACAATGATGAAAGGCTGAAATCTTTCTCCCTAAGATCAAGCAAAAGAGAAGTATTCCCACTTTCACCACTGCTATTCAACATTGTACTGGAAGTTCTAGCCAGAACAATTAAGTAAGGGAAAGAATAAATAGATAACGAGTCATCAAATTAGAGAGTAAGAAATAAAACTATCATAGAGATCTCAGATGACTTGATCTTAAATAGAGAAAATCCAAAAGAATTCACACACACACACATACACACCCACACAAACTGTAAGAGCTGATAAGCAAATTCAGCAAAGTTTCAAGCCACAGGATCAACACACAAATGTCAGTTGTTTCTATGCAACAGTGGTGAGAAGTATGAAAAGGAAATCTTTAAAAGTCTATTTACAATAGCATCTAAAAGAATAAAATTCCTTTGAATGAATTTAACCAAAGAAGTAAAAGACTTGTATGCTGAAAACTGAAAAATTTTGCTGAAAGAAGGTAAAGAAGACTTAAACAAATGGAAAGACATTACATGTTCATGGCTTAGAAGACTAAATATTGCTAAGATGGCAATATTACCCAAAGCAATGTACAAATGTAATGGAATCTCTATTAAAATTCCTCTTTTTTCTGCACAGAAATGAAAAAGTCAATCCTCAAATTTACACATAATTGCAAAAGGCCTCAAATAGTCAAAAAATCTTAAAAATGAAGATCAAAGTCAGAGGGTTCATACTTCCTGGTTTCAAAACTTACTACAAAGCTTTGGCAATAAAACAATGAAATATTATACAGCCTTTAAAAAGAAGGAAATTCCATTATTCATGACAGTGTAGATGGCACTGAAAGACATTATACTATGTGAAATAATTTAGGCACAGAGGGACAAATACTGTATGATCTCATTTATATATGGAATCTAAAAGTTGATCTATAGAAACTGAGAATAGAAAGGTTACCAGAGGCTGGAGACAGGGAGCAATTAGTTAGACAGGAGGATTGAGCTTTAGTGATCTATATTGTACTACATGGTGACCACAGTTATTAATAACCTATTGTATATTTCAAAATTGCTAAAAGAACAGATTTTTAATGTTATTACCACAAAAAATGGTAAGTTGATGAGATGATAGATAATGTTAATTAGGTTGATTGAATCTTTCTATAAAACAAAGTATACATCAATCAAAATAGCACATGTACACCATAAATATATACAACTATTATTTGTAAATTGAAAATGAGATAATATAAAATTTTTTACAAAACAGTATGATACTGGCATAAGAATAGACAGATAGATCAATGGAATAGAATTCAGAGTCCAGAAATAGACTCCTACATCTATGGCCAACTGATCTTTAACAAGGATGCTAAGAGCATTCAGTGGGAGAAAGAACAGTCTCTTAAGCACACGGTGCTGGAACAACCAGATATCCACATGCACAAGAATAAAGTCAGACTCCATTCTTGTTTTGTCTCACATCTCACACAAAAATTCACTCGAAATGGAACAATGACATAAACGTAAAGGCCAAAACCATCAAACTTAAAATAAAACCTAGGGATAAATGTTCATGATCCTAGATATGGCAATGGATTCTTAGATATGACACCCAAAGCACAATCAACAAAAGGAAAAAATAGATAAAGTGGACTATATCAAAGTTGAAAACTTTTGTGCATCAAAGGACATTATCAAGAAAGCAAAAAGGCAATGGGAGAAATATTTACAAATCATATGTCTGATAAGGATCTAATATCCAGAATTCATAAGAAATTATTATAGCTCAACAACCAAAAGACAAATTAATGTCAGTTTAAATTAAATTTTTAATTTAAAAATGGGCAAATGACAAAAATAAGCATTTCTCCAAAGAAGATATACAAATGGCAAAAAATCATTTGGAAAGATGCTCAATACCGTTAGTAACTAAGGAGGTGAAAATCAAAACTATCCTGAGACACCACTAAGACGTACTATACATGGTGGTACCATACCCACTAGGATGGCTATAACAAACCTAAAAATAGGAAAATAACAAGTGTTTGCGAGTATGCGGAAAAATAGAAACCTTCATGTATTGTGGTGGAAATGTAGAAGGGTTCAGCCACCGTGGAAACCAGTTTGGCAATTCCTCAAAGAGTTGAATATAGAATTATTGTATGACTGAGCAGTTTCACTCCTAGATATATAACCAAAAGAACTGAAAATGAGCATGGAATATTCATAGATCACTATTCACAATAGTGGAAAACAATAGCCAGAAGGTGGAAAAAACCCAAATGTCCATCAATAGATGAATGAGTGCATAAATTATGGTATTATATATACACACACACACATAGATAAACAATGGAATCTTATTTAGCCATATAAGGGAATGAAATATTGATACATTCTACAACACAGACGAACCTCAAAAGCACTGTGCTCATATGAAAGAAGCCAGATATGAAAGGTCACAGATTGTATGATTTCATTTACAGGAATATCTAAAATAGGTAAATCCACAGAAATAGAAATCAGATTGGTGATTGCCAGGATCTTAAGGTTGGGGGAACAGTAGGGACTGACTCTTTAGTGGGTATGGGAATTTATTTTGGGATGATGAAAATATTTTGGAACTAGATAGAGGTGAAAGTCGCACAATATTGTGAAAGTGCTAATTGTCATTGACTTGTCCCTTTAAAATGGTTAAACTTACGTTATGTGAATTTCCCTCCAATTAAACAACAAACATCTTCACATTGAGATGTCTTCAGTCTATAATTCATGTCTTCCGTGAATGCTCTGAAATATCACAAGAGTTCTCACCATTGCCGCACATCTTCAGAGGAGATTCCTGGGGTTAAAGGGTGCGGGGCTAAGGCATGGTGGGACATTACAGTGAGTCTGGGCCATGGCGCAAGTGTGAATGCTAAGTAAATAAAGCTTGCATTGAGCTATTTTTTTTCCTCATTGAGACATGTGAGAAAACACAAATGCAGTTCTTTATCTGCTTTACTTGGACTCAAGGGAGCATTCTCAGTACGTTGGGTTTGAAGAGCTAAAACTAATAACAGAAAAGAAAAATGAGAAGAGGGCGGCTAGGATGGACTCTGTTTTTGAAGTAAGTCAATCCATCCTCAATTCTAGGCGATTTCTATCCCTGCTGCGTGAGTGGCAGAGAAGAATTTGATAATTAAAAGATGAGGAAAAGCACAGGACAAAATATGTTTTCACAGCCAGTGATGTCATTCTCCCTTGAAACTCTGCCTCCACATCAAAGACAAACAAACACCCGGGCGGGCGGGGGCAGGAGTGGGGAGAAACCATGAATAAAATGCACTCTTAACGCCAAAAGGATCCTTTCTCTCTTCCCTCTAAAACTAGAGCCTTCCATTTGGAGTATAAAAGTTTTCTAAAACTCTTGATAATTACAAACATGCGGAAGAGCAGAGAGCTTTCTTCACAGTAGGGTTTCTTATCTGGGCTGACCTGGAGCTCCTTCAGATGGGGGTATGGGCCCCAGTTCTCAGGATTTTAGAAAAGAATGTGTTAAAATGGGGGTGGGGTGGGTGAGAGGAAGCTCAAATGTGTGAGGATGGTTTAACATGCAAATGTCCTTCACTTTCTTTTAGGTGGAGGATCAAGGTTTGGCTATTTTCAACTTCTTTTCCACTCCCATCCCCTTCCCATCCCAGTTCAGTTGCAAGAGAACTGTGGATGTGACAGGGCTTTGTGTAGGGAATTCAGGGGAATGAAAGGACCAAGGAGACCCAGTGGAGGGAACAAACTTTTGAGGGTCAGTGGGGTCACCCTAGAATAAATGTGTGGCATTGTTGGTATTAAGGACATGCTCTCAGCAGGGTGTCCTGAGCCGGCACACAACGTGCAGGCCTGTTTATTCAACACTGAAATACCTAAGGACGGTCTTGGGGAGAAAAGGGAAACTTCGGCAGCAAAAGCCTGCACCTTTCAGGATCAGAACATTCCCTAGAAGCACAAAGTCCTGCTCTTTTTTCTAATTACAGAGAAGAAAGTGCCTGTGCATAACCCAAAATTAATTGATTAATTAACCAATGCATTAAAAGAAGGGCTTCCCCTAGCGTTTGTTTTTCTCTCTCCCTCTCACTTGTTTTCCCCTCCACACATGGGCAATCCGGGTCATTGAAAGCCTAAGATAGAAACAGTTTCTTAACACTGTTTGAAAACAGCCTTTGTTTCCATGGAAGTGGCACAGGCCCTCTGTGGTTTCCTTCCAGAAAACATTTACCTACCTCAGGGGGGTGTTTTGTGAGGATTAAATGAGAGAAAGTGCTTAACACAGTCTGAGCACATCGTTAGTGCTAAATAAATATTAGTTGTTGTTAGTGTGTATTGCTCTTACGTGGCCGGTCACCGTGAGGTCAGGCAGGAAGGGAGGACACAGGAAGAGGCTGCCCTGGCCGGCGAGGTGGGGATCAGATTGGAGGAAAGGGGAGGCGGGGCCGGGCGAGCTCGCAGGCCATGGCCTCCTTTAGGCAATTCCAAGCTAGAGAGGGGGCACTTCCAAAAGCAGGGTTAAAGAGTGGCTCAAAAGGTTAAGGAATAAATTCACCTATAGACTCTCCCATTCTGAAAAGCCACTTGAATTTGCCTAGATTGGACTTGGGGCAATAGGACTAAAATACATGAAATACTGAAGCATGTGAATGCTAAATTATGTTTGACAGACTGTCAGAATTTTAGTGTGCCAGAGGAGAAGATGGACACATGAAAACCATTTCAGAACAAGTAAGAGCGAAATAAAGACGTAATGTTAACAGGAGTGTAACGAAAGGAGACATTAGCCCGACCTGAGAGGAGGTGGCTTGTCACAGAGGCAATCACCTGAGCAGGGAAAAGTGGGAAGAGGCCATGGGAGACTTGGAGTGCTGAATTTGCATTTGAGGAAGCAAGATCTCAGGCAGTTGAACTTGGGGGAGAGCAGAGAATGGCGTGGCGTGTCGAACCTGTGCCAGCAGGGACAGCAGCTGAAACTCGATGGCTGAGATCCACGTACAAGGTGGTGGTCGGGGGTGTTTATGGACTGGAGAGAGTGCAGGTGTGTTGGGACTAACTGGAAATGGATAACAGAGAAAAAGAAAGAGATGAGACAACTCCAAATCTTCTGTTGTTGGAAGCTGTAGAATAGTGACATCGTTGGAAGAAATGCAGGATTTGGGGAAAGTTCCTGTATTGAGGGTGAAGATCATTTTCATTTAACTCATGTAGAATTACAGGTAAAAAATAAGGGATGGCTAGGATCGCACAAAAGAAGAATCTATTATATTGGAGGAGGGAATATATGTACGGGTTTGGGTAGTGGGAAGAAAACGAATTATTAGTAAACTTAGGGAGGATGGTTCAGGTTATTAAGACCTGTTGGAAAAAACAAAATAAAGAGGAGGAAGCTGCTGCAAAATGTTCCCATTCTTGTGACCTTAGGGATGAGATGAGTCAAACACAGTCTAAGTACAAATATTTGGGCCTGAGCGATCTGCTCAGAGCCCTCGCCACACGCATCGTTCTGGGGTCCCCGGTATGGCCCCCCTCTTCACAATGGTGGGAGGAGACACAAGCAAATGACAGAAAGAGTCATGAGAGAAATAGCAGCACAGCTTGTTCCGTCTTGGGAGGAGATTCGGGGGACATTAGAGGAGAGATGCAAACCACACACTAAAAATGAGATTATGAGAAGGAGAATTTGAGCTTTGTGGACAGAAGGAAAAAAAAATCGGTCCTGCTTATATATGATAATATAATATATATGTGATATCTATAGATATATGGATAATAGATAAATGATATGTTATACTGGCCTGTTGTAGTCCTACTGATTTTGGTTATATTCACTCTAAATAATAAAGTCAGATACCTTTTTGTACCCATACTGTCTCATCTGATGCCATCACTACAGTGAAAAAAGCCCTGGAAAGGAGGGCAAGCAAGTCCGCCCAAAGGCCATCCGTGGATAGCTAGAAGGGCCCCAGGGAGGCCTGCGTCAGAGCCTGGCACAGCACATGACACAAGAAGGTGCTCATTAAATGGGTGAGTGGAAATTTAAAATTTGGACATTGGTCCCAAAATGAACAATGTAAGAGGGAAGCCCGCCACCAGCCCGTCACTTCTAGGGTGATTGGTACAGTTGCACTAAGGGATGGCTTAGAACATCTGTGTAGGTAAGAAAAAAACCAGAGTCAAACACAAATGGTTTCCAGTCTATAGGAAGACCACGGTGTGGTCTCCACTCTCGTTCCCTTGGCTGTTGTGGTTGAGGTAGGGGCGGGGGAGGGAGGTGTAAGACAGAGGATGGTTAGGACCCCCTGTTGGGTGTGCCCATGGGGGCCACCTCTGTCCAGTGTGCTGGGTGAAACATACAGATCACCGGTGTTGTGGACAAATAAATCCTGTGTCATTTACATCGCTTACCTGCAGCTGCCCCCCCTGTAAGGGCCTCGCCTTGGCATCGGTGAGTCCAGCTGTTTAGGAAACATAAAAGGTGCTCCTGTGCCCGAACGTGGTGTTGGTGATGCAAGACAAGCACGGCGTGGCACTGGGCCGTGGCAGGACATAAGCAAGGAGGGAGGCTGTGAGGCAAGTGCTCTAATCTAAAGAATCGTAGAATGCCACGGAAGCCCGTGGAACAGAGAGTTATGCCAGTCACTAAGCCTCCCGTCCCTCTCCTTGCCATTTGTCTCTGCGTCCTGGCCGGCGGCTGCTGCTGCTGAGGAGCTGGTGCCGTCTGCACGCTGTCAGGGCGGCAGGAGAGCTGGGAGCCACAGATCTGATGCGTGTCCCCATCAGAGGAAAGGTGGGGCAAAGAACTGTAGAGCTAAAGTGCCCTCTCTCTGAATGACCTCCCTAAACCTTGCCAGCAAACGAAGCCCTTGCTGCAAACCCAGGGGGAAAAAGGCAGCCTCACAGTTTGCAGGGTAACCTTCTGCTGACAGCTCAGCTGCTGGGGCTCGGCCAAGTCCCGGCCAGGCTGCCGGGCCAAGTCCGTGATTAATGATGCCACTGCAAGCAAGATGAGACCTCAACTGAATGAGCCTTGGCTTGTTAAAAGCCTTGACTAAGCAGTAAACTGACCAAAGGGATGGCCAACTGTGGAGTGTCCCAGATACCACCGACATGGAGTGTAAACAGGAAATCCAGAAAGCACACCAATCCAGAGCTGTAGGCGGATGCAAAATTTGATGGAAGAGAAATGACATCATTATTTAGGGATGTTTAAGTGTGTTTTCTTCATTGTATATGGAGAGTACATAGCTGGAGTGGTCCCATTTTTCAGATGCAGAAAACTAAGGCCTAGGTAATGAGTGACTGATTCTTGAACACAGGTCAGGTGGTGGTAGAACCAGGTTCGGACCCAGGCCTCTGTCCACAATGCTACATAGCTTTCATAAAGCTCAGCAAGGTCTCATATCCGGGCAATACTATCTGCTTCCCAAGTCTGGAAACTCCTCAGAGGTATGACTAACTTTCAGCTTCTCTGTTCATCATTGGTTGCTAAATTTCATCAAGTAATATTTGTTTTTTTCAAAGAGGAGTCATGGGTAAAATAATTCATAAGTTCTTTCGTGTTTGAGAATGACTGCTACTTTTATTCTTGAACAACTTAGCTGGGTATAATATTGTTGGATCATACTTCCTTCTAGTAGACTTGCAGACATATTCCATTTTCTCACAGTGGAAAAACCTTAGGCTTACATGATAATTTTCTGTTTTATAGAAGGCATGATATTTTTCCTAGATAGTTTTTTGCTTTAGCATTGAGTTTCTTTAGCATAACCTGAATGTGTCTTCTGTTGATTACATATGTTGATTTTTTCCTGAAAGGGATTTCTTCAATCTGCAGATTCAGTCCTATATTTTAGGGAGATTTCCATTTATTTTATTTTTACATATATTTTCTGTTTTATTACTTGGGCTGTTTTCTTCAAGAACATCAGTGACCACTTCCAGCTCTGGAGCCCTAGGAAGAAGAGCATGAAGTGAAGGCCTGGTCATCAGTCTTTGGTCAGGGGTGGATGGCAGGGACGGGTCCATAATCCACCTGCCTTCTGCTCTGTCAGAGGCCACCCCACGGTGGCATCCTTTATTATGCATGTGCATCTGGAGACTGATACTAGAAACAAGCCAAAGAACAGAAGGGCGAAGACTGATGTGACAGCACAAGTCATATCTTAGTAACTTTTGCAAAGGATGAGATAGTTTTCCAGCAAGTAAAAAGAAATATATACAATAGGATTTATGAAATATCTTTCCCTCCAGTGAGAATTTTAAGCTGTAAGTTCTTTAAGGGAAAGAAGCAGTGTCGACCTTGTCTTCTAACCTTTTACCAGTGCCTAGCATTGTTCTTGGCATCTAGTCTAAATACCTGTTATTTGACAAATAAATTAACAAAAGTAATAAACTTGAACTAATGAGTTTTCAAGCTGGAAAATAAAGAAATGCAATCTCTCCTATCACCATGAAGTTTGTTTGGCTTCGGTAAGTCCCTAAAGAGTCAGCGCTGGTAGGAAGAGACGTTCTAGTGGTTCGTGGTGGTGCAGTGTGGTAGAAGAGTAGGAAGTATTAGTATTAGGTCCACATGTGAATCTTGCCTTTACCATCCAAGTGGCCTCAGATATGTACCCTAAATTTTTCTGAGGCTTGGTGTTCTTACTTGCAAAATGGTAAACTAATACCCAGAGGGCTGTTGTGAGACTTAGGTAAAAAGTTACTGGAAGCATTTAGGATGGCACCTAGCATAGAACAGGTATTCAGTGAACAGTGTCACTACTATTCATACTTGTGGACTTAGGACACCCATTTTTGTGGCCCTCACCTTTCCAAGAGTCTCTGGTTGTGCCTCTGCCCCTTCGTGTGGATGGAGAGTGGGATGCAGTTGTGGTGATGACCAGACAGTTTTGTGTAGAATTTCTTCCCGCTCGACCCTTCCAGACTGCTCCCGACACCTAGCTTCGCCATGCCCGTTGTACCACAAGCATAAGGTATGACGCGGAGAGAAGGAACTGCTCATTCTCTCAAATGAAACAAAATTCGGTTTTATTTTAGGAGAGATGAAGGGAATTTATTAACTTTGGACCCCCGAGGATCTAATGGCTTTAATGAATGGGCAGACCTCATCACACACCTTGGGTGTCCCAAGGTGTTCCACAGCCCCATGAGACCAGTTGATGAAGTTGCCTTTGCTTGTCCCCTAAAGTCGTTTTCCAGATAATGCCCCAACTCGTCACCCACAGCCTGTCTTCACCCTTGACGTGACTCTGTCCCATAACGAGTTTTATGGCAGAAATCAGCCTCAGTGAGGGAATCATTGAGTCTCAAGGGGAGGGAGAGTCAGCCACGGCAGGGGGTTTGTGCTTTTTAAGCAGCTGGGCCAGATTGTCCCGTGTGGAGGAGGAGGTTGGTGCAGCCCACAGCCATCCAGACCTTAGCGTTGGCACCAATTGCAACCTGCAGCTTGCTCAAAGAAGAGAAACCTCCAAAGGCCCTAAAGAAACTGAATTTCCTCTGAAGAGAAAGTGGCTCTTGGATGCTGTGAACAGGCTTAAAGAAAGCTTCCTACCACAGCTCACACTGGCATTTCCCTGGAGTTCTGCTTGAGTGCCTGTTATGAGTCAGAGACTGTTCGAAGGGCTGGGGATAAAACAGCGAACACGGAGGATGAGGTCCCTGCCTTCATGAAATACACATTATAGTCATGGGCGTGGGCCGAAAGATGAGCAGTAAATACAAAATCGAGAAAATTATCAGCCGGTTATAAGGGTGATACAAAGAACTAACACAAGTTGATGGGGTCAAGGGTAACTGGGTGACCACCTAGACCCGCTGGTCAGGGACGGCTTTGTGGAGGCAGAGCTGAGACCTGGAGGAGGAAGGCCTCGCCGTGTGCAGGCCGGAGGCGGCGCTGCAGCTGGTATGAAGGCTCCTGGCGTGGCGCGGAGGAGCTTGCAGTGCTGGTGGCAAGATGAGCAATGCCTGGGGGCGAAAAAGACAAGAGCGTAGCAGCAGCCCCGTCAGCAGCTAGGGGCCAGGTCACGCAGGGTTGGGAGTCTTGGCAAGGGGTGTGAATTTCCCTTTTAAAACCTTGTCTCCTAGAGATGGGCTAGGGTAGGGAAAATCGGAAAATGTTAGCTTAAGAAGGAGGAAAAAGGCATGCATGAGAATTAAGGGTAAAATGGGCTACCTAGCTTAAAACCAATCTGAACCACAGCTGTGGATGTAATCCACATCTATGCATTTGAATGTCACTAAACCCTCTGAAAAAGTCTCATAAATTCATCTCGTTGCCCCCAGTGGCTCTGATATGATGATCTGGTTCCCCTCAGGCACTGGATACAGAGGATTTCCTGACCAGGAGTGTTAAATGGGTGGTTTGGGCGTGTGGTCAGCAGCGGGGTTTGGTACCCCACATTCTCTTAACATTATAATTGTGGGATCTTGGTCAAGGCCTCTGCCTCCTCCGACATCATTCTGGTCATCTGTGTACTGACCACTGTGTACTACATGTTCTCCATAATCCCTGCTAGCAGTCTGGGGTTGTATACTCCATTGACATCCGGCACAAGTTCATATGGATGTATTAAAGAAAATTAAGCACATTTGATATCTTCACATACAAGGGCCTTACAAATAGCTGAGAAAGCCACTTGCCAGTCACTGAATTATGATGGATGAACCAGGTAAACACCATGCCAGGATTAACAACACCTTGCATACTATTCATTCCAATCTTCTGTGTGCAGGGAAAGCCTGGTTTTCCTTTCTTATACAGCCCCCGGGTCCCCATCACCACCTTTATTTAGGTCCAACAGGCGGGCATTCTTATTTACACAGTGCGAGACAATTGCCAAATGAAGAGAAAACGGGTTTGCACGTTCTGCTAACTGGAAGCTTGAGAAAGTACCGGGTGATAATGCCTGAACCGGTCAGGGACGTTTCTGAGGCTATTGCTGATGGTGAGACGCCCTCTACTGGTAGACTCGACAGCGACCCACCAAAAGCTGAGAGATTTTTAAATTCGGGGATCTTTGCTCCCTAAAGTGACTTAGAATGCAGGTGTTTGTCTTCAGGGATTTCCAAATGGAAAAGAAGCTCAAACCAGGCCATATCTCATTCAAGAGAAATATTTTCATGCCTTTACAAATCTTGGAAGGTGTCTTAAAATTTTTGTAATAGAAGTGAGCACACAGCAGCACCCTGGGCTCAAAGATGGAAAATAATGTTTTTAGAAGCTTTTCAGATGGAATGCGGACATCCATTGCAAATGAACTCTTATTAGAATTTAGGAATATTCATTTAAAAATATTACAGACTTTGGGGACGTATGGAGAAAAGAAGGTTAGCATTCCCTTGATAAAAATAGAAAATGTCTTAGAGACCCGAGGAACGCGATACACGGTTCCTGCGTTGCCACCTGCCTGTCGGCTTTGAACTGAGCCTGGAATGTGGTATTGGGTAGTGGACAAGGGCACAGGGTTCAGAGTCAGACCCAGCTTTGAACCCCAGTCCTGCCACTTACTGGAGAAGTTATTTAAAGTCCTTGACTTTTCTTTATAGGGCTCTCTGTTAAGTGTTTCAACACAGCATACAGATTAAGTCCACTAAATTCAATCTCCCTCCATCAGCATTATTGTACCCATTCAACAGGGACACAGAGGAAGTATGAAAATGTTAGTGAATTATAGAGTTTGTCTGTTTATTCCCTCATTTGTATTTACTAAGTGACCTCTTATCAGGACAATGGATTGAGGACTTAGAGCAACGAATTAGGCATAGATTACCCTTTGCCCCTCAAAGGGCAAAAAAGTCTAGGAGAGAAAATAATATGCATAGGCAAATCACTATGATAAGGCAAAAGTGTCAGTGATGTGAGTGATACATACAATCAACGGGAGTTCCCAAAGAAGAAATTATTTTCAGTTCTGAGGAATCAGAAAAGGCTTTTCTTTCAGTGTTAAACCATCCCTATGATTTCTGAGCTTGTCCTAGCACCAATCCTTGACCATGAGAAAAAATAAAATTCAGTGGTCTAATAGAGTTTGGGAAGTATTTATAATAAGGACATTAAAAAACAAAGAAAAAGTAAAAAAAAAAAAAGACAATTACAGACTTGCAGAGGGAAAAACATTGTATCAGAAGGAAAATATGTTCATAGAGCACTACTTGGCTCAGTAATAAATAATATTTAATTATCATAGTAACATAAGCACAAACTATGGAATTAACTGATAAGTGTAAGTCAGCTATACTGACAATAGAAAAAGGGCATGAAATATATTTGATTGTATAAGAGAAATGAATATTCACTTTCAATAAAAATGTAAATAGATAATGTCTACAATTATGATGTTAAGAAATATAGCAATATAAATGTACTATTTGGTAATTTGGCGGTTTAGACTAACTAGAAGAATCAGCTAAAAGTTGAAAGCAGTTGTCTTGGGGAGCAGGGCTCAGGGAGCGGTAGGAATAAGGACTACTGATTTTGATCATGGCTCCAGTGATGCCGTCTATTAAAGCACATATGTATTTTTCATTAAATAAATTTTTGATGAGACTGGGCATGATGGCTCATTAAGTAATTCCAAAACTTTAAGAGGGTTGCTTGAGGCCTGGAGTATGAGATCAGCCTGGCAACACAGTGAGACCCCATCACTACAAAAACTAAAAAAAGAAAAAAAAAATTAGCTGGGGATGGTGGTATGCTGGTGGTAGTCCCAGCTAGTAGGGAGGTTGGGGCAGGAGGATCCCTTGAGCCCAGGAGTTCAAGGCTGCAGTGAGCTATGATCATACCACTGCACTCTAACCTGGGCAATGTAGCAAGACCTTGTCTAAAAAAATTTTTTTTAATTAAAAAAGGAGAAAGGATGATATAGTGGATACATGTTTGTTTATTCATGTGTTCAGTTAGTTGTTTGGTTGGTTTTTGTCTGTACATTTTCTCCTCATGGTTATTCTAGGACTGCAACCTTTTTTATTCAGAACTTTAGAATGTTTTAGTCCTCTACTTGAAACACATGGTTCCTATGAAAGGTCACGTACTGTTGGTTACAACTGGTTGGCTCAAATTTGGGAAGGAAAGAGGGAGAGAGAGAGGGAAGGGGGAGAAAGAGAGAGAGAGAGAGAGAAGAGGTCAGGAGAGAGAGAGAGTTAGAACAAAATGTCACACAAAGACAAGGAACGGAAAGAAAAGAGTTCTAGCGACGCTGAAGTCCCTAGCTCCATTCATTCCTGAGGGCCAGCTTCACCTTTGCCTCTCTGGTAATGCGGTTATTAAGTTTTATATCACGCAAGATGCCCCCTGCATCCTCTGTACTTTTGTTCACAGACAGTTTGATATTGTTTGTTTTCTTTTCTACAGAGAAAGAAATTGCAGGATACGTGATCAATATACAAGTAGCACCAAACAATTGGAAATTAAAATTTTAAGACCCTATCGCTTACAAGAGCATCAAAAACCAGGAACTATACAGATAATCTGACAAAGATGTGCAAGACCTACACACTGAAAGCTACGAAATTTTGTCTAGAGAAATTAAGGAAGACTATCTCTGACAATAACATGGAGAAATCTGTTCTTGAGGGGAGCAGGGAGAGAAAGGGGGCTGAGTGTCTTCACAAACTAACTTACAGGTAAGGAAAAGATGTCAGATTTGTAGGATAGAGCTGCACTGGATGAAATCCTGCTAGCAAGTGCAGTTTGGGGAGTTAAGAAAGTGTGGGGGTGGAAGAGACGTAAGTGATGCTGCAAAAGAAATTGAATCCACACTTCGAGGATGCAGGGGGAAATGTTCTCTGAAAGGAAATGATGAGAAAGGAAATGACACGGATGGAAGACCACAACTGAAGACCAAGGGGAGAAAAGGCTGGAAGACATGAAGCAGAGGCAATTATCCAAGAAAAAATACAAGTCCCAGTTCTTCCCAGTTAAAAAACTATGATCTCTGTATACAGGTTGCAACTTCCCATAAGCAAAATAGTGTGACTATGTTCATTTAATTCTGGAATAATAGCTAAATGAAAAGAGACAATACACCTTAAAAATCACTTCAAGAAAAAGAAGATCAGGTAGGAAAGGTAAACACAAAACAAACCAAAAAACAAAGCAAGCTGACCTCTGACTTCTCATTGGTAGCATTAATGCCCCAAGGCAATGAATAGAGAAACACTTTAAGAATTTAAGCACAAATTATTATCATAGAAGTTGTCTTTTATGAATGGAGACAATAAAAAGTTATTTTTATTAAACAAGAATTCAAAAAATGCATAGAAAACAATTATTTGAAGATTGTCCCCAACTAACTTGGGGGGATACTAAAATATCACAGACTCAAATATGGGGGAGTCATTGCATTAAATTCGGTGGGATCAGCACTAAAACTAAATAAACATGGCCCGTATTTAACTTGTTCTCTCCAGGATAAATGTAAATCCAGTTGTAAAAATGAATCTAAAATCAAAACATCTGTTCCTTTAAAAATAATGTAAAATTCATGATTTCATGAAAAAAATGAGTTGAAAACGTCAGCTAATATTAACAGAGACTGAGAAATGTGAAGAGAGAGGAGGATTGTGTACTCAAAAGAGCGTTTCCTTCTTGACTCTGAGAATTAGTCGATGTGAAGCAAAAGAGGGCTTTTGAGACATTAAAAGATAAACATCAAAGAAAGTAAAAGCAAAGAAAACATGGTCCATAGAGCAAATAGGAGTCACAAATGAAACAGCATAAAACAATATTTAAAAAGTATAAAACTATATGTTAGAACATGAAATGGGCCTTTTGTGCTAGAAACATTGATGTTAAGCACCTCTCTTAAAAGGCAAAAACTCTCAAGTTGTTTTCCCAAAAGCTAGCCAATTACCGTCTGTAAGAGAACACCTAAAACACAGGTATTCAGAATGTGAGGAGTAAAAAATACTCGACAGAAATACATTGGTCAAAATCAAACAAAAGGAAGCCTTGAGGAGTGAAAGCATGAATATCAAAGACCGACTTCAAGACAAAAATATGGCAGGGAGCAAAAGTTCACTTCTTTTGATGAATGATACAAACATTAAAGAGAGGAATAAAATAGCAAGACAAATTTAACAAAACCTCCAAAAATGGTCACGTGGTAATAGTTGGAGATATTAAGATATATCACTATTCATGGCAGATCAAACAAGCAATAATTAACTGCATATATAGAAACAACAAAACTCATTCAATAAGTAACATCCATGCCTCTTACAAATGAGCAATAAGCATTAACATTCAGTATTTATAAAATACATTTTGTTTCAGAATATTACGGGGGTACAAACACTTTGGCTACATAAATTGCCTTTGCCCCGCCCGAGTCAGAGCTACAAGCATGTCCATCCCCCAGACAGTGCCCACCGAGTACTTGTTAGGTGTGAATTTACCCATCCCCTCCTCCCCCTCCCACATGCCTGACCCTGGATGAATGTTACTTCCATATAAAAATACATCTTTTTTAATTGAGCATTTCAGGTTAC
>VBSM01000725.1:3617508-3641443 GCA_008086735.1 Cheirogaleus medius
GTTAGATAATCTCTCAGGGCTAACACTGATGCACTCTGACATGGCAAATAATTTGAACTCCTCCCCGGGGGCTTTGAAATATGTACTTTACTGCTCCATCCCCAAAATAAGGACAAGACAAGTTTACCCTCTGACATTGTTTTATGTTTTTGAAGGTATGTTTGAAGCCCTAAGTCACAGTTAAGTAAAGAAGTCTTTGCAGCTGCTTGGAGAACAGGACTACTTTGTCTTGGGCTAAAAGTGGATGGGACAGTGGAATTTCTTATAATCTCAGTCATGTGGTACTTTACAGAAAGGTGCTCTCTTGACATCAAAGCAGAAAACTCAAAACTCACTTGAAATCATATTTCAGAATGTTGACCAATGACTGCCTGCTTCCCATGGTACTGGAATTTTCTTTCTTCCTTTATTTCCTTTTCCCCTGATACCAATTTTCCTCAAAACTAGTATCTGTCATTTGTCTGTGTGGGCCTTAAAACAATCTAGAACCATAAGCTATTCGTGCATCTTTCTGACTTCCCTACAATCCAGTAGTTTGACCGTTTTCTGAGTGAAAAGGAAGTCTCCATCTCTGCCCAAGAAAATTGGGGGTCAGGTGGTCCCCTTTTCTTCTACTCACTACCTGTGAAGTCAGTGCTTCACCTGGGTTAGCAAGAAAGTAGATCAGGGATTTAAGCTAACAACACAAGCTGTCGCAGCCAATTAAGGCAAAGCATTGCTTAAAACAGCAGAATTAGAAATCTCAATTGATTCATTTTCTGGGAACATCCGCCTTGTGAGAAAACAATGTGAGTACCAAGGCTATTTTCATTAACAAAATAATCTCAAATTACTTTCTTGTCTTATTATCAAAATATAAGGATTATAGCTTAATACCTCTACTGCAAGGGGTCGTAGTTCGTATGAAAGCCTCAAGGTGGTTCTGGAGTGCCAATATTTTTGCTTGGATCAATCAAGCGGCCTAAATGTCTTGGTTTACAATCAGGTTGCTCTGTCTGTACCGACTTGGCTTCTCTCTGAGCAAAAAGTTTCTTGCAAGGGACCAGCAGGCCGGCAAAGTGCTTTAGGAAGAGAAAGCTTAAGCAGAAAAGAAAACTAAAAATAGTCCCAGTTAGTTAATATTTAACATTTTGCATTCTTATACAGCAGGTTGAAAATTTAAGATTCACCAGTGGCTAGAAAAGCCAACAATATTTCTTTAATATTTTAGTACTGAAACCACTTAGCAGTGAGGGAGAGGCTGCCTTGTTCCGAAATGTGTATAATCGCCAGGACAAGGCCAGATTTTCACTGTTCAGAAAACCAGCCACCCACTGGCTGTTCACTGGGACTAAAGCCAAAACCACCAGGCTCAGAAGGTACTTCTTCAGCTTAAAGGGGGGGACTCCCCCTTTGCCTTTATAACTTTCCTAATCTTATTTCCAGTAAAGGGGCAGCAGATTGCTCCTTGATGATGCCTGGATCTCACTTCAGGGGCCCTGATCGCTGTGGATGGATTTCTGGGAGTCCAAGGAGTCGTCCTCGTTCTGCATGTCTAGGTCCTTGTCCTGCTGGCCACAGGGACCTCCTTCACGGCAGCCTGTCCCAGGTCCCCACCCGCTCTGCTGCCTCCCCAGCTTCCCCCTAACACTTCCCTGCCTGTGTGTACTTAGATCTGGGGGTGGAGCTGAATTATGTAGTTCTTAAACCCTCTCAAAATTGTCGACTTTAAGCCAAAAATACTGAGACTATTGACCTCCATATTCATGCTACATTCTGTTGCATTCAGTCTTTCCCCCGATATATTGTTTAGAGTTTTTACCAGGTGTGGTATAATGAATGAATGAATGAATAAATAAATAAATAGAGTTTGTCTTTGTCCCTGGCACAAAGTTCCTAAAAGCCCTGGAATTTCCTGCGTGATAAGAGTATCATTTGTAATTCTTAAAGGGGCCCCTTTTGACCATAGCCAAATTTATGCTAATGAGGTGAGTCTTGGCTGCGTGGGGGAGCCTAATGGCTTCAGGATGGGGGCTGCTCCCCAGGAAAACCAACCACATGATTAGAGGGTTAAAACTATCAGTCCCACCCCATTCCTCAGGGGAGAGGACAGGGGTCCTGGGATTGAGCTCAGTCACCAAAGGCCAAGGGTTTAATCAATCATGTCTGTGTAATTAAACCTTGATCAAGACTGGGTGAGGTTTGGGGGAGCTTCCTGGTTGGTGCACACACCTAAGTGCCGGGAGGATGGTGAGCCCGGACAGGGCAAGGAAACCCCACAGCACCTCCTCCCAGACCTCGCTCGCCCTGTCGTCTCTTCCATTCGGCCATTCCTGAGCTGATCTTATATGATAAACCAGTAATCAGCCACAAAGCCGTTTCCCGAGTTCTGTAATTGTTCTAGCAAATGATGGAGGCTGGGGTGAGGGCATTTGTAGAAAACGCCGATTTGTAGTTGGCTGGGGCAGAGGTGCAGGTAGCCTGTGGACCCCATTTGTGGCCGGCATCTGAACTGGGGCTGTCTTAGGGGGCAGAGCCCTTCACCTGCGGGGTCTGCACTAACTCTGGATAGAGTCAGAATGGAATTGAACACTAGGACACCCAGCTGGTGTTGGAAAATAGAGGGGATAGTGGAAGGTCACATTTGAATAATTGGAGAAAACCACACACCAGCTGAAAAGAAATCCCTGTCTCTGCCTAAAAAATATAAAGGCTTGGAAGGTTTCCCTACTCACTGGCTTTGGGGTCCGTGCCACTGCTGTGGCAGGCAAAGGAGAAACAGGGTTGCCAGCAAACAGCACAAGCCTTTTTGGCCATCTAAGGGGAAGCACACTTAAAATGTGTCACTTGACCAAGTTACTGCCTTCCTCCTTCGTGGGAAACCAATGTGAGTAGCAAGTCACTGCCACTCTTCTGCATTCCTGGCGTCGGTACAAAGAAAAATTATGTCTTGGGACAATGTCTGGCATGTTCGGGCTGAGGTTCACTGAGGCTTGGTCATGCCTGAGGGCCCCGGTGCTGCTTTGATGCTGTGATTCACTCACTGATCTTAGTCCCACTGTTTATGTGTTGGTGTCGAAGTCTCACCCAGCATAACCACAAGAGGCTTCCAGCCTTCATCCATAAAGCAGACCTTGGAAGATCAAGCAGGACTTGCTGGTGTTTTTATATAGGCAGATAAAGATACGAGACATCCGGGGAATTTACTGGTATGCCCCATATGTCAGACGGGTCCCCTGTCCCTAAGAGAGGAAGGGAACAAATTCTGTGGCCTTTGAAGCTTATAACTGTCACCAGTTCTTCTAACTCCAGGGACTTACATATTCATAGTCTCCTTGCTTCTAGCTCCAGGTCCCACGTGCTCTGTTCTACTCCACACCTCCAGACCCAGAACTCAGCCACAGCGTCTTCACTGGGGGTGGCTTTTACATCACTGATTTTATTCTTTTTCCATCTTTTTGCCTTCTTCTCCCCCCACCACTTCCATCTCTCTTCCATACTCCTCCTCTGCAGATTTGACCTCAGAGACAATCTATTGATACTCCTATGATGTGATCTCAAAGACATACTCAGTAAAAAAAAAAGTGAAAAGGTAGAGAAATATGTGCATATTATTCTGCAGTTTACTATTTTAAAAGGATATTTCCTTATTTTTTTAAAAAATGGAAGGGTGAATCATAACATTTTTAAAAATACATTTACCTATGGAAAAAGGAGAAAACAGGCTGGAGGCGATAAGACTTAATTGAAAATACTTTGTTTTATAGATGTGACTTTAGAACCATGTAAATATTTTACAAAATTATAAAATTAAATTTAAAAAGTATTCTTTAACTATCAAAAGTAAAGTGAGATAAATGAACCTCAGTAAGTATACAGCGGTGGAATAACCACTATGAAACTATTCTAAGTGGCTATAAAAAGACAGTAATTTGAGTGTGAAAGTTTTGTGCGAGATAACCTAAGGACTAAAAGAACTAGAGGGAAATGTTTTTTCTGGAACCACGCCATTAGTGATGAAGCTTGTATTGTCATGCTGAGATTGCTATAGTGTGGGACACATCAAATACATAATTGTATTGGCATCATCGAGAATTGAGAGTATTCATATAGTTGAAAGGGTAGGCAGACGTAGGTTGATAAGGTTAAGTATAAATCCTGCAGGTTTCAATTTAAATGGGAAGTATAGTTCTGAAGTCATGATATATTGTCATTTAACAGATATGTATTTCCCAGCTGTGTCCACTGCAAAGGCCTAGAAACAATGACCAATTAGCAATGAGCACCCACATTGAGGGCTCTAAATACCAGCTCCCACCAAAGGACCCTTCAAGCAATCACTGGTTTCAGGACGGAGGCAGGAAAAAATACAAGATGAGCCTGAAATTAGTTGTCATTTCCAAAAAGCAAGAAAGCCATCAAAAACTATGTGGGTTCTGCCACAGGACTCAGTCTATGGTTTACACTCCCAGTGGCTAAAGAGGGGACTTTCTGAATTTCAATAAGGATAATAATAACTGGAATGGTTTGAAACACATCGAATATGTTTGAATTCATGAGCGTATAGCAATTCTCAAACAAATCAAAACAAATAGACAAAAAATAACCTTACTGGACTCCTATGGAGGATGGTAGGAAACAGCCTTATTATTTTTTAAAGCAAGTTAAAAAATGTTTTAGAAAGGAAGTTGAAAGATATCCTATCTAGAGTCAAACATAACCTATCTTTCCCATACAATCTGTAGTAACCAACAGTTGACTAAAAGACTTTTGAAAATAGAAGTATTATAGCTAATAAGTAAACAATCAATGACAAATTTTGAATGTCACTATTTTGTGTCCTCTAATGAATCTAGAACAGGGATCAATAAATATTTTCTGTCGAGAACCAGAATGTATCCTGGATGGAGCTGGAGCCCATTCTTCAATGTGAAGTATCACAAGAATGGAAAACAAGCACCACATATACTCACCATCAAATTGGCACTAATTGATCACCACTTATGTGCACATATGGCAGTAACATTCACCGTGTGTCAGGCAGGTGGGAGGGGGAGGAGGGGATGGCTAAATTCGCATCTAATGAGCACCGTGGTGCATGCTTTCTGGGGATGGACATGCTTGTAGTTCTGACTCAGGCAGTGCAAAGGCAATATATGTAACCAAAGTGTTTGTACCCCTGTAATATTCTGAAATTAAAAAAAAAAGAACCAGAAAGTAAATATTTTAGGCATTCTGAGACATACTGTCTCTGCCATAATGGCTCAACTCTACTGTTACGGTACAAAAGCAGCCTAAGACATTATGTAACAATATGTAAACCAATGGGTGTGGCAGTGTTCCAATAAAACTTTATTTACAAAAACAGGCAGTGGGCCAGATTTGCCTCTTAGGTTTGCCACCCCTTGATCCAGGTAATGATTATGGATGACTGCTAACATCACCAAAAGACAGACACTGTGTACCTCCTGATGGAAGCACATACCACCACCTATGAGGCAGATATGAGGGAGGAAAAAAAAAAAAAGTCAAACCTGGATCTGACCAAGCCTCTAACTCTAAATTCTAAGTGTCAGAGAACTCAGTAGATGTCCAACACCACAAGGGCACAACTCACAAAATACAGACTGTGGGAAGTTCTTCAGGACAAAGGACCTGGTGTCCCCAGTGCATAACTACAAGGGGGAAAAAAAGGATGATAATTTATAGATTAAAAGAGACTTAAAAGTAAATTAAAATATAAATAATAAGAATTGTCCTCAAAATTCTAAATTCTTGACTCTTATGTAAAACAGTTTAACCAACATAGCTCTACTCCCAGTGTTGAATTCCATCAAGACCCCTCCTTAGTAAGACTGCATCCTCCATAGAAGGCAACAGCAAGCAATGTTTTATTCAGGTTCTCCAGGAAAGAAAATTCTCCAGGAGACAGCAAAAAGGCAATCCCAGGAAACTAAGGAGAGTCAAACTCTCCTTCCATTTTTTCCGTAACGTTCCACTGTTTGTTTTACCTAATGCACATTTCTCTAGTAGGATGCACAAAAGAAAAGATTATGGTTAGGCAAAACATAAATATTTTAACAATCTCTCACTTAACGAATGAGAACACTGGAAATCATCTGGAAATGCTTTATTTTGTGCGTAGCATTTGGTAGATTGGTTACTTTTACTCTCTCTTTGGCTTTATTTTCTCATAAAATAATCATTGCCACGTAGCATGCACAGTCACTTTTATGTAGGCTGCACAATTCGGAGGGCTATTAACTCCTTGGGAAAAAATGGCTGCTAATACATACATTTTTTTCTTGTTTAGATTTATTTCTCACCAGAGACCTATAAAGTATCCCAATTAACTATGAATCTTAGTCTGTGGTAAACTGGAGTATCCACAGCCCTCGTCAAGCTTGAAACATATTTTAGTCCTCTGCAGGCTAAAACTAAATTACTGTCTCAGTAATGAAAATAAATTTGCTAATTAACTCACTTAATCAAATCTGACTGAACACTGTTCCTAAGTAGCATACACCTGAGAGCCTTAAGACATTTGATCCTTAGAGTTCATCACCTATAGGCAACTTTGTTCACGTTTTATCAGAGAATGATCATTCAGGTTGCTCCTCGAAGTCTTACAAGGGAGTTTCTACGTAGTCGCTAGTAATATGTTATGTACTAAAAACCTTGAATAACCACTACTGGCCCCAGTTGGGCTGGATCCGAGACTGAGTATAGCAACTGGGTAAGAACTTAGCAAAGTAAAGATCAGGGGAAAGGAATAAGTAGACATGAACTTATATGCTTCACCTTTCATGTGTGAAAAGTAGAACCATAAAGACTTGTTTGTCTCTGACCATAATGTGAGCTAAACCCTTTCCCACATGCCCGGCTAGTGGCAGAGGGCAGCAGTCCCATCCCTCTCCCGTGTCGGTGCTTGTCCCTCTCCTCTAATGGCATGCTCGCCCAATCAAGCCTTTCTAATTGATTGGCTTTCCATTCATATGCCTGCTACCAGTGTCTCCCGCGTCTCCTCACCTGCACCTCCTCTCTACACCTGCAGTGACGGGCTCCTAGTTTTAGATGCACTGGCTCTCACGCTCAGAAGTAAGGTATGACCTTGGGCAGGAAGCACTGAAGAGAAGCCATGCGTTAGAAATCAGTTGCCTCAGTATTCAGTCTCCAGTCTTGTTGCTGAGATCCTGGGTCTCTTGCCAAGATCCCATGTTTTTATTGTCCCTAATTTGACCTGAGTTTGTTACTTTGTATTTTCTAAAACTTCTGCCTGACTTCCTGCCTTGCTCTTCGCCAGTTTCCTAGCCTTGTTTCCTGAGCTCCAATGCCTGAACTCTGTGAGCCACCGAACTTTGCTTACCTAGAATGTGCCTTTTTCTTTTCCTAAGCCGATTTCACAGAACTTGGTATTTCTTACCTGCCTGGCACTCTGGTCCTTACCCCACCTCACCTGACTTCATTGACCTGTTTAGACATTACTGTTACCTGTTCTTACTTGTCTCTTACTATGACAAAATACCTGAGCAAAGATACTGAGAGAGGATGACTAGTCTCAGTTATTGTCCAAAAAATGTGTTCTATTATAAATTAAACTAACAAACTAACATGTTGAAGTTCTGATTTTAAATTAGCTCTTGCTGAATATACATAGATTTTATAATAAAACACAAAAGTTGGGAGAAATATGTAGATCTTCTCTGCCACCTAATAAGAGCAAGTCTTTGAAAGTAACTCAGGAAGGATTATGGTACAGTGTTTAAGCAGATGAGCCATCTAGCCCAGCAGATGTGTATGAAAAACCTGACGTTCAGGTTTAGCTATGGATCAGCTTAGCAACTTTGGGCATGGTTACCTAGACTCTCTGACCCTCAGTTTCCTCATCTATAAAATGGGGATAAAATTAATTTTCACCAGTGTTATCATAGGAAGATATTTGGTCTTGGTCTCCAGTTCCCTGCACAGAGCGTCCAGATTGGTGAACTCATCCGGGTACTAAGGAGGCACGCCCAGAGAAGGCACAGAAGCTCTGAGCCCCTTCTCCATACCTTGCCCCCTATGCATAGCTCTCTTCCATTTGGCTGTTCCTGAGTCATAGCCTTAATAATAAGCCAGTAATATTAATGGTAAGGAAAGCATTTTTCTGAGCTCTGTGAGCCATTCCAGAGAATTACAGAAGCTGAGGAGAGGGCTATGGAAACCCTCTGAATTTATACCCTGTTGGTCAGAAGTACAGGTGAAACTCTGGGACTTGTAACTGGCATCTGAAGTGGGCACAGTCTTGTGGGACCACCTCAGCCCTTAATCTGTGAGATCTGACATTAATTACAGGTAGAGAGTATTAGAATGAATTGGATTTTAGGATGCCCAGCTGGTGTTGGAAAGTTGGAGAAGTGGTGTTGAAAAAGACATCACACATTTAGTGTCAAAAGTATTGCAAGTAAAAACAGTTCGTTTCCATCTCATAGGGTTATTATGAAAATTTAATCAGATCATGGCCATAAAGTGCTTTTAGCAGTGTGTGGGTCTTGGTGATTATTCTGTAAATGGTTATTGTTGCTGCTGCTGTTGTTCTTATTGCTGTTGTTATTACCATTATTGAACAAGGGGGCATTCTATTATAAGGTAAAAGATGTGGACCTGAACATAGATGTGAAGGCTTAGCTACTCATATCTGCACTAGGATTTTCTTTATGACTTTGGGGCTCTCTTTAATCACTTAGAAGCAGACTATTTTCTAAATCATATGCTTAAGTTTTATTCAAAATACCATTAAGCCATGCTCTAAGACAGTAATCAACAAAATTAAATAAAATGTTTTTTTAGAGGCGAGCACAGTGGCTCATGCCTGTAATCCCAGCACTTTGGGAGGCTGAGGCAGGAGGATCACTTGAGGCCAGAAGTTTGAGACCAGCCAAGGCAATATAGCAAGACCCTGTCTCTAAATTTTTTTTAAATAGCTAAGTTTGACACCA
Source organism: Cheirogaleus medius (assembly GCA_008086735.1). Lineage (NCBI taxonomy): Eukaryota > Metazoa > Chordata > Mammalia > Primates > Cheirogaleidae > Cheirogaleus > Cheirogaleus medius. Next base: position 3,626,466 of record VBSM01000725.1, read on the forward strand.
ACCTGGGCAATATAGCAAGACCTCATCTCTACCAAAAAAAATTTTTTTTAAATTAGCCAGGCATGGTGGTAGGCTCCTGTAGTCCTAGCTACTTGGGAGGTTGAGGCGGGAACCTGAGGCAGGAGCATTGCATGAGCCCAGGAGTTTTAGGTTACAGTGAGCTATGATTGCACCACTGCACTCCAGCTTGGACAACAGTATGGGACCCTATCTCTAAAAAAAAGAAAAAAAATTTTAAGCTGGAACCTTTCGTACATATATTTTTGTTCACAAATCACATGCACATACCACGTCAATCACAATATTAAATAGTAATTCCTTTCTAAATTATTTAGATACAGATAAAAAGAGGTTCTACTGGTTTCTTCTCTCATTCAAATGGATTGTCTGGTATTCCCTCTGGAGTGAGTGCATCCTGTTTGGAGACCGCTACTGCAAGCGCTTGGTGCAAGCAAGAGCTCTCCAGACAGTGCTGTGGCGGTGGGGGGTGGGGGGTCCTGGATGAACCTGGACTGGGATTCCGGGGCCAACACCGTTTGAAGCCGGACCAGCAGCAGCTCTAAGCCTTCTGCTTGAAGTCGTTGATTTGCATGGGGAGAGGTGGCCTGCAAGGAGGAAATTTGTATTTGTTTGCCTGGAAACACAACAAGAACATGGAGAGAACGATGTGATCTGTATGTACTAATATGGTTCCAAGAAACAGATCTCAACCCCACAGAGAGAGGATTCACAGGCAGGAGCTGAGGGAGGTTTCCAGTCTCCAGTGAGCCTTGGGGCACAGGACACTGCTGGGCGTGGAGGACTTTCCCTCCGCCCGGGAGCTCTCTGCCTGGGCTTCAAGGGAATTATTTGGTGCCTCGAGGGTTGGAGGTTTGGGGAACCTGAAGAGACAGCTCCACATAGAGACTTTGCATTCCTCAAGAAAGTACCAGGGTGAATCACCCCACCAAGTGGCTCCAGGGGCAATTTACTTCTACAAACAGCCTGGAACAGGACGATTTGTGAGAACATTTCCAGCATGCACCCCGAAGCATCCCCTAATAACTTAGTTGGAGGTGACCTGAATTTGCATTGTGGGTAAACAAAACACAATAAGCCAGTCGATGTATTCAGTCACTGAGAGCCCAATACCTCCTTGATTTTCTGTTCCTGTTCTCCAGCCTGGGTTCCAGGGTCAGGTCCTCGGGTGCAGTGGATGGGCTAAGGCCTGGATGAACGTGGAAGGAAGACCTAGTTATAAGGCCATTTGAGACTCGGCAACTGCTCTCAAACCTTCCAGCTTCCCAAGAGCAAGCTCAAGTTCCACAAGGCCACAAACTCAAATAAAAGCACGTTTCCTTTGCTAAGGAGAAAGATCAACAGCAAGAAGTTTCCTATGTGGCCACACTGGAGGTCACAAATTGGCCATGTGTAGCCTGCCACGAAAGGTATCTGGCCAACACAGTGTTTAAAATTTTAAATAAGAATATCTTTAGATAGAGCACGTGCCTTGCCCTTCACCACGGCCCAAACCACTGCTTCCTCTCTTACGCTCAGCCGATCTCTCACGCAAGGGCTTTGCCAGGTTCCTGACGCCCTCTGCGTTTCTGGCACTGTCTCCTTCCTAGTCCTCATTGCACCACCCCAAGAATGCAAACATGTTGGTCCCAAGAAAAGTCCAGGACATCCAGTTAGGAGAAAGAACCCCAGGCTGGGAACGGGAATGGCCACTTAAAGTGTGAGTCCTTCCACCTGGAGCGAGTCTCGCTGAGTCTCTGAGCCTCAGTTTATTTGAGCAGAAAATGTGAGAATGACCAGCTGTGTTTCTAAAGAGAGAGAGAGAGAGGAAAAAAAACCCTTCCTTTTTGCTCCTAACGTGCTGTAATCTCAGAGTTCTTCTTGACAGGTTAGTGGGCTGATCGGCAAAATGACGATACGCTGGGGCAGGGGTCAGGACCTCTGGGTTCCAGTTTCTGCTTTGCAGCTAGTTCCCAACGCAGCCTGCAGCAGGCGCTTGGCCTCTTCCAACCATAAAGAACTCGAGGGGGCTGCCTTGGATGGTCTTCAAAGACCCTTCCGGCTCTTTCCTTTGGTGACTCCATTTTTTTACACATGAAGGGGAACATATTTTGCTAGTGAGAACCATTGTGTCTGAGGAGAATTACTGTTCCATGATCCTGGTCTGGAATCTATTCTGCTTACAGATTTTGAAATGCTTCGGCCGGATTTATGCTATTTTTTCTGGCCCAGGATTTTCTATGAAAAGTAATTGCCTGCGAGACCTTACACAATCTATTCAGCATGTCCCGGGAAGCTTTGGAATTCGGGATCCTCCACCAAGTTAGGGTGGGATTCTTCTTCCAAATGGAAGCTGTAACGGCCCAGTCAAAGGACACAGCAGCGCAAGAGGGGGCCTCTAGCACGACCACCCCGGGAGGCACCAGGCGGGCACATGACCTGCTCTCCCGCGAGCAGTCCCCAAAGGACCTTGCTGAGGTCTGTGCCCTACGGCCACTGCCCGCCACGTCCTGCCCACAGAGGGTGCCTCTGCTTTTCCCCATCCGAACACCTGTCCCCAGGAAGCGCAATCCAATCTGAAGCCCTGTTGCAACACAAGGTGTGAGAAGTATGCCACCGCTTGGGCCAGGAGCCCCGATTCCACAATGAAGGCAAGAAAAGGAAACATATTTCCCATCACAGGGGAAACCGAGGTTGGGTTAGAGGTTTACTGCGAGGACAAAGAGCAGCTGTGACCAAGGCCGAGTGCTGCTCACTGACACGCACCGCCCAGGACAGAGAACGGCCATGACCAAGGCAGAGTGCTGTGCGCCGACAGGCACCGCCCAGGCCTCCAATGCTGCTGTCACAGAGGGGTGACGGTCGCCAGTGGCTCTCCGTAGTTGAGGAGGGAGAGCCAGAATGCCTAGGGTCCTCTCCCCGGGGCACCTAGTGCGGCCCATCCCACCTCTCCCCACCGACCAGCACTGCTTGGAGGAACTCAGACCATGCAGGACGTAGAACATGTATGGACAGAGAACCTGCGCCACATGGGGCGGCGTTGCTGGAGCTTGGCGTCACGCTGGCGGAGGGACTCAGAACAGGGGAGGGGGAGAGAGAAGAGCAAAGAACAGCAGAAATGGTGTCTGAAATCCCGTTGTCACTGCTAAGCTTTGAGAAGGCGATCAACCATCCTCCCACAGGAGTCAGCATAATGTCTCCTGGGTGATGCAGAGGCCGCGCCAGCGAACCCGGAGCCTCGCTGTGGGGGGAAGTGAGGCTTTATGGGCAAGGCGAGCAGGTGACACTGCACACACGGAAATACCAGGGATGGAAGCGGGACTTGCCTTGCTGGGGAGTCGAGGCCGAGGAGCACCAGCCTCCAGGCAGGCGGGGCATTTCCAGGGCTTGGAGTTGCTGCAGGCACTCGTCAAACCCGTTAGACAGACCAAGCTCTGTTCTTCGTTCAACAACTGTTTACCCAGCACACGTAATGTGCCAGCCGCCCCCAATCCAATCCAAACTTCACAGGTGGGATTTGTTCTGTCAAATTTGGATTGAGTCAAGGGCCACACTCAAGGATCCAGAAGGCCACATGTGGCCCCAAGTCCACAGGATCCCTCACCCACTGGATTCCACTGGGCAAGTGGGACAATGTAGCAAAGAAACAGATGAGTGCATAGGATTGTTTCCAACCTCACCGTGCAGTACGAGACACGAAAATGCAGTCCCGTGCTGGAGAAGGATGAGGGAGGGGCCAGCCTGGCAATGGTGCCATTTACCCACCACAGAGCCTGAGGAGTTGCTTACTCTGCGAGTCCGTGGCCCCATCTGTAAAAGCATGCTAATGACACTGCACACCTCAAAGCGTTGACATGGAGGATTGGCTGCGGTGACACGTACACACAGCACAGTGCCTGACCACGCTTCCTCCGCTCCGTGTTGCTGCAGCTCCGGGCACACCTGACGGCAGCCACGCGGGCGACCTGAAGCCACACTGCCCATCTCCGTCCCACACGGGCCCTGACCACAGAAACCACGAGAGACAGATGACAATAATCAGTGTTGTCTTAAGGCACTAGGTCTTAGGGTAATTTGTCATCCGACAACAAATTATTAGGGGAAAAAATCCTTTTATACACAAAGAGAGAGGTTTTCTTTTATTATTTTTCCCTGAAAGAGAAAGACTCATCCAGAAGGATTTGTTGCCAGCAAAGCCTGTTCTAAAATATAATGTACTAACAGAAGATTTGAGGTTTAGGAAGGCGGACTGAGCAGGAGACGACTGCCATTACAAAGATAGTCTGTTAGTCACAGTTCCCAAAAGGAGGGGACGTGTCAGCCAAGACACAGCCACACAGGGAAGCATCAGGGTGGTCAAGACACAGAAAGAGAAGGGCCGGCTACAAGCAAGAGCCTTTACTGTGATTTCTTCAGGAAGAAACAGGAAAGGCAAGGTAAGCGTTTAGGATTGGCTTGAATAATCTCAGTGAGCCTGGGGTAAAGGGATGTCCCTAGTTTTTAGTACTTGGCCTTGAGCGGGTGATGGGGCAGGTAGAGGGTGGGCTGGAGTGTGAGCACCCAACAGAGGAGGTGGCTGGAGGTGCGTGGGGCTGGGACTGGCTGGTTTGCATCTGAAAAGCAGGCAAGGCGTTTACCTCTCTGGAACCGGCTGACCCGTGGAGGGGCCGTCCCTGCAGGGTCAGCAAGGCCCAGATGTCACAGGTCAGAATGCAGGAAATAAAAGACATAGTTCACACAGAGCCCGTCTCCCGTTACGGAAAAAGGCAACGCCCAGAACTCACGTTCCCAAGCTCCTTATGGCGAGGGAGGGGACAGAGGCACGATGCATATGTGGCCGCTGGGATCTGAGGAGAGAAATATGCCAGGGGAGAAGGCATTCGGGTTCCCCAAATAACAGGAAAATAAACTTGTTTTACCCTGATAAAAAGAAATAGAAACTTGCACAGGAAGCAGCCCTCTCCTCCCTTGTCACTTTGAACGTTGTTGTGCGAAGACTCCCAGCGTGGGGCTGCCAGGCTGGCTTGTGGCCACGAGAAGCTGACCGAGAGAGTCACGGGGCATTCCCGGGCCCGCACCTGCCAGCCCTGACCGGCGCTGCGCCCTGTTGTTTCAAGCAGCATTTCTTCTCCGGGTATTTGGTTACTTGCAGCCGGAGCGTAGCTGGCACACTGTGTTGGGCAGTGATGAGCAGCCCCGGGGGGAAATCCTAATTCCTAGACCCCTCCTCTAACCACCGTGCTGGGAAGGGGCAGGGGGCAGTTTGGTTACCTCTCCACAGTAGTGAAAACGACTTGAGACCTCAGGGCTGAGAACTGCCAATTTGCAAAGCATGAGGAAGAGCTTGCCTGAATGGGGGTTCACACAAGCAGGGAGAAGAGAGACAGATGGGGGCCAAAAGTGAATGCTGGCAGCTATCAAGACAAGAACCCACGTCCACATGCTGCCTCAGGCAGGGGCTGCCTGCCGGGTCCACGCCTGGTGCTCCCAGCCTTGGACGCGTGGGAGCCGCGAGGGGTGTTTCATGTGGTCCGCGGTGCATTTCACACAGCTTGGTCGGGCTGTTTAGGGTTTGGGTGGGGGTGCATCTGAGGGTCGGCAGCATCCGCCAGCGGCCGGGGAGGGCTCCAAGGAGCATGGAGTAAGAGGAACACAAAGGAGAAGGGAAGTACTGGTGGTTTTCATTGGTGAAATAAGGATGGGGGTGTGATGTCAGTGTACTGAAAACGGGTCCACGCATGTTTCTTCAGCCCTCTAGGCGCTGTTGAGTGTGTTTTTTAATAGAGCATCTCCAGTCATATGGACTGACTTAAAGCTGGTAGTTTATGTTAAGTAAAATATTAGTGTCTTGAGGCTGAAATCTGTTGGTCAGTGGGGAAAGAGTGTTGTAAAAGGAGAATTAGAAATAAAAGCAGGACTGATTTTTTTAAAAAAAATCCAGTATGGTTAGGAAGTCCAGGTCTAAACCACTGTCAGAATCCCGCCCACACTGCCTGCTGATCGTTTGCTGTGACAGTGGTTGGGGTGACGGGATGCATTTTACCTCCAGGCGAGAGAATCTCTTCCCATCTGCACCGTTAGAGCTGTCGGGTCTCTTCACCCGCTCTGCCTCTGCTCCACTCTCCGTCTCCACGTCCGCCCCATTCGCCGATTCATCCCACACACCCACTCTACCAGGGCCAGTGTGTGGGACGCAGGAACAGATAACACAGGCATCTTTCCCAGTGTGAAGCCATGTTTTTGGTCCCACATGGCCAGCTGTTTTTTGCAGCTGTGTAGAAAACACAAACACGAAAAGACTGTCATAATGACTATTTCCAATTCTAATTGCTTTCGTCGTGGGTAATGCAAACCCCAGCCCCGACCCCTCTCCCTTCACTGGGCACCGTGTTTTCTGTTTCTGCTTTGGCTGGAAAGTCCTAGGAACAGGGGAGCTCGGAGAACATTAGAACTCCATTGTATCCAGGACCAGTAAAAAAATATGTATAAGCACTCCCCTCATCCCACTATACATCATATTTCCCTGTAGGCATTTTGCCATGTGGCCTAGGAACTGGGGCTGGGTAAATGCCAGTTCAGAGTGCATCACAGATTCCCACGAGAGAGGTAAGGAAAGCCTTTGGGAAGGGTGGGGGAGTGGACCGTTGTGAAGGAGAGGAGCGAAGATGCCGGTGCTTTTGCTTTCCTTCCCTCCTGGAGTGGAGCTTGAGGGGTGGGCAGGCAACGTGGAAGGAAGACTCCTGTAAGCAGTGTGAGTATTTGGCCTTTGAGGGCCCAGCCAGGGGACAGCCATGGACCCCCAAGGAAGCCACATGCCCTGCCTATTGCCGCGCCCAACAGAGCATGCCAAGGCAGCGGCAGAGGGGAAGCCGAGTGTGGTTTGCTACTCACACCATGGCTGGGAGACCACTAACATTGGCCACATTATCGGGAATTTTGTTAACAGTGCAGAATCTCAAGTCGTATCTCAGATGACAACACCAGCATCTGCACTGTAACAAGATCCGCAAGTAACTGGTAAGCACGTGAAAGTTTGAGAAGTACTGGTAGAGCCATTGGTTCTCACACTTTCACTGTATGTTGTAAACACTCGGGCAGTTACAACAAAAGGCATGTCTAGGAGCGAAGCCAGGTATTATTTTTTTAATGCTCCATGATTTTAATGTGTATCCAGGAATGATCAGTGGTTGTCAAACACCCTCAAGCCTCAGGGTAACCTGGAGGACTTGCTGTAACACAGAATGTTGGGCTGCACCCCAGAGCTCCTGATTCAGTGAGTCTGGGGCGAGACCCAAGAATCTGCATCTCCAAGAAGTCCTGATGTGATTTGGGAGATGCTGGTCCTGGGACCACACTTTGAGTACCATTGATCTCCATGCAGATGACACATGTCACCTGCAGTTCCTCAAGTTTCCAAGCTAGCAGTATCAGCATTGCCTGGGAATTTTAGTACAAATGCAAATAACCAGACTGCACCCCTGATCTACTGAATCACAAATTCTGGAGTGGGGTGGGTCAGTCTGTTGTAACAAGCCTTCCAGGTGATTCTGATGTGAGCTAAAGTTTGAGAACCACTGGTCTAAGTGTTTAGCTGCAAGTTGCTGAATAGTCAGAAATTGAAAACAGATGAAAAACTTACGTTTTCCCACCTTTTCTCTAAGTGTTTTGATCTATGCAAATAAAGTATCGTTTTCTATCTGACTTGGCTTGATGACAGAGAGCCTTGAGCTCTGGAAAGACCCCCTGGATGTTTGGCCACTTAGAGCAAAAGAGCAGTAAAAGCAATCATTATATATCTATATATTCTATGTGAATGTGTATATGTGAGTATACATAGAGAGACGGATTTAAAATTTCCCAATGAGACACATGAACCCCGGCAGATGAGCAGGATGGAAATTCACTTCTGTTTCACAGATGTGCCTCTGAGAAATTCAGTAAAGCAGATAGTGACTCCCTAACCACCATCCACTTCCCCTTCCCTCCTGCCCACCAGAAACTCTATATTGTTCAAGAATCCACCTTCTTTATTATAATTTAGGAGAAACTGAAGAGTAGATTCTATTTATTCTTATCTAGTGATTCTCAACATCAACAGCCTGAGGAATTTTTTAAAATATCAATGCTAGATTCCAGCTCCAGAGTTTGATTTTGTTGGTCTGGGGTGTGCTCTGGGCATGGTGAGAGTTAAAAGTTCCTCCAGGAGATTGTAATATGCAGCCAAGGGTTCAAGTCACTGGTCTAAGCCGATCGTGGCAATCCCATCCTATTCACCAATGATTAGTTTAAGGGAGACTTGTGATGTGGTTCTGGCCAATTAGTCATGCTGAGGAGCTACTTAGAAAAAGGTTTCCTGTTTTCAAAGAGGATGAGGCAGTCACTGTAGTGCTTCTGGAGGTTGTTGGATCTAAATGTGATGGCTGGAGTCACTGCAGCCATTGTGTTGCCATCCTAAGGATGAACCCAACACTCAAAAGACAAAGCCAAGTAAACTATAGAGGAGCAGAGCCCAGGGCCAGCACTCTTAAACCTGCCAATTCACATTATTTGTAGCGCATCACATAATAAATCTTATTATTTATGTTTAGGTGAATTAGGGTTACCTATTACTGGCTGCCAAAGGTGTCCTAGCAGAAACATTATATGATACAGCTAAAGTCACACAATTAAGTTAAATGTGAATTCAGCTCTTCTGATTCCAATACTAGGGCTCTTTCCACAAAATTATACTGTTTCTCTGTAAAACACTTGGCAGGATATTTTCCCTGAAAATTTGCCTGGAACTCACTTTGGGCCAGCAGCTAGGGAAGTGAATTACTGCCACTGCGTCTCAGGAATTGAGTTGTTTTGCTCCTATAAGAGTGTTTTGAGGTTGTTCACTAGCAACTTTCCAACCAAGCACATAAAACTGGAGTGGGGTTTGGGGGAGAATCACACATTTTATTCATCCAGACCTGAAATTGGGCATGTCTCTGTTTAAATTGAAAAATAACTAAATCACTTATCAGAATTAATGAGGAGAGAAGACCTTTGGGAGCCAGATAATAATGATGTGCATAGTTTTCTGGATGTACAAGAAAAGATGGTTTACTCTGGAAAAATTACATAATTAGAAAAGGCTGTGTTAATTTCAGGCTCCCTTAAAAACACCAGGGGATGAAGTACCTCAGTGGGTAGAGTCAGCAGAAAATAAACACACTGGTGGAGGGAACGAGTGATATGGAGGAATGTAATCAATCTTATCCAGGGGCAGGCATCAAGGGGAAGTCTCAGACAGTGAGGCGTTTGTCAGAGGGGAAGCCGCTGAGATGGGTGACATTTCTCTCTCTCACATGGATAAGCTACTGTGTCTCTGGAGGCACGAATGGAGGGTGGGATTCTTTCCAAAGATGAAATGCTGATTGTTCAAAACATGCAAAGCACCAGTGCTACCCTGGATCTGTCACGAGTAGGCCATCAAAATAAAATAAAAATGAGGTTGTACGTGTATACAGTGGGGAGAATGAACTAGCCATTTGGGTAATGCACTTTTGTGTTTTATTTCAAGTGTGAGCATGGGTAAATATGAAGACAAGAAAGCAAATTGTTGATCAGCTGACTTATTCTAATCAATTAATACAGTTGAAATAACCAAATTAGTCATTAGCCATTTGGTGTACTCACCATCTTGCCATCCAGTTGGATTAATCGTTCATTAATCTAACTCACTGCCCAGGGCTCTACCAAAAAAATGACTAGATGGGCACCCCATCCCCCTCCACATTCCAATTTTTGTCTCTGTAAGGGGATGTGAGTCTAACAATTCTATAGAGCTGTAAAATATGTATGAGCAATATGTGCTAAAGACGGTTACATTCACCAGGATTATGGTGTCAAATGTCCAATTATAATTGTTTTCATTAGTCCATAAAATTAATTCCAAGGCTAAGACAACCCATTAGTAGAAATAACTTATCTAATGAGCCCTCACTTATAAGGAAGAGAGAGGCAGCCCTGGGGCCTGGGGGCAGCCAGGATTCCGTAAGGATGGGTGTGGTGAGGACCGTGCATGGCAGAAAGACTAACCCGCTTACTTAGCCACAGGTATGTTCCTTGTGCTCTTTGGACGGGAGTTAGTGACATTGGTTAGACAGAAAATAAATGAAAAATGAATTCTACATATTTCTAACTATTTAGGACCTTATTAGAAAAAATAAACAAACAAACAAAAAACAATCAAACAAACAAACACAAAAACCCTGAATTTGTGAGAGAATGTTTACTTCAGTGTCAGGTTAATGAGGAGTGATTTTGTAGCCACCTCTGTAGAAGCCTCTACTTTGTTCACAGACGCTCTGCAGTCCAAGCAAAACAGTTGGTTTGTCGTCTATTCTACCGAACCGAACTCCTCAAACCCTACTGAACTGCCTCCTCACTTGCTCAGACCCAAAACCTTATAGATATGCTTGAAATATATTTAACATCCAGCCCATTAGCAAATTCTGTCAGCTCTACATTGAGAGCATATCCCAAATGTGGCCACTTCTCACCACCTCCATTGCTCCCATATGGGTGGGTCTCACCTGAACTATTTCGATAATCTTCTAAACGCCCTCCCCTGCCAGCCTGGTCTCTGTACAGAAGGCAGAGTGCTAACACCCACTAGGCAATATCACTCTTGTGCTTGAAAAAGGCTTCTCCTCTTATCTAGTTAAGTTCGAAACCCCTCACCATTGCTTAACAAGCTCCTACATAAACTTGCTGTCAGCCACTTCTGTGATCACTCTAGTCTAGGCACGACGCCTCCCAGATGGTCCATGATCACTGTGGCTGTTGTTCCACCTCAGGGATGTTCGCTTGTTGTTTGCCCAGCCTGCAGCGGTCTTCCTCAGATGCCTGCAGGGCTGGCTTGCTGACAGAGGTCACCTCTGGTCACCTTTGGTGCCACTGCCGGTGGGAGGGAGGGGATTGTTGGGCAACACAATCAACAAATACTGATTCCGGGATCACAGCATGTTTAAGGGCCCTAAAGATTATTTTAAAGATCATCTCACCCAACCACTTTATTCTACTCAATATGGAATAAAAAGAAGTTCATAGATCAAATGCACTATCAGATGTGACCCAACTGGTTAGTAGCAGATCAAGGTCTACAACCTGGTTCTCCTAACTCCGAATTCAGCACTCTCTCCCTGGTCATTCGGCTGGTCAAATCTGTTCACTTATGAAGTAGTATTTGTATATACTGGAACAAGTCAATTTGATCAGCATTACTCAATACATTACTGGATACATGACTTATAACTAAATTTCAAAGTGCCCTGTGGAGAACTTTCATTAATATTCTAAACATCACTTATTTAGGTGTTGAGAAAACTTTTTCAATTGCCTTGTATACTTTTTTATTTCCCCCTAATTATTGTGACCTCCTATATACTTTTCCAATAAGTATTAAAGAGGTAACAATCTAGAAGAGAGCTTGGACGTGCGCATAGATAGTGATTTTCAATGAAAATGGTAGGAAGTTAGCTGCTGTTTCTGGATGGTTCATAATGGGAGCAGCGTGAGAGCTGGAAGCAGGCGGGGAGGAAAGGTTTCCTCCAGCTGTGGAGACAAGGGACACGGCAGGCAGAAGCGGACACGGACGGAGAGATGGCGGGGATTTGGACACTAGGAATAGAAGAGAGCGATTCAGCTACAGAGAAAAGCAAAACCTGCTCTAAAACAGAGGATTCGCTGCTGTTCCCACCGTTTGTCCACACACCGGAAGCAGAAACTGGTGAACAGGAGTCTCTGCCACCTGCTCCGCGGCCCCTCCCCACCCCTCACTACTGGCTTGGGTGAACTCGAGCAGCTATTTCATTTTGTTTCACAGGATATTCCTGGTGGACAAATTGCCCTTTTCTGACACTGTTGGGAATAGTTGAAATACTTGCCTCAGGATTGTTATTCATTTCAATTTGCATAAAGTGTCAGATAACATGCTTACGTGATTCGATGACAGAAACACTGAGAATTCCTGGCAAGCTCAGGCTCAAGGAAAGAAAAAGGCAGTAAACCCTCTGCCCCCACCCAGAGCCACTGCCGTCCACCCCCTGCCTGGAGGCTGAGTGTGGGTCCCCGGGAACCGGACGTGCCTTCCTGTCTGCACTTGGGCCGTGCGGTCGTCCGCGTTTCCCAGACGCCACCTGAGTTGTATCCCGCACTGCACACCATGCCAGCCTCCTCTGTGAGCCGGCCTCCTGTCTCCCTGCAGTGAACCTTCGCCGGGGGGGGCCTGAGTCCCACACGTGGCCAGGAGACTCTCAGGCTCTGACCCCCGAACTGTCCCTAGCACTGGCCTCTCAGATGCCCGGCTGGCTGTGCAGGGAAAAGAAGCATCTTTCTTTCCCATCTTGGACTCATGTCTGAGTCACGTACAACAAAGGACAGGTTAACGAGGGAAAGCGTACGTATTTATTTAGCGTAAGTTTTACTTGACTTGACGGGGGACCTTCAGAAACGAAGATCCCAAGAACGGGAAACCCGTGCATCTTTGTGCTTAGGTTGGTGAAGGACGGACCGTCGTGCCGGCCGAACGGTTGGGCAAGGCCGGCGTGATCCAGCGGCGAGACACTGGGGTGGGGGCGGTACTGTGTGATCAGATTCCTTTCTGTGTCCCTGTGTCTTTAGAGATGAGGACATTCCTTTCTTCTGGGCATAGGGTCTCAAATGAGGGTCTCATGACCTGCTTCGGGAGAGAACTGTGTGGGAAGAAGGTCAGAGAGACCTTCCTGCTTCTGCTGTTTTCTCAAATACCAAGGTGCCACCAAGGGGTAGCATGTCCCGAGCCCCATCATCTGCTTCCCTCCAACCCTGTTTTTCACCCAACTGCATGTTGCCGGAGTCCTGTCCGTTCTCACCAAGAGAGGGACAAGACGAGTGACTGCGCTCTGTCGTTCCCGGCCCTGTGGCCGTGTCTGTGGCAGGCCACCAGCACCTTCCCTGCCGCCAGAGCCCCGCCCGCCTCTTTCCTCAGCCCCGGTCCCCTTTCCCACGTCCGTCTGTTAGGTGGCTGTCACGACAGCCCCGCTGCCTCTTCTGCTTTGCTATGACTGTCCGTACAAGGTGCTTTCACTTCTAGTTCTCACTTTGCTCCTCAACTTCAGTGTTTTCCCTAGGAGTCCACCCAGTGTCTTCCCAGCCTCTGCAGGAGGGCGCGCTGTTTGGGCTCACAGTGCAGACGCTGCGCGGCCCGGCCGGCCGCCTTGCTGGTGGTCCTCTGCAGCATCAAGCAAGGACTGCAAATGAGCCTCTCTTTCTGATGGTTTAATCTACCTTTTTCAACGATCTTAGCAGTTACTTGTGAGTTTTATTTTTTCAATTTTGTCTGTTTTATGAAATCAAAAGAATGTGTTATCTTTTACACAGATCATAGGCCTAGACCAAATCTAGGGGGAAGAAAGGTTTTAAAGCCTCTGGAGATTCAGAAGTGTAATTTTCCCACCTAATTAGAGTTGATATCTCAGTGGCATTTGCAATAAAGAAATCTCTGAGCACAGGGTTAGGAGTATGTCTGTTAAAACCATTTCTGTGTTAATGTCTAAACTGTGCAGATATATATTGAGGTTTTTATATCTAGCTCTTCCTTATCCTTTCTGGTTTTATAAGGTAATACACATAAGCATCTGAAATAGTGCCTGACATGTGCTAAGTGGGAAATAAATGTTACCTATTAAAGCATTCTGCACTGCTGTGTGGATGGGCAGGAAGACTTAGGAATGGCTCCTTCTTTGTGTTTAGGCTGCTCCCAGCAGAAATTAACTATGTGCCCACGTCCCCTAAACAGGCAGGGTGAACGTCATAGGAAGCCAGTGTTTGCCATTGGCTCATCATCAGTGTTCTCCACCCAGGACGCATGGCCGAGAGGTGTCCTCTCCCCTGGATTGGCAGTCTTGGCCTTGCTCAGGGGTAGGAAAGGACACATGTTTCACCTCTTAAGCTCCTCAGTGGTCAATGATAAGGAAATCGGGGCAAAGGCCAGACATTTTCCTGCCAGGACATAAAGAGCTTTTCATGGCAAGGACTATCTGTGAACTCCAGGCCAGCAGCCTTTAGCCACAAAAGGAGGCCTGCCAAACCCCAGCCTTTTGGTCTGCTACTACCCATCCTTTAGAGGGTGGGGAAGTATCTAATTGAATAATGCAGACAAAATACCCCTATTTATTTTTCAGTATGTTTAATATCAGTGGAGTTGCTCACACCTGCATTTTTCAAGGGAGTCGGCACTTGACTGCATTTCTTAATTTACAAGACTGGTATTCCCCACGCCCCATCTTTTCCCTGCCGCTAGTGAAAGAAAAGAGAGACATGTAGCCTTGTGTCCCAGAGGTGAATGAGCCCTGCTTAGGAGGCAAAGGCCACTTGGAAGCACTGGGCCAGACATTGGAATCTATATAGTTAAAATAAAATAATATACCTAAATTAGTGGTACTATATTAGACGTTAATACCACACCAGTTTCGTTTTCTTTCTTATGTGTGGCAAGAAATTTGGAGTCCTGTGTACTGAGGAGATGGAGGCGGATTCCTTCTCCACTCCGGTGTGGAGTGGGTCTGCACAGTGCCGGGCCCAGGTGCCAACCTCACGTTCTTCCCAGAGGAGACCCATCGTCCCGACCACAGAATGTGTGCCCCTAACGGCCAGAATTTCCCTTCGCACATCTAGGGTATTGCAGGCCATGCCACGGGAGGCTGGCAGAAGTTTCTTCTCCATTCACACCTAAGGGGTTTCCAGAAAGGAGACTCAAGTAGCTGATGTTCTCTGAAATTCTGGCAACAGCAAATTGAGCATAATCAGGGGAAGGGTAGCCAGTCACGTTTGCGCAACTGTTTTGGTATTTTGCCGCTTGACAAATTCTAAAATGCTGCATTTCCAGCTGTGTCCCAGCCACTTTCAGCTCAGTTTCACGATTTCTTTAAAAAATAAAAAAATAAAAATAATAACACTAAGTTCTTATGTCC
>VBSM01000725.1:3653129-3681553 GCA_008086735.1 Cheirogaleus medius
AAAAAGAAAAGGAAAAATGATCTCGCATATTAATCAATTATCAGTAAATATCAAACTTTTACTCTGTACTCAAATTGAGCCTGGTTACTGTGCTCTCATGAAAGTCACAATTTGGTTGTGGCCATATGTCCAAACGAGAGTAAATGATATCAAAAGAGCATAGTTGTGTGTTTTTTTTTTAATGTGGCACCTATTAAAAGTAAGTGCTAAAAAATGTGAACAAAGGTGAATTGTATAACAAAGGTTTCTCAAAAGAGCTGGATCATGATAGGATCTTAAATAATAGGTACACTTTAGCAGAAGAATTCAAAGATGTTACTTTTTGTGATGTGGGGCAGAGAGTTGGGCCTGGCACAGATGAAGGGCGTCTGCCGGATTGGGAGGGCTTCTCCTGGTAAGAGCTGCGCACATAGTGGGGCAGGTTGTGTTCTGATGGGTCTTGAGCAGGCCTCCAGCACTCACGCGCCGAGCAGGGGCCGAGCGCCGGCTGCGGCCAGGCACGGGGCCGGGCGTGGGGGAAGCACCTGCAGACCAGGCACGGGGCCGGGCGTGGGGGAAGCACCTGCAGACCAGGCATGGGGCCGGGCGTGGGGGAAGCACCTGCAGACCAGGCACGGGGCTGGCAGGGCCTGTGAGGGAGGACAGGGGCGCGTGAAGGGGCGGGAGGGAGCGGGCGTCGGCTGGGCCCACACCAGCGTGAAACCCGGGTAAGGATGAAGCTCAAAGTGTGGCAGTGGAAATAGAAAAAGAGAATGTTAGTCATGTTATATGGAAAATAAGTTAACTGAATTTGGTAACTGACTGTTGGTAGGAATGGAAGGAGACATGCATTGACCATAAGTAGAGCTTTTCAAGCCTGAGAGAATATTGGTAGAATTAGCAGAAAAATAAAAGCTGTGAAGACAGTGCATTCTTTATGGAGATGAGTGATTTTGTTTCAGAAATAAAATCACTTCTAGAATGACTCAGAAGAAACAAGCACACACTCCTTTGAAGGTACGCTTCCAGAGAGCTGATGGCCATGCCAAATACTCAGGTGAATACCTACAGTGAATTACCAGGTAATCCCCCCACTAAGGGAAGTTAACAGCTATCTCCATTTTACAGATGAGGAAAACTGAGACTGAGGAAGGGAACTTAGTCCATGTCATTCAACTAGACAGGTGAGGGAGGGTAGAATTCTATACAAACCCTTCATTCTCTAACACTACTGCTGTCACGTAGGTTAAAAAACTCTTATTTTCTGATTGTGAAAAAAATTTATTCTAGCTAGTAATTATTAGCATTAAATATTTGTGTTTTTCTGCATGCAGTAGTAACACATGTGCCTTATAAAAATATTCAAATATAAAAGACAATGTAAAATGTAAGAAACTCTAATAATCTCATGCCCTCAGAAAAACATTGTAAATAGTATTTTATATATTATTATAGATTGAATTATCTATTCTAGTTTTTAAGTAAGTCATATTACCTTTCTGCTACACCTTGATTCTTAGTATAAAAGATAATCCTGTTAGGTGTGTGAGGCGAGTAACGGTTCATCATATTCACCGCTTAACCTTAGGTCTGTGTCAAATGACTCCAGTTCTTGATGAGGGAAAGGAATCTTCTTCCCAGTTCTCTCTCCTTGAACAATCCAACTCTCTAGGCTTAACCTATCTCTGCCAATTTCCACACCTTTAGCCTTCAAGTCAAAGAGTCATCCTTGTACATTCTGATCTTGCCTCCTCTGCATGGATGTGCCTTTCTTTATCCACATCTGACACAATCTGAATTTGCATGAACCTTCATGATCATCTTTTAATCAATATCCCAGTATCCGATATCCCCAGACTTCCAACCTCAGGAAAACTGACTGAGATTCGAAATACCACGTATGAGGAATGTGTGGACATGAATGTATGAATGTCAGGAGGGAGAATGCGGGGTTGTTTTTCAGGGGTGAACACACTCTGATGAGATGAGAGGGTGCAACGTGGATGGGTGAGAAGTCGTAGGCTTCATTCAACCACACTTTATGCCGCTTCCTGCCCTGAGCACGCGGGCTGCAGCGGTGAGTGCAACAGACAGTGCTGGGACGTGAGCTCATGTTTCACGGGGAAGACAAGCAGGTGAATAAACACGGCATTTGCAGGCTGTGACAATGCGATGAAGGAACATAGAGCATGAAGACATAGAGCATGTCAGGGAAGTTTCTTCAGACAGAGTGACCAGAAGTAGTTCCTTTGGGCTGAGACCTGAAGGACATAAAAAATTTGTTCTTCTCACTTATCATCTACTCATTGGTTCAATCTCCATCTTGACTGAACCTAATCTGTTCTCCACACCTACAACCACGCGGCTGAAATTCGCTGGATAAAATCGTATCTTCCAAGTGCCTAGATTCACTTTAAATGGATGAACAGAAATGTCAAAGAAGCAATGCTCGACACCCTAGAACTCCTACTCAGCCCCCAGAGTGTGCTTTCTCACTCAGCTCTCCCAGGTCCTAGCAGATAATAGGGTCCACCATAGATGATGGCTCAAAGGACTTCAATGAAAAGGCCACTCAAAAAGGCATGGGAAGACTTAAGGGAAGCATTAAGGAATGTTATGGATCCCAGAGATGAGCATGAGTGGGCAGCCGTTTCATCCTCAAATCTGATGGGGCAAGAGGAGGAGGAAGCAGTGTCACTGAATCTGGAGCTATGGAGAAGAGGCCATCGGGCAGGAGCAGGGACACAGCCATTGGCATGGAGGGAGCAGGGAAGAAACATCTAGACTTTTCTCTCTCCTGCCCCCCAATCTTCTGCCTGTTGCTCGTTGTCAAATCCCACCAAGACTGACAAGGTAGTTAAATGATGCAGTCAGGAGGGGCAGTTTCCCAGACTCAGCAGGGCAGAAGATGGAGACAGGGATGGGGTGCCAACAGAGAATAAGGAACATTCCACTCCTGGGTGCCAATTTCATGCCTTCTCCTTGTGCCTCAAAACCTCATATCCATGGCATGCTCACGTTGGAAATCAGTTCAGTGGTTTCCTATAAATGTGAACATAAACCCAGTGAGGATACAAAAGTGATTCCATCATGGATGCTCATGGATGCCATGTTGGCTTCTGATTGACCCTAGTCCCGTGAGCACCTCCTGATTCCTACGTTATTTACTGTCCTCAGCATAAGAACAGGTACTCGCTATAAATCCTGCTTTAGAGCAAAACAACCTTGCTGTGATTGCACAAGTTATACTCTATGGCACATATATAGCATTGTCACCTGTTCTGGAGGGTGGCTTTCATTGTCTCTATGGAGCACTCACACCCTTTCCCTGTGGCATATAACCCCTGGGTCTGAGGACTTACTGTGCAGAGATCTACCTGTCTTGCAGCCACCCAAGACTTCCATCTGTAAGTTCCCCAATAAACTGCTCTTTACTGACAAACTCAGTTTGTCGGCCTCGCTCTTTGGTTTCTCGGCTGGCTCCTGCGGCATTCGGGTGCTGCTTTGTATAGATGACCCTTTTGTGGAACACCCACTGATCCTATTTCCTAGTATTTACCCAAGAAAGATGAAAATTGATGTTCACACAAAACCTGCACATGAATGTTTAGAGTGGCTTTATTCAGAATCCCCCCAAACTAGGAATAACCCAAATCTATGCAATGGTATTCCACGCAGCAATGAAAACGAATGAGATACAGACACAAGAGAAACACAGGAATTTCAAATGTGCTGTGTTAAGTGAAAGGACCCAGACTCAAAAGGCCACATACTATGTGATTCTGTTCACACGACATTCTGGAAAAGGCAGAATAGGGGACAGAAATCAGGTCAGGGATGCTTCGGTCTGGGGTGAGGACAGGGCTTGACCACAACGGGGCACAAGGGACTTTGGGGCAGGCAATGTGACTGGTCTCTATACTGACTGCAGTGGGGACTGTGCATGTTTGTTTGTCAAAGTCATGAAGCTCTACATGAAAAGGGGTGGATTTTATCAGATGTAAGTAATGTCTCCAAATTAAGGAACAGATCATTTTTAATGAAATAAAAATGTTTTAATGAGTAAAAAGCTAATAATACTTCAATAAACCTGTCTTAACTAAAACGCCATCCACATATCTCCTGTCCAACTCTCAGATGATGGTTTTAACTTCTACATCACCAGTAAAATAGGATACCTCTTGGGAAAACCTCTTTATATTCTCACCAGCAAGTTCTGAAAACCCATCGGTGTCTGCAGTTTCCCCTCCGTCTTTCCTGGTGTTTCAGAGGAAGGTGTTTCATGGCGACCTCCCGTCGCCATGGAGGCAAAGGCTGCCTCAGGTGCCCTGTGACAGGGGAGGCATCTTCCTTCCCAGCTTAGGTTCATGACTGAGGCCCCGTCACAAAGGACAGATTAGCAATGACAATGAAAGAATCATACAAATGTATGATGTGCGTGTCTTGAGAGACTACAGAAATGAAGACCCAAACAAACAGGGAAACCTGTGTGTTTTTCCGTTAAGTTTGGCAAAGAAATGGAAAGTTGTGGAAAAGTATGATTAGACAAAGTGAACATGGTCTAAAGGTAATACACTGGGGGGTGGAGTTAGCAAGATCTTTCTCTGTGCCTCCGTGCCTTCAGAGATAAGGACGTTCCTTTCCTCTAGGTATAGGGAGGGCACCTCTTCAATGAGGGTCTCGTGGCCTGCTCAGGGGAACAAGGGGAGGGGAGGGGGAGAGCCACCCTGCTGTCTTCTCAAGTGCCACGGTGGGTGCCGTGTTTGGGGGTAGCGTGTCCTGGACACTGTCATCTGAATTCTCTCCTCCCGCCACCTCGGTCCCTTCCCTCCCGCAGATCATCGCAGACAGGGCAGCCTCCCTCCCTCCATGGCACCGCCCACCCCACCTTCCGCCCCAGCCCTCTGCTCCTTCACAGCAAGCACCGTGAGTGGTTACCTGCTCAGAGCTTTCCCTGCTTCCTCGCTTCTAATCCACTCTTTACGATAATTCTGAAAAATTTCAAATGTAAAGAAAACGACAAATAATAGTAGAATAATTACTCGTGTTTTCAATACCGGAATCTAGCAGATGTTAACACTTAGCTATATTTGCTCAAGATCTTTATCTTTTTTTTTTTTTTTAAGAAATAAAACATGACCTACTATAATTGAATCCCCGTCTGGACTCTTTCCCAATCCTATTATCCCCTCATTCCCCAGAGGTGACCTCTGTTCTGAATTTGATAGGCATCATTCGCTCTATGGTTTTATATTCACTGTATCTGCATGTGTCTATGAACAACATACAAAATCGTGTATCTCTATACAACTACTATCTTATCGTACTTGACTTTGTCATTTGCGTCTTCAGTTGTTTCTTGCATCAGTTTCTCCCTTTGGCTTTTTTATTCATTGCTGGACTATGTTATTTCACAATTCTTTCAAAAAGAGTATGTGGGGATAAACTTTGGCATTTCTTGCCTGTAAGAAAATTTTCATATTGTCCACACACTGAAATGACATTTTTCTGAATACAAAATCATAGTTTCGAGTTACTTTCCCAGGCGGTTGCATGCGTTGCTCAGCTGTCTGCCTGCATCCTGCGTTGCCAAGGACTCACGTGACCGATGCCAAGTCCACTCAGGTTTCTCTCTCGTTCCTGTGCACGTGCGTGCTGTGTGTGTCTCCTTTCTCAGCTTCAGAGATTTTCCTCCATCCTTGGTGCTCTGAATTTCCGTTTGTACAGGTGAGAGTTGTTCTTCATGTCATCCTACTCTCTAAATCTGAAGACATGTCTTTGGAAAAAATTACACCTATTACTGTTTAAAAATTTCTTGCCCTGAATTTTCACTATTCTCTCCTCTACACGCCCATTAGACTGGCCTGGAATCATCTGGATCTACCCTTTCTTTTCTCTGCTTTTTTCCCAGACGTTTCCTCCTTTTGGCCTTGTGTTCCATGAGGATTCTTTGGATCTCTTCTCCATTTTCACAAATTCTGTTTTCTGGCTCATTTATTGAATTGAGGGTGTTTTTTTGGTTTGGGTTGTTTGTTTTTTTTTTAAGTTGGCAATCAAGTTTTGCAATTCCGAGGTCTGTATTTCATTCTCCAATGAGCAGAATATCCTCTTGCATTTATCTGAGGACCGCTGTCCTGTTCCTCTTCCATCAACTCTGTTTTCCTAGGCTGGTTGCGCTTGGCAGCTCTCTCCCGGGCGCTGCCTTTCTATAAGTGCGTGATGACCCCAGGTGACTGTAGGAGACCATGGTGCGAATGCCACCTTCCAGCCTCCTTTATAAAGGAAATGGCGGGACCGCTGCCCAGCGGGAGGTACCAGCAGCTGTTCTCCCTCAGGGACAGGCTCTCTGTTTGTTCTGGGTGTTACTGCCTTCTGGACACTGGGTCTCTCTCCTGCGTGCTCCTAGGCACACTGTCCTGTACCCACTGCCCACCCCAAAGTTCTGTGTGTGTGTGTAGGGGGTGTGGGATGCTGAAGGGTCCCCCGCCTGGCTGTCGCATTCCTCCCCACGACCCCACTTGCCTCTCATGCCCACACCTATAGATCGCCCCCTTTGCACATAATGACTCCTTCCTATTTGGAGTGTGGCTTTCTTACCCAAACTGAACTCATCTGCCTTTTCCCAACTTTCAGGGATTCCACATGGTTTAACACATTGACTGCCATGTGAGTTGTATTTAACTCAAGCTAGTTTTGAGCCCGGGGCCTCATGAAGCAAAACCCTACAGTTGGTTCATGAAAATCTTACTTGTTGATGTTCTTATTGTTACAATTAGTATTGATAATTTAATTCTAAAAATGTGGATTGTGTTGCATATAACTCACCCACAGGAAACAATAAAAAATAACCAATTAGAAAGGATGGTTTTGTTTTAATAAGACACTGTGGCCCCAGGGAAAATATTTGTTTTCTAGTGTGTCAGTCAATGTGTTAAGCTACAAGGGGCACTGCCTTTTGTTTTGCTTCCCGAACCATGATGTATTTGTTCAGCGCCCTTGTCTACCCATATATCGACTGGGACAAGAGGGGAAGGACTGAAGCGTGTACTCATTCTGTCACCTTAAATCATAATTCTAAGCATTAATTTTGTAAGTGATCCCATAATAAATTGTCCTATTAGAATTAAAAGGGTATTTTTTTTCATATTGGATCATCCTAGCATTCCCTAGCGATGAGTATGTGTGTGTCTGGGTATCTTACTCTCTTATCTCTCACATTTCTTGGTTAGCACTTCCAGACCATTGCAAGTAACAGTGGTCAGGGTGGGTGGCCTGCTCAATCCCTTTTCTAGCAACTCTGCCCCTCCCCACCACAGTGTTCCTACAGGCATCTGTACCTCTGAACACAGTTCTCGAGACTAAAGAGAGACACCTGGCACAGGTTGCAGGCATCAGGCCTTCTTTTTCCAGAAATTTGAAAAAACAGTAACACAAATACATAATTAAAAGCTGCAATAAGTAAAATGAATGGAGCTGTAAGTGGTTGAATTCTGAAGGATCTCATCCGGCTGGAGAGTAGAGAAGGGTTCTAGACAGGAAGGACCCAGGTGAGGGCTATGAGAGGGGACTGAGGGGTGGAAGGAAGGCCAGGATGTCTAGGGATGGAGCCCCGAAGAGGGTGCCCTCCTTCCCTTCCTGCTCCTCCTCCTTCTCCTCCTTCCTTGAGAAGGACAGTGCCTGTGCCCCACATTGCCCCAAATGCCTTCCTGGCCCCAACCCACAGGTGAGGAGGAAGAGCCGGAGGGGACCCCCACCCTGAAGAACACTGAAGCTCTGTTAAAGATTTTGGTTCTCATCTGTAAGAACAAAAGGAGCAATGAAGGGTGAAGAACTGTACCACGACTGGATGTGCAGGTTAAAGAAGAGCCCTGACCTTATTTCAGAGAATGGGAATAAGTGAGGTGAGATGACAAGCAAACCTCTCATGAGGCTGTTTCAGGGGCTGTACCCTGTTCCTTCCTGACTTTAATGGGAATGCCTTGTTGTCACAAAACTAGTGTGATGATGGCTGTCTGTTTCGGATAATTCTGTTAACTCTGAGAATGAAGGGCAGTTATTTACTAGATTGCTCAGAGCTCTTTGTTTTTATTTGAAGTCAAAAATGGAATTGAATTTTATAAAAATATCTTTTTCTAAATTTTTTGAAATGATAATTCTTTTTTCTTTTTTGGTTAGTAATATGTTAAAATATATTTCTTATAAATATGGAGGAAAACCAACCTACTTGGTCATGTGGTGTATTTATTTGCTGATATGAGAAACTGTTTTTTTAAATTTATATTAATGAGAGGAACTACCTCTCCTGAGAGGTAGTCTCTGTCCAGTTTGGTTGTTAATGTGATCATAGCTTTTTAGCTTTTCTTTTTTGAGACAAGGTCTTCCTCTGTCATCCAGGCTAGAGTGCAGTGGCATCATCACAGCTCACAGCAACCTCAAACTCCTGGGCTCAAGCGATGCTCCTGCCTCAGCCTCACCAGTAGCTGGGACTACAGATGTGTGCCACCACACTCAGCTAATGTTTTGTTTTGTTTTTTCTTTGTAGAGACTGGGTCTCACTATGTTGCAAAGGCTGGATTGTAGCTTTTAAAAACAGGTTAGGAGTAGCAATTTAAATAGCAAAGAAGTGTTATTGAATCCTGAAAAGAATTTATCCATGAAACTATCTTGGCCCAGACCCTGTGGGGAGAAATGGTTCTTTGACAACTTTGCTATCAATAATTTTTCCCTTCGTTATTTATCTTATTTTTCTTTAATAAGGTTTGAATTCTTTGTAAGTTGTCCATTTCATCCAGCTTTTAAAAATGATTAACATAGATTGGAATATAAATTTCTTTTTTTCTTAATCTACATATTAATATATCTAAATTCCTTCTCTCATTCTTAATTTGCATTTATTCCTTTTTCTCCTTGATTAATCTTTCTGGAGCTATGTTTAATCTCATCATTTAGAATGATCAGCTATGCGATTTTTTTCTATATTGAATGCATTAATTTGTTTATCTTCCTATAATCTGCTTATTTATTAATAATTTATGATTTGCTACCATCTTGAGTTGAATATTTATTTACATTCATTTTCCTTATCTAATTCATTCTTTTGAAGCTATGCATCTTCCTGTGATTACTGCCTTGACCACATCTTACATAAATATGCAAGTATATTTAACATCATTTTAAAATCCAAAAGTGCCTGCTGCTTTTTTTAATGTTGTGAACAATATCAATTTTATTACTCTGACTTATTTCTTGATTTCAAATCCCCACACTTTGATGCAGGCTTAAAATACCATATATTATAAGGCTCTTAGCTCTTTTGTCTTGACATTGATGCATGATGTGCTTTTCTTACCTTCTTTTCCTTTCCTTTGTCTTTATCACAATAGGCAGATCACATCTTGGTGTCTGCTTCACTAGAATTTGGTTGGAAACCACCGTACCTTCATCTTCCCAGCTCAGAGGCAAAGCATCCTTTGCAGAGTAATACCCAGAAACACACCTTTTTCTCATCAGTTGCTCTTAAAGTGTGCTGAAACCTGTGATTAAAATAGGTACTTTTTTTTTAGGTTTCAATACTCAATATTCTAAGAATGAAGTGACATCAGGGAAGTAATTGCTATAGTGCAAGATGTTGAAAGGGTGAATAATAAAAATCAGATGGATTTCTTGGAAGGGAAATAAGTTTACAGTTCAAACACAGGGCCTGGGTGGAGACACAGAACCAGGAGAAGGAATTGAAACACGTGAGAGTTGGGGTAATGGTCAGAACAGCTGGAAATATGAGACCGAAGGAGCAGGCAAGCCTGAGAGTCCACAAAGACAGGATGACCAGGAGGACAGAGCTTCACTTTGTGGTAGGTCCACCAAACGTCTTTTGTTCCCCTGAAGCTATTGTAAGAATTGAGAAGCATAATGTGTCCAATTAAGCCTGTTTGGTTTTTACATGTTTTCTCATATTTTTATTATTACTCAATAGCCTTTTGGTTTTTGTGATGCATCCTTTGCTGCTGGATAAAGGCGAAACTATGAAAGTTGTGAGTAAAAACTTTTCAAAGGAATAAGGGGACAGTCACCAGCCCCTGGAATAGGAAGCCACATCCCTAAGCCAGAGCATGCTCTTTCTTGGAAGGATTCCACCAACTTGACATTGTTTACTCTCCATCTTCATGGTAGCTTTCCTCAAGATGGCCTTTATCAATCCATCCATTCCGTGCCTGCTGCTGCTTCCTCCAAGAGGTGGACTCTAATGCCCCTCTCCTCAGAGTGACCTGCTTAGCCAACAGAATGCAGCAGAAGCAGTGTGGCTTCTGTGGCTCCCCACATTGAGTCATAAGAAGCCTTGCAGTTTCCACTTGGGTCTCTTGACCACTTGCTCCTGTAAACCATCAGCCATGCTATAAGAAGTCCGTGCACATATGGTAGTAACATTCATCAGTGTCTGGCAGATGGGAGGAGGGCGGAGGGGGTGGGTATATTCACACCTAATGGGTGCGCACTGTCTGAGGGATGGACATGCTTGAAGCTTTGACTCAGGTGGGGCAAAGGCAATATACATAACCTAAACATTTGTACCCCCATAACATGCTTAAGTAAAAAAAAATTAAAAAGAAGAAGTCTGTGCCACTTGGAAAAACCATGTACGGGTGTGCCTGTCATCGACCTCAGCTGGCATAATGGCCAGGCTTTGAGTGAGCCTTCTTGGCCATCCAACTCGAGTAGACCCTCAGTTGACTGCAGCAGCATCTGATATCTGTCTGCAATTGTGTGAGAGTCACCAACTGAAAAACAAGCTGAGCCCAGTCCATCCACAGAACTATGAGAAATTATAAATGTTTTATACCTCAAAGTTTTGGGGTAGTTTTTTATGCAACAGTAGACCAGAATAATCCTCTAAGTTTCAATGACCCAAAGAAATGCCCTTCCGAGGGATGCACATATTCTTTACCTCTTTAGACGTATTGTGCCTTCCTAAGGTTAAAGTCAAACCACACCGACTGGGAGCATTTATACTTTTAGCATTTCTGCTTTGGTCCATTACTGTGCTATTTATTACTCAAAGAGCAATATCATATCCAGGTTCTTATTGAAGACAAAACACCTCATTTTTGTCCCCATTAATCACCGAATAGTAATTATGGTGACTCTCCAGGCTCTGATTTTCGTAAACTGATGAGTTTGCTGTTCGACTGAGTTGCAGTTCAACTCTACAAATATCTATCGACTGTGTGTTATGTGCTGTGATGGAGACTGTGGGGCTTACAAAATAAATAAATTCCTGCTCTCAAAGACCCTTTAGTTCAGGACAAAATTTAATTCAAATATAAAGACATTGTAATTCAAGGAACAGCGTGATGGGTGCCAAGCGTAAGAGGCACAAATAAAGTCAAAATAGGGCTGAAAAGAGGAAGACGACAAATGTCATTCAGGGGACAGCGTGTGGGCAGAAAGGACAGAAAGACCTAATTCAAATCCCAGATCTGCCACGAACCTGGACAAGCTATTTAACCTACTGTATTTATAATATAGGGAAAAAACACACTTTGTTAACCAACATTCTTCTAATTTTTTTTTTTGAGCAACTATTTTACAGGCCTGTAAGAATTAGATAACATAAGAAAAAGAAACTAGCGGCTATCTCATGGAAGGTGCTATGTTGATGGTAGCTGGTGTTGTCATCATCACTGTCACCATCACTCAGTTTGTGGGATTAGAAAAGACTTAATGGGAAAATGGCATATGAGCTGGGACTTTAAAAAATGTTCTTACCTCACACCATGTATAAAAATTAAACTCAAAGTGGATCACGAGCCTAAAGGTAAGAGTCAAAACTGTGTCTTAGAAGAAAACATGATCTTTGTGCCCTTTGTAAATCTTTGTGATCATGGATTTGGCTATGGGTTCTTAGACATGATGTCAAAAGCATGAACAACAGAAGAAAAAATAGATGTATTAAACTTTATCAAAATTAAGGTCTTTTGCTTCAAAGGACACTTTCAAGAGGGTGAAAAAACAGCTCAGAATGGAAGAAACTATTTTCAGATAAGGGATTCATATCTGGAATATATAAAGAATTCTTACAACTCAATAATAAAACAATAATTCAGCCAATTAAAAATAAGCAAAGTATCTGAATAGAGTTTTCTCTCAAGATGACATACAAATGGCCAATAAGCACATGCAAAGATTTTCCCCATCAATAGTCTTCAGAGGAATGCAAATGAACTACAGTGAGACACTACTTCACACCCACTAGGATGATTATGATCAAAAAGTAAGATGATAACAAGTATTGATGAAGAAATTGGAACCTTCATACACTACTGATAGAAAGTAAAATGGTGCAAACATTTTGGAAAAACGACAGGCGGGTCCTGAAATGGTTAGACAGAGTTACCATATGACCTAATACTTTCACTCCTAGGGATATACCCAGAAGAATTAAAAACATGTATTCAAATAAAAACTTGCACACGAATGTTCATAGCAACACTATTCACAACAGACAAAAGGTAAAAACAACCAAAATGTCCATCAGCTGATGAATTGATTAAAAAAAATGTAGTCTATCCATATCCGTGGGGGAATATTTGATTACGGAAAGAAATGAAGTACTGATACATGCTATAATATGCATGTACTTTGACAATGTAATGCAAGGTGAAAGAAGCTGATCAAAAGACCATAATTATTTAATTTTATTTATAGGAAATGTCCACAGTAGGCAAATCTGTAGAGATAGAAAGTAGGTTAGTGGTTTTCCAGGCTGGCAGGATCAGAACTTGGGTAATAACTAAAAAGTAAAGGGTTTCTTTTCAAGGTGATGAAATGTTCTGTAATTGATTACAGTGATAATTATGCAGCTCCGTGAACATACAAAAAACACTGAACTGGGCACTTTGGATGGGCAAATCAACCAAACAATGATGTCCAATACTTCAGTACATGGGGATAAGGAAAGTGAGAGGAGGTGGCACAAGGACCCAGTTAGAGTCCAGGGTGACGAATGGGCAGAGGTGGGGCGTGATCAAGCAGCAGATATTTGTAGGTGAAAAAGTTGGAAATTAGCCTCCCGTGAGTCACTCTGGTAGAATGCCGTGCGAGCCAGTCAGTAAAGACTGGGCTACAACTGGTACAGCAGAAAATGGGTTGGGGACCTGAACTAGGGTAGTGGCCATAGAAATGGAAAGGAGGGGACACACCCAAGAAATACTGTCTGCCATGGTTGAATTAATAGGACATTAATTATGTCTATTGAATGGGGACTTCATTGTAGGGGGGACCCAAGTAAGACTGCAGTTTTGAGTCTAACGATAGGACGAATGATGCTTAACGGATAGAAATCAAAAGTCGGGAAAAGGAGCTGACTTGGCAAGGCCGCACGGTGACGTAGGTTGGGACAGACAGACCAGAAACACGGAAAGTGCAGAGCGAGATGAGCAAAGGCAGGACGAGGAAAGCACGCACCCTAGCTGTGAAGTGGCCTAACCGCTTACCTCGCTCTAGCAGGGCCGCACTGCTGTTGTTTGGTTTTGTAGGTGGTTGGGGGTTGGTGAGGTTTGAAGGAGACTGGCATTTATTGAGTGTTTACTATGCATCAGGCACTCTCTTAAGTTTTTAAAATATGCATTGTCAGGATTTAAACTCAAAAACATTCACTAACTAGAATCTGCCCCTCCCCCACTGACCTTCTTTGGAACGATGCAGTTGGTACCTTAAAGCTCCATGGCTCTGCCCCTGAACCCCCTTACCTCTGACCTCTCCCTTCCTTGTATGTGTGCACCTCCCCCGCTCCTTCCACTCCCTCCCACCCCACCAGCGTCTCTTCAGGCCTTTGTTGAACCCAAGGGGTTTCACAAAGACAAATGTGCACTGGATTTGAGGCCACGGTTAAGTGCTTGCTGGGAATCTGGCGGAGGCCCACCCACACGCCCATCTCGTTTATAACTGACGTCACCGGCTTCAGGGCTGCCACAGACAGAACGGGTATGCTCCCCCATCCTCTCCACCTAATCTCAAACACCAGGGAGGAAAACTGCAGAAGGCTCATCTCTGAGCTTTCACAACAGCACATTGTAGCTCATCAGAGCCAATTCCTCAAGCCACTGGCTTTAATCTAAACCAGAATTTTTCATCTCCCCTTTCATGATCCCACTTTGGGGCTCTGCGAAGAGGTTGAGCAGCTTGTCCATATGTTATCGTTCTAACAAAAACATTCAGAGCCCAGTGATTATTAATCACCTGGCCTTATCATCCATTAAAGGAAAGTCTTATTAACAGAAAGGCGTATGTTTTGTTCCTAAATTCCAGAGATAAAAAACCAAAGGAGATGAGAAATGTAAACTAAAAATCCAAGTTGCCTTGGAATTTTCAAAATGAGCAATATCTTGTCAATGGCTTCTTTAATTAAACACTCACTGAAATAAAATATTCAGCCCTAGATGTGGTTGTCTGCATGCATTTCTCTTTTTATTCTTGTTATTCTTGTAATTTCTTATGAGTTCTGGAATTCCAGAAAAAATGGAGTAGTTTTAATCAGCTTTGTGAATAGTGTCCATAAATCATTAAGCCACATAAGTGATGATGACCATGTCTGAATTGGCCACTATGAGGAAACCATTTATAAACACCTAGCTGTATTCGGTTTAAAGTTATTCCTTAAATGGTTTATACATTGCTTTCCTTTTATGAAAAGGAAAGGAAAAAAGGAAAGCAATGTATAAACCATGTAAGAAACATGCTTAAATTAGAAGCCTAGTAGATGAGTGATAGAATAATTGTAAGCAATTTTGCAATGTTAATTTCCAAAGGCAGGGAATTGAAAGCAGGGCAAATGGATTTCATAGCAAAAAAACATCTTGGTTGGAAACAAATTATCAGAACAAAACCACGTGCACTGTGCACTTCTGTGACCTCTAGTTTTCAACCAACTGAAATAGACACTTGGGCCAAGGAAAGTTACATGGAAAATAATTTGAGTATCCATGTTTTTTTTTTTTTTTGCTTGTTATTTTAATGGAGAATACGTTGTATTTGAATCAGTATTTTTCAAAATGAGTCCCACAGAGCACAAGCATGGTGTGAGAACCCACGGAGGAAAACATTGGAGGACAACCACAGTCAGGAAGGTTTGGAGAACTGTCACATTCTTTACTTCCTCTTGGATTTACCTCTCACTTTCACATGATAGGGATTTTGAAGTCTTTCATGAGAGAAAACTCCAGAGTTTTCATTTTAACCTAAGTTCTCCCAAGCTTCACAGAGGGAATTTTTGTCTTTGTAATACCCACTAAAATTTTCTGAAAATAGTGAGTGTTCCACAAAGCACATTCAGGGGGACATCTAGACACCTGCCCCCAGGTTTGCTGTGCTTGGGGAAGGCCTGGGGCTTGGTGCATGCACCACAGCCAAGCACCAGCCTCCGTCCTGGGGCAGTGACTTCATTTTCAGGCAGAGCGTCTAAGGAGTTACCATTTGGGCACATGGTAGGCCCTTGATAAGTATTTGTTTGATGGGACAAAATTTAAATTAATGATGCTATCAAATGTTCCAGACACTAACTTGCCCAGTCAGATTGCTGCATTCTTTGGGATACATGTAAACTGTGTTTGAATTGGTGGCCTGGCTGCCATCTGATCAGAAGGGGCTTTGTCCTTGAATCTCTGAGACCTCAGCAATCTCAGCTAGCTCCACTTCAGATTGCAGTCCTGGAAATCTTACCATGGAGCCAGAGGATTATCAATGCAGCAATTGATCATGCTCAGCCTTGGGCATCCTCCCACATTTGGACATGCGTTTGAACCCTCTTTAACCCATCCCATAGTGGGGAAAGAGCATGTGCTTAGGCTTCAGACAAAACCTAAGTCTGAGTTCAAGTTTTGCTATGTACTTGCTTCTGAACTTGGGCGAGTTATTTACATCCTCTGAGCCTCACTCTCATCATCTGCAAAACTGGTATAAAAACAGAACCTACTTCACGGAGTTGTGAGGAATAATAATAAAAAAGACCATGTGTGTATGGAGCTAAAAAGCAGTGCCTGGAATACAAATGCCCGAATAATTCTAAGTGATGCTGACCACAATGAGATGATGACTCTTACTTTGGCGAGGGGAGGAAACCGGAAGTACAGAGTGGGCTCTGAGACTCTGAGAGAATATTGACCAAAAAGTCTGTATAGGGTTTCTAGCCAATATCACACGGCACTGTGAGCATTTCCATGCCTCCCAGTGACAGGCGCTACATGATACAAGAGTTCCAGAGAAAGGAGAGAAGGGAAAGTAGGTTACATAGTACTCAGCCACGGCTCCCAGAACTTCCAGATCATCCCTGAGGGGGAGAGCAGAAGCTCGCGCCCCCCCATGCCCAATTGTGAAGTCTGAGCTCCGCCCCGAACAGTAAGGCTGGACTGGGTCCCCTCTGGGGCTTTGAGCATAAAGAGTAACATCAGGGTACATCTACAGGGAGAGATCAAAACCTTAGCAAGCCAGAGCGCAGGGACTACCCTTGCCCGGCCGCCCTTCCCCGGGAGACCTGCTAGGGAAATACCCACACAAAAAATGCAGCAGGTGTGAGCTGGGGCTTCAGCCCCGACCACTGCATGGAATCAGGTGAACTGGGCTGGCCCCTTGGAGAGGACCTTGAGCTAAATAAGTCAGAGTGAAAGGCCAAGAATAAAGGGAAGCGCAGCCCACTCCCCTGCAAAGCGCACACGCCACCTCCCACCACTCCTCAGACAGGGAGGGGCACGTCCGCCAAGGAGAGCAGGCGAGGGTGAGCAAGGGAGACCAGGGAGCTGGCACCAGTGCCCAGAATAGCCACCCAGCATGCCCGTCCTGGGAAAGGGGGGCGGGAGCTGAGCTGCCTCCAGTGTCGGGGTAGGTAGACACGTTAGAGAAGGAAGAGCGTCTGAAGGAAAGAAAGAGAAAGATAGGAGGAAGCCTTCCCCCAGGGGTAGGAGGTCCAGACTGTCATTCATTCCGCAGTGGATATTTACTGAATACCAGGCACAGTTCTAGGCTCTGCGATTACACCCGTCAACGGGGCAGTTACTAAAGCCCTCCCCTCGCAGAGCTTGCACTCTGGTGGGTGTGGAAAGTCAACAAGAAACACAATGAACCTGTGAATTATATTTTATGTTAGCTGGTGACCCACGTTACGAAAAACAAATCAATGTGGTAAGAGGATTAGGAACAGCGGTTAGCGATTTTAAATACGGTAGTAAGCACAGACCTCACTGGAAAGGCCACATCTGAGCAAAAGTTCAGGAGCTGAGAGAGGAGCCATGTAGACCTGGGAAGAACATTCCAGGCAAGGGGGACAAAGCCTTGGGTCCAGAGCGTTCCTGGAGGCCATAAGACGCCCCTATTATGTGGGACCCAGGCTGAGAAGGGGAGCCGGAGGCACAGGATGCGACCTGGGCCCGCCCTGCCTGTGGCACTGCTCCCAGGGCTGGGCAGGGGCAGCGCCAGGGAGTAGGCAGACGCGCCAACGCCAAAGCCACCAAAGAGCCCAGCAGTGAAGAGAGGAGAGCAGGCGATGCCCCAGGGGAACGAGAGTCCTTGATCTTAGGCCTCAGGAATGTG
Source organism: Cheirogaleus medius (assembly GCA_008086735.1). Taxonomy (NCBI): domain Eukaryota; kingdom Metazoa; phylum Chordata; class Mammalia; order Primates; family Cheirogaleidae; genus Cheirogaleus; species Cheirogaleus medius. The sequence goes on from VBSM01000725.1 coordinate 3,670,686, forward strand.
AGCACTTGAGATTTGGGTTCCAGGTGCTACGTGGAGCTGAAACTGGTGGCAGCAGTGGGTGGCGGGGGGCCACCTTTCAAGGCAGTTCCATAGGAAAGGTGCCTTCCCCATAGTAAACCTGTGGTTATTTGCGGCTAATGGCAAAAACTTTGTTCTCCCTGTGAATTAGGCAATCCAAGCCCCTGCTCAAAACCTGGGAAGCTTTCAAACCCCTGTCCTGGAGGTTTGATCCGGTGATGCTGGGGTGAGACCCAAGAGTCTTAGTTTCGACAAAGGGAATTTAATGTGCCCCCAGGCACGGAGCTGTCCACCCACACCCTGCGGTCAGCCACGTGTGGATCCCGAAAGGCTCGTCTCTAAGCCTACCACCAGCTTACGCCTTGGCAGCAGTATGCATGTCTCACTCTTCAGTGGAAGGTTTTTGACCTGAGGTATGGAGGAATTTAATATGTCTGGAAGAGACAAGGACTTTGTTTTTAGTTTCTTTGGCTCTAAATAATTCCCGTAAGGAAGATATGCAAATATTACATTTTCCTCTGGCTGATCCTTTATGTTTTAATTCACAACATCTCTCTGTAACCCTCATTTAATATTTGGATGACAATATGTTTCTCAACACTTAGAAATAAGTCCTCCACGGCCATTGCGACTGTAAAATATAGCTGCTAATAGCATGCGAGCCAGGTTTCCCAGGCTCTCAGAAAACTTCAAAGTTTCCTGTTGCCAGAAACTGTGGGTGGAAAGAAACGTGAAAAGGAGCCTTCTGATCCAACATGTGAGCCGAGGAATGGGGAGTGGGCTGGATTTATGAACTGCTAGCTGTCGTCCTTGGACGTGGTGTGGCCAGGGGTGAGGTCATCCGAAAGCAGGTGTGCGGCTCCAGACAGGTGTTTGCAAAGGGGCCTTCAGCCCTTGCCACGCTGCTACCTGGAGTGAGGGGTGCGGATGCAGGCGGAGGAATTCTCAGTAATGGCGCTAAATCAACACGAATGTTCTCCTGAAGGAAATTGCTAAAACTTAAAATCGTCGTCGTCACATGATTGGAAACGTTATTTCAGAAAACTGACATGAATTCAAGTGCCTGCCAAGTCTGAAGTCTTGGAACTTGGGAGAGTTCTTCAAACGGCAAAGAATAAATTCCTAAAATTGTGCGGCTTTATTGCTCTTGCCTTCGCTCGGGTTCGGATGTGAACGTGGCAAGGGATACAAAAGTCCACATGGGCGTCTGGCCCAGGAAGAGAGCTAGAGTCCACAGAGCCTATCTTTGAGCCACCGCTGGCTCACTCCCATTCAGTCTGTGGGGTTTAGGGGGACCGGCCGTACACCCCTGCCCCAGGCTTGGACATACAAGCCGCTATCCAACCAGAAGCTTCCCTGAGTGTTTTGCAGTTAGTGGGGAAAGTGTGCTCCTTCTATCAGTGCTGTTGAGCAGATTGGAAGAAAACTGATAATTGATTTACCTGGGCCTATCTTTGGTACCATGAGAGGAAGGCCCCCTTGAGGGCAAAGCCAACGCGGAGGACACTCCAGGGGACAGGGAGAGCAGCACAGTCCTGGAAGTGCTGTTTGAGATCCCGGTGCCGGCTGTGCCTAAAGCTTCACCCCCGATTTCATTTGCATAAGATTCCCCTTTTCACTTCTGTTCGAGACCAGAAGATGCAGACTTCATAGTGTCTCCATCAGACAAAAATGTCCCAGCAATTCATTAAAAATAATGCATCTGTGGGTTATAGAAAGAAGTCAGGAGATCTGGGATGGAGCCCTGGCTTTCTGACCCCCTGTGGCATACTTGGCTAAGCACTTACAGTTTGAATGCACCAGGTGTTCTCATTTATAAAACCAGAGGGTGGACCAAGGTCAAGTCTCAGTTCCTCGACTGTATTACCTTATTATGAACTTGACGATCTTATAACCTAACACCATCTTGAAGTTCACAGAAATATAATTTCTTCTCTACACTTAACTGCCTGATAATACTGCTCACTCTAGATGTATCCATTTATACAAGAAGGAATAAAAAACCTGACCTCATACATTTAGCAGCATTACTTTTTATTTATGATTAATTCCATTTTTGACAGCCAGCAGGAAAAAAACAAAGATGCTTCCAGTGAAACCCACCTCTGGAAGGAGCAGCCGTGTTGGCCAAGAGCACGGAGGGGCGTCTGGAGGAGTCTGACTGGCTCCCTCTTCCTGTGCACACATTCGGAACCTCTCTCTCTCATCCCTAAGCTCTGATCTTAGCCTTGGCCTTCATGTACCTTTGGGCCAGGTTAGGGTAAAAATTCTCTGCAGACAAATACAGTAGTGCCAAATACTGGCTGCCTCCCATTCAGCCTCTGTGTTGGGAGCTAAAAAAGATACCTTGTCTGTCCACAGCTTACAGAGGATTAATGTCTACTCGTTTCTTCACCTGCTGCCTCTGACCCTAGAATCCTGCGAATACATCCTTATTGTATTAGTGACAGCTAAATGTCTCAAAACTAATACAATTACCCTAATAGGAATTGTTCATAGGTAATTTGTGAAATGAAGACACCCTGACACTATATCCCTTGTCATTAGACAGCTAGAGAGACAAAGTCTGGCTTTTGTTTTAATAACAAACAAAGCTCCACTCAATTCCTCTTAACATCCTCACAGGAGAAACTAAACCAGCAATAGACCAGCAATAAATGTGGGCTCACCTCGTTGGACAGGCCTTTTCCCACCTATAAATCAGAGATAACAAAATTTGCCAGGTTTCTGCTTTAAGCTCTGAGTGAGGATGGAATCGTGGATCGGGGGCAAATTGCCACATAAATGCAATACAGTGATTTGTGAGCATTTCAGATTTGGTTTGAGAAGGGGAAAAAAGGGGACTAATTCAATTTTGTACTAAGTGTTCTCTTTCTCCTCCAAGTTGGTCACTGGAAATTCTGGCATTTGCTAAGCAAAAATTTGGTTGCTCTGAAAAATCCACCAGGAACCTAAAGTAAGAAAATTCTGAATCCCAGTGGAGACAAGTCTGACAACGGAATGCACAACAAAGACCCCTGAGGTCAGAGGGTTTATTGCCTGCAGGTAGCTGTCGGGCAATGGCCGTGGGCCTCTGCCTGTGGCCGTGTAGCCATGCATCGGCCTCCCACCGCCACAGCTCCCCACGTGGCCCCTTTGCACCTGGGGCTATTAATGACTTTCCGCGTCTGGTCATCCCTGCACACTGCTGTCCTTTGTTAGTTTGCCCGTAAACTCTTTCCAGACATTTGGACGATCACATGTAAATCAAAGCATATTGATGACATGTGACTCACAACACTAAGATGTAAGAAGTCAAAACAGCCACAATGTCTAGGCGCGGTGGCTCACACCGGTAATCCTAGCACTTTGGGAGGCCAAGGAGAGAGGATGGCTTGAGCCCAGGAGTTCGAGGTTGCAGCGAGCTATGATGCCTAGCCCAGGCAACAGAGTGAGACCCTGCCTCAAAAAAAAAAAAAAAAAAAAGCCATCATAAGCATGTTCCTTCCTATCTAACCAAGTCATAAATGGGGCTCTTTCATCTTCTGTGTATGTAACCAGTTTTTCTCGGTCTCATGTGGTTTGGGAGCACACATGCACATGCCTGCACATTTCTAATTGGAAGCTAATTCCTGACAACAGGATTTCCTATAACTCCGCCCACCTCTTCTGTTCCCTTTAACCCCACCAACATCAAAGACAAACACTATCCATTACTAATCTTCCCAAACTTTAGTTTAGGTAATCTCTCCCGCCCAGTTGCTCCATGCCCCATCCTTTACCCAGAAAGACTGTGATAGTTAATTGTATATGTCCTCTCGACTGGATCACGGGGTACCCAGGTATGTGGTGGGGTTTCCCTAAGAGAATAGCAGTTAGATCAGTAGACTGAGTAAAGTGGATGGTCCTCCCCAGTGTGGCTGAGCCGGTCACTCCACTGAGGGCCTGAACGAACACACAGGCAGAGCAATGAAGGATTCTCTCTCTCCCCTGACTGAACTGGGATATCGATCTCCTGCCCTCGGCACTTGTGGTTCTCAGGCCCTCAGACCTGGACTGGGATCTTCACTGTCAGCTTTCAGGCTTCACACTGTACCGCCAGCCACGCAGGCCCCGCCTGCAGAGGGCAGACTGAGAGACGTCCTGGCCTCCGTAATTTTGTGAGCCGATACCTTACGGTAAGTTTCTTTCTTGCTGTTGGTTTTCTGGGAAACTCTTATGCAAAGATCAAACTTGGGTGTCTCAGGACCCAGAGGAACTGGGGTAGCCAACACAGTGGGCTGTGGCACCATGTCGTATGTGTCTGCACCAGGGAAATGAGCAGTTCCATGTCAGGGCAAGGAGGGAGGGAAGTAGGCGGGAGAACAGAGATGGGATAACATGAGAGCAGTGGCCCAAGGGGCAGGCTCCACCAAATTGTCTCTGTGTACTTGTCATTTCAGAGCAGAAGAAAATGAAGGTGAAGTCTTGTTATAAAATACGATGTCCGCACAGGCTTGTTCTTAGAAGCCAGGATATGAGATGGCTCCCAGAAGCTTTGGTGTGCAAAAGAACAGAAGGGGCAGAGGTGAGGAAGGTGCCTACAGAGAAGCATCAACAGAATGTGGGACTTAGATAAGCCCTTAAATTTTTAGGCTTGGACTCTTGAGCTTAAAAACTTGCCTATGTTTACATGGGTGGTCTTTTTTTGTTGTTTTTTGTTGTGTTTTTCCCTTAGCTTCATTGACCAATTACTTTTAGAGCCAACTTTGCACAATAGAATCATCTCAGTGAGGAGGTTTAAAAGTACTGATACCTCAGTCTCATCCTTCCTACCTCCAGGTTTTCATTTAATTGGTCTGGAATGTGGCTTTGGGCACTTGGAATTTTAAAAGCTTCCACCAGATTATTCCAATATGCAGCCAAAGTTGAGAAGCACTATGCTAGAAAATGTCTCCCTGGCTCACCTGGACTCAGAGAATTAAGGAAAATGCTTCTTAGCCATCTTTGGGTAGGGGAGAACAGGTACTGCTATAACCCTTAAGTTGGACATAGTGGCGAAGGGATCAACATGAGGCTACACCACAGAGGAAATACAAAAGTGTATATAAAGCATGTCTGGTGATATTCTTTTCCATCTAGCCAGAACGTTTTCCTTTTGAGCAGTGGTTCTCAAACTTCAGTGGCATCAAGTTCATCTGGAGGGCTAGGGCTTATTAAAACAGACTGCTGGGCTCCACCCCAGGAGTTTCTGATTCTGCAGGTTTGGTGGGACCCTAGACTTTGCTTTTCTGACGAGATCTCAAGCGACGCTGACGCTGCTGGTCCAGGGACCACACTTTGAGAAGTACTGCTCTAGAGGAAGTTCCTCTCCATTCATCCCTCACTCTTCCTTCACTTACGTGATTAAGAGAGTTGTTTTTTTACAGCCCATGGGGAGCCGTCCCACTCTGGGACCACACGCAGGGAAACATCACTCATCCCTGGCCAGAAAGGGCAGCAACATCTTATCTGTGCCCCACCAGGTGCGTGTAGCTACACAGCTGCCCGAGGCCATGCGAACGCGCACTGGGAGCCTGGGTTAACACGGCTGTCATTAAAAGGTTCGCAACGTGCACAGCAAGGAACGCCCATTTGTCAGCAAGAATATTTCTTCCTATGATCACAGATGGTTTCCAGTCCTGAAAAAAACCCAGGAGACATGTGGGAAGAAAAATTGCCAAGTCCACAGCTACAGTCGCCGTCCACCCCAAAATCTCATTGAAAGGAAAACTATGGAAATATTTTGGCTTCTCTCTACCTGTTCTTGCACTCCTCTTTGGAATAAATGGAATTTTTTTATATTGCCCATTTACAATACTTGTAAGAAAACAAATATTTCCCTTGAGAAGTAAGTGGAGGATTTAGAGAGAATTCAAAGATGTTTATTAATATCTGAGTAGCCCATTTTTTTTCTTTTCTCACAAATGCAAGCATCTCATCATTTATTTTTAATTATTGTTTTTTCTTGTTTACATTGGAACACATTATGGAGATGAAAAAATTGTGCTGTTCTGCCTCGGCAGGAGAAAGCACAGCAGCTGGGACAAGGAACATAAACTCTGTCCGGCTCGTCCGTAGTCACCTCTTTGCGAAGCCACAAACGCCCCAGCTCAGGTGAGGGTGGTGAGCTCACGCTCGCTCATGCCCCACAGCCCTGCTGAAGCTTTGGGACCACAGTGGCCTGGGTTGAAAAGGTGTCACTTGCAAATGTCGGGCTGCGTCCCTGGCTCCCTGGAATTGCACCTGCAGATGTGCCTAGAGTGCCTGGGCCAGGGACGCGAACATGGGACCTGAGAGGACGTGGATCTTCCCCGTCACCACTTGAATGGACACTGGCGGGCATGATGACTTACCCACGGTAGCCTGAGTGTGCTGCACAGAACACTGAGTCCTCGCATGCCAGCTGTCACTGAAGAAAAACAAAAGGGATGCCATGGACACAGAAGTCTGGGAAACACTGAGTTAAAGAAAGTGAATCGTATTAGTTTCTTTAGTTCGAGACTCCTCAGAGCATTTAATATACTAATGTGTACGGTGAAGTTTCAAGAAGTGAGTTTATTTGACCATAAGAAACATTAATATTTGATCAGAAGGAAAAAATAGGAGGTGGGCAGATTCTCTTGGGACATTTCTGAGGAATTGCTTTGGAAAAACAATAGATTCGATAATATCTACTGTCCCTTCTCACATAAATTTATGTTCCAAGGCCTAAGTTTCTATTACATGGAAATAAGTCCTAAGGAACCAACAAGACTCAGAGGCAAGATTTTAACCAACCATAGTCGTGCACCTATGACCTAAGAAGCAAAGTGCTGTGAAGCCCTTTGTATGTTCCTCAGTCTCCCTGTCCGTTCCTCGCTGGGGTGAGAAAGTGATTCTGGTGCTGGGGGAGAAGGAACCAAGAGAAGATTTTAAAATACCAAGTATCAACTTTTATAGTCATTTTTAAAGCATTTTCTTTTACTTTGTTATGTATAAAATATTTGGGTCAGAATATTCTTCTCAAGAGAGCTCTAGCTGCCTAGAGACCCTTTTGAGGTCAAAGCATCTTGGTGGAAATCACTTTTGCTGAAAGAACTCCAGTCTCTAAATATGTAAATGAGTATTTGAAAATTAAGCCCATAATCAGAGACTGAGCTGCCTCTTCTATGCTACTTCCCCTCACTTGCTTCTTGGTAATACATCATCTAGTTTGTAGCTGACCAAATCCATCACTGTAAAATGCTTTTGCCACTAGTCATGTTGTTCTCTAACATCTTAAATGCTTTAATATGTCAAAATTTCATTATATTATATTAACTATATCAAATTACTGTAATATTATGTGATTTATAAAAATTATATAATTGAATACCCACAATAATGTTATACTTGTAACTAAACATTATCAATATAGTTCCCTCTTATAGGTGAGAAAATCAGGTCTGAATGAAGTTCAGTAATTATGTCAGTTGACACAATTAGCCATGGCCAGAGCCAGGACTTAGACCAACATCCACTGGAAACCACAGCCTGAGTTCCTTACCACCACACTAAGTTGCCATTCATGATTATTGAAATAAGACTGACAAAGAGGAAAAACTGAATGTTTAAAACAATTTCCTAAACTAAACCTCAAAATGCTTTTAACTTAATCCATCATTAAAAACTGGAAAGAAATGATTCTTGTAACACCAAAACATACAGTTAACACACGAGAACAGATTGGGGGAAAAAAACAGTGTTTTCATGATCCACAAATAATCACATATCACAGACAGATTTTACACCAAATAAACAGCTCTATAGATAAAATATCATACAATGGAGCTATAATTTCCCCAAATGTACACTTTTAGAGATGCACTCCAAACTCTCAGAATCAAGGGATTTGTTAAAAAAAAACACAAAAAACCTACCACCAAATCGATAAGGGAGAAAAGTGCTTTATGGTTAGCAAAATGCAATTAATCTCTAAGTATGGTTTGTAAAGCACACTCATTTGTACCAATTAACTTCATTATTCTGTTTGAAAGATTCCTCTCCCTCTCTGTGTTCCAACCTTCTTTTAAACTTTTAGTCTCAGCAATCTTTACTACCTTATTTCTAGTTAAGATTGCAATAATTTGTCATTGGTGAGCAGGCACTTTCTTAACTATCCCTGTGCTACAAATAAAAGAGCCAGTATTGCTCAGGAGGTTGTCTCAAGGGCCCTGCAAAGCCAAGCACTATAAAATGGTTAGACATTAAAGATGCGAAGAAAACCCATAAAACAACACATAAAAATGTGTCTTGCCTTGCCATTTATACGGAAAGATGGTGCAGTTCAATCTTTCAAGCCAAAGACTATTTTAGAATTAAAGTTTCAGTCAGAACTTTCAGAAAGGGAGAGGTTTCACTCTTTCTCTTTGACCTTCTTTCTTTGGCTGTAAAACTGCCAAAGTAAAAATCACATGCTTTTTTGGCCTTCCAAGGAGCCTTTGATCTCTCTTTCTCTCTCACACACACACACACACACATACACCTCAAGTGAAATCTGCTTTTTCTAGCTCACATTACTTTAGGAAAAAAAACCTTGCTTTTTTTAAATCAGACCTCCAATTCTTGGAGAAAATCTTTTATTTGTTTATTTAGGCGGATTTATAATTAGAAAAACATCTGAGAAATGTAGGTCTGTTAGTACTCAGTGGAAGAACTATTGGTTTAACCATTCAAGGGAGCTGGTCCTTTTTTAAAAGACTGCATTGCCCTGGGGCACGATAGGTGTTTGTGCCGTCATCCTGGCCGAGAGCAGGAATGTGGCTGTGCCAGGCAGCAACCAGAACAGTGGAGAATGGCATCCCCGGTAAAGAAGTAATCCAATCCCAGATATCATAGATTTAATCTCACAATGTCCAAAGACACTTGTGTCAGAAGGAGTCAGATAAAGCGTCCAGAGGGCCTAAAGGTCATCAAAGGGGAGCTCTGGTCCTAGGGTCGAAGAAATCTGTATTACATCACAGTTTATTGTGTGTTTCCTGTTGGTTATGGACATAGATGGTGATGGCCGGGGAGAGGGCAGTGAAGGATGCTGTTGGCACCCTTCCCCCACATTCCCTTAGCTCTCACCATTTTGCACACGCCAATCTTACACCATTTTGCACACACCAATCTTACACCATTTTGCACACGCCAGTCTTACACCATTTTGCACACACCAGTCTTACAGCTTCTAACGAGGAGCACCTGTGACTCTTTGACTGAGGGCTTTCCCTAGTTATCTGAACCTTCCCAGAAAACTGGAAGTTCCGGGGGTTGACACCTCCCCAGCAGCCCTGGAGCAGTAACTGATGGAGTTAATCAATACCCCACTCCGCAGACCCTCGGGTGGGAGAGGCTGAGATGGCTTCCACGCTGCTTCCGGTCCCGGCAGGACCGGCCTCGCTCGTGCCTGGCGGCACACCACTCCACAGCAGACTCTCCACTTTCCTCCTTTCCTTCCCTACCTCATGTCCACACTCTTTCCTGACATTTCGTGGAATCCCCTCCCAGGTAAACTTCGTGCACTTGAATCCTTGTGTCTCCAGAAACCCAGCCGAAGAGATGTGCCCATGCTGACAGAGAAAAGGAAGAAATTGGAAATTTCTAGATTCATCTCAAGATCCTAAAAGTGCCCACCGTCCACTGGCAATGACCCTATTTTTGTGGCCCAAACTTGTCAGGACAGATGCCATGAAACACAGGGAATTCTACAGGAACTGGGTTCTAGTCTGGGGATTACTGAAAACAATTCCCTGAGCCATGCCCCAGGCAGGGAGCAGAGGAAGAGAGCGTCTTCCCGTCCTTCAGGGAAACCCACGCGTCCGCTGAGCTGCCCGGTCTCTGCGAGCGCTCAGGCCGGCCGGTCAGGACGCCAGGCAAGCGTCTCCACTGCAGGCTCTGTGAAGGGTTGTACCTGGGAAACTGTGGAGTGCTTCGAAAATGAGACTTATCCAGTGTTGAGAAGCGGGTGGATGCCAGAGCTCTCAGAAGTGTCCTCTGTAAGTCCTTTGAGTGTCGGGAGCCAGAGCTCCCCAACCTGTATCTGCTCCCTTCTCAGTCTGCGCAAAAACACCCGTGAGGACCTGGAAAGAGAAGTAAATGCCTGGGAGACTCCAAATCAGAACAGGAATGAGGTACATTGTTTATGAGGAAATCCCATGGAAACCTTCAGAAAAGAAAAAAATGTGGCCTTGCAGTAACTGAGTGGTCAGGGCTGGGGTAGAGCACGGCCACCAGCAAACATAGGAACAGGCTGTCCTCAACCAGCACCGAAACGGCAGTGCTGGAGGAAGATAGAAAATCAGGCCCTAGGGGGAAGTCTTGGGACATTCTCACGGCCTCAGAAGCCCCCAGGATGTTTGAGGAATACAGGCGGTCCCCAGGTTATGGACGAGTATGTTCCTGAGAATGTCTTTAAGCTGGATTTGTATGTGACTAGAATCCCTGATAAACAACAGGTATACAGTAATAATAATGGCAATACTATAGTGGCTTATAGGTGGCAATAATAATAATACAGTGTAATACTATAATAATGATAATAATACCTTGTGCTGTAATAAGTTACAGAAACTATTATGCTTTTTCTTTTAATCCAAACAAACGGAACATAAACACAAACTCATACAAAAAGTTTAGATAGGAGATAGGAGAAATTTCAAAAAAGAATATTAAAGGTTAACACTCACCTAATGTTGCATCAGTGTCTTGCTTACTGGAAGGGGCATTTCTGAGACACGAAGGGAGCTGACGTTGATCGGAAGGTGACAATGGAGGTGGCGCTGGAGAGACGGCGTGGGTGCTGCAGAGTCGGGGTTTGATTCTGTTGTGGAGGAGGGAGCTGACCACTG
>VBSM01000725.1:3694805-3721786 GCA_008086735.1 Cheirogaleus medius
TGAGTTTGTTCATGAGTGCTAAGAAGCAAAGCTGGTGCATTAACTAACCACTTTGGTGAGAAGCTTTTCACTTTCACCTCTATTCTGCTGATCAGCACATTCAATGATTTTGTTTTTTAAATTTCAAGTGTTGTATTTTCAGTTCTATAATTTCATTGGTTTTTTTTCAATAGTTTATATTTGTCTGCTGAGATTTCCTTTCATTTTACTGATTATGTGGATATCAACAGGGAACATAGTTACAATAACTGCTTTAAAATCCTTGTTTGTTAATCCCAGCATCTGGGGCATCTTCAGGTTGGGCTCATTGCTTATGTTTTCTCTTAAGAATAGATTAAATTTTCCTGTTTCTTTATATATTGAGTAATTTGTGATTATAACCTAGATATTGTAAATATTGTGTTGTGGTGACCTTGGATTCTATTATATTATTCCAAAGTGTAGTCATTGTCCATTTCAGCAGGTAATGTACTTAATTGTTCAAATTGCAGAGCAATTGAGTGGCAACTTGGTTGGCATCTCAAATCCCAGTTCAGTTCTTTTATTCTCAGGCTGCTTTGAGTCTGCCCATGCATACCTATTTAGGGGTTAGCCAGAAATACAGGCAGAATTTATATGCACAACTTGGGATTCCCTCTCTGGCTCTGGCTTTTTCTGAATACCCTCCCCCACAACTTTCTAGTCTCAGTAGTTGTCACAAACTCTGTCCTCTGGTTTTTTGGGCCATAGGACTGTGGATTTTCTATTAGAGTTTAGTCAACCTGCATGGAGGTTGCTCGCAGGCTAGAAGACTGGGAAACTCACCCGGTGACATTTCCTTCTTCCAAGTGCCAACTCCCCTTTAGAATCTGCTATTTTGACAGTTCCTTCAGTGATCTGCTTTTTGTAATTTTTCTAAAACCTGTAGTTAAGATGTGCAAGAGTATCAGTCCAGTAGGAGCTTACTCGGCCACACTAAAGATGGCACCATCTTCTTACTAATGAGAGAGGACTTGTTATGACTTCTACTCTGCTTCAAATAGTCGAGAGAAGTTCATGAAGCTCCTTCTCCTCTGGGTCATCCATGTCTCCTTAGAAAATGTGTACGTACTTAACTCCGTGCTCTCCTCAGAGGATCTCACACCCAAGGAAGGTTAATAGTCATCTTCTGCCTATAAGTTCCAGATAAGAAAGAACCTTTTTAAAAAAAAATCTCAATATCTATCTAATGATTCTTCATGAGTTATCAGGTTCACCTGCCGTTTTTTTTGAGGCTGAGTCTCACTCTGTTACCCAGGCTAGAGTACAGTGGTAAGCTCATAACTCACTGCACCCTCAAACTCCTGGGCTCAAGCAAAGAGATCCTCCCACTTTAGCCTCTTGAGTAGCTAGGACTACAGGCATGCACCCCCATGCGCAGCTAATTTTTTTAAAAGTTTTTTTTTGTGGAGATGGGATCTTGCTATGTTGCCCAGGCTGGTCTCAAACTTCTGGCCTCAAGTAGTCCTCCTGCTTCAGCCTCCAAAAAGGCTGGGATTACAGGTGTGAGCCACTGTGCCCAGCCCATCTGCCATTTCTTACTCAGGGACTCTGAGCTACATTCACTAGGGAAAGAAAAACTGCTCCATGTATTCAAACAATGGGAAATCAATCAAAGAATTTGTTACAGAGGTAATGGGAGAGCTGAGATACAACAGTAGGAGTCGCTACCATCTCTATTCTCTATGTCAGCAGGGACAGAGAAGGTGGTATTACCAAAGCCCAGGATCCAGCAGGAACCGGAACAATGCTAGAGCCGTGAAGGAGAAGCCAGATACACTGCCTGGGGAAGGACAGGGAGGGAGAAATACCCTGAATTCTTACTTCTTGCCCACCCTCCAGTCTCTCTCCAACACCTCCCATTAATATAGCTGCAATCCAGAGCCGAGCAAGGGATGTGTGGAAAAGGATATGAAAGCAAGTAGGTGAGTGACCAGCACAGGAATCATAGTCAATGCCACAGGAAATACGAATTTACTTAAGCTGAATGATCTTAGCATGAAATTAAAATTGATCTCTAGTCTCTTTTGCTGGAGTGGGTGTGGAGGGGCAATCTTTGGCTAATTTTGGACTATTTTAATCTCCCCTTTCCCCTAACAGAAAAGCAGGATGTGGTTCCTCCAGCATAAGACGATCACTTCCATAGTTTGTGAAGACCTCTCAAGTTATCTCCACCAAACTGTAAAAGAGGAGCCCTCACTTTCTCTCCTGCTCAGACACCCAAGAAATTGAGCTGCAAGATGTTTCCATTTTCTCTCCCCTGCCCCAGAGTGACTGAATCTGTGTTCAGTCACAGAAATGGAATCCCAGTTTCTGTGCTTTTAATGTACAGGGGAGTACACACCCCATCTCTGCATGCTTTGTTCTTCATTGTGGCCCCTCTCTGAACTTGTAGACTCTTACAAATCTTTAACACTGGCAGGGATTTGGGGTCTTGCTGAAGATCATAGAAAGGGTTAGACCGCAAGCTCTGAATCTGGGGCTGTCCTTGTAGTAAGATCCTCTGTCCTGCCTTGGATGGGGGAACCCGGTAAACCGCTAATCCCAGCATCCAAAGGGCTTGGGCATAGTTGGCACAGGGCCGCACGGAAATACCCAGCCGGGAAGGGCCGAGCCCAGAAGATCTTCAGAACAAGGATTTAAACCTTGACAAGCGGCGGTGAAATCAGGAAAGCCCGATCCTCTGGGCGCACAGGGATTCGCACCTGGGAGCGCTGTGGGGGAGGCAGGCGCACAGCACCACGCAGACGCCGAGCTCCTTGTGCCCAGGTGCGCCCTGCCCTGGGTGTGAAATGGGCTGGATACTTCTCCCTGCCTGGCCTCATGGATTGGGATAACTTCCCACCAAGAGTGAATATGGAAGCAATTTGTGACTTCAAAAGAACTATATGAAAGCCAACACTATTAATTCCTTGTTTTCTTCTCGCAGAGGATTTTGAATCAGTATGACATTTCTATTTCAGCAACTCTAAGTCTCTGGTGCTCATTTTCTTGTACTCTTATCTCATTGGGAAATAGGAATGAGTCCACTTATGCACTGGTGTGAACACACTCTCCATTAATGGTCCCCTAAAGACTTTGAAAACAGATGTTACGTTAACCTCTAAGGACTTCTTTATAAACCCTTGGAAGCCGTGTTTACTCAAGAAAGAAAGAAAGAAAGAAAGAAAGAAAGAAAGAAAGAAAGAAAGAAAGAAAGAAAGAAAGAAAGAAAAGAAAGAGGGAGGGGGAGGGAGAGAAGGAAAGGGAGGAAGGGAGGGAGGAGGGAGGAAAGAAAGGAGGGAAGTAGAAAGGATTCCAATATCCCCTCTGCCTGATATCTTTGATTCCTAATCTGATAAGGAAATAGATTTTAAAATTTGGCTTCTATATACAGAAAAATAGGATTCTGGCTTTTTCAGAAATATTGCATTGTCTTACTCCACAAAACAACTGAGGCTACCTTCTAGGGACTGCACTATTCTGGTGAGTTCGAGGATATTAACAGTGGCCCTGCTTTCTGTGTGCCAGTGTCATGTCCTATCGATATTTAGTGACTTGAGTCAACTTAATTCCCACATTCCTGCGTTTGTCATCCCAGCAGCTCCCAAAAAAGCACCTGGGAAGAATTAAATCTCCACTAACCCAGCAGGATGGCAGAGATGTCGGAGGGAGGTGGGCCGATTTGCCAGTGCCTGAGGAGGGAGACTGACCCCGGCACATGCCCACCCTGCCATAGGTCTACACGCCCCTCTCGTCGTCACACCCCTTCTTATATCCTCATTATATGAGGGGTTGGGGCCCACAAACAGGCTACTGACCATGAACCCACTTAAAACAGACTGACATTATACAGTAAATAGAAAAATAAAATAATTAGTTTTAGTCCAGATTTAACAATTTAGTTTAAAATCACAACGCTCTACTTCTTAGAACAAAGAGCGATTGGAGTGTTGATTTGCAGGTTTGGTGGGGGTCTAATTCCCACTGAGAAGTTGAAAGACAGCATGCCGAGACTCCCTCACTCCATGCTTAACTTTCGCACATGACTATAAAAAGGTTGTTCATTTTTTTGCAGAAATTTTCAAGGTCTTCAGCAATTTTCTAAAAGACCTGGCTCTTCAAATGTGTTCATATTGAAAGCATTCTCTTGTGAAGTCAGTTCATGACCCTCCTTGTTTGTTTTCATTTCCTCAGTTGATACCCGGCCTCAGTCTTCTAGATCCTCATTTGTCAATGGCTTTGCTTGATTTCAGCAGTTCTTTCTTGGCTTGATAAAGTCCTAGATATTTTGCAAGATTTGCAACCTCATTTCGAAATACTTTTGTAGTGTATGTGACTGCGCCATACTGTGATTATCCCCAGTGGGTGGGGTGACAGGCCCACAAGGGTGACAGGTCCATTCCTAAAGATAAACCGGGAGGGATGTTAAATTGGAGATTGATTTTATACATGGTTAATATGTTGGTTCTTGTATTGTGACACATTCTGTTTCCCTGTGAGCCCTTTACTACAGGTGGGAACTTGAGTAGTATCCTCAGACAGTTGGCACCTTTCCATGCAAGGTGGTGCCTTTATACGGATGCGGTGGCCAGTGACCCAGGACACCCTCTGTCCAGCAGACAGAAGCCCAACCTTCTCCGGTTAGTTCTGTGCAGCTGTCTATGGTTTGGGCTGGGAGGAGACATGGATAGAAACCAAAAGAGAAGGATTTTAAAATGCAAACAAAACAAAACCCTTTGTTTATCAGGCAAAGGAAAAGCAGCCACACTTCCTACTTGCACCACAAGCAGTATTAGTGAGTCCTACTGGGTGTGATAAAATACATGCTTGCTCTCAACAGCCAGAAAAGATGCGGCCACATCTAGCACTTGCTTTTGCTGGCAATGGCCTCAGTTAAATTGAAAATTTTTTAAAAACGCGTAAAGGTATCGATAAAAGTAAAGGAAAAAGAAACAGCATTGAGATCTCCACTGGTCACACAGCCGGCTCTCCCCGGTGCTGCAGCCTCAGGGCAAAGGCTCTCACAGTGAGAGCAGCGGCCGCGGTGCCAGGGCGAGCCCCACTCGCAGGTGCAGACACCGAGGAGGAGAAGGTAGTTTCTGGCCTAAACTCTCAAACAGGAAATTCAGCAATTCACTTTTAAATGAGCAAACTAGAAAGCACGTTGGAGGGAGATAGAAGGGTGAACGCCTCTCCTTTCCTCGTCCCCTCCTGTGCCAGCCCATGCCTCGTCCCTGCTGAATGAAGTCATTTCCCAGTTTTTAGTTAATAAACCAAGTTCTGAAGCTTATCCATGCTTGAACCACCACCTTAGTCCATTGCAATAGTGTCCAGGTCTGAGTTAAATTCATGGCTCTTCCTCTTACTGCCTATCAAAGGTGAGCTACCAGCCTCTTAGAACCTCAGTTTTGTCATCTTGAAAATGGGAACAATTTCAGTGCTTTCCTTACAGGGCTGTTGTAGGGAGCAAATGAACTAATATACGTAAAGTGCATAATACTGTTTTTAGCACAAGATAAGTGCTCAATAAATTATTGTTACAATTAGTTAATATGTGGAAAAATATAAAATGGAGCACACAAGATAAGAGAGATATAGACAACATTGAGAGCTCATCATTCAGACCTCTGTTTCCTTAAATGTGAGATGGGGTGAAAGCACTTATTTCTCAAAGTTATTTTGATATTGAAATACTAAATGCAGCCAGCCCTTCACTAAATGTTCAGGAAGTTATGGTCCTTATTTTTATTGCATTCTCTGGCTCTAGAGCACAAGATTTTGAACTTGATTGTTTCTCTGCTGTTTCTTACCATCCCAAGAGACCCCAATGCTAGGAAGTTAGAATTCCTGGGTATTCTCACAACTCTGTGCACAGTTGTGCAGTGTGCAGCCTCCATGGCAGGCCTGGGTTTTGTCTCAAGCCTGGATCTGTGTCTTACTCGGCCCTTCTGCCCATTTTGTGTCCTGCTCATCCCGGACTGTCTGGAACTCCTCAACACGCAGCGTGGGTCCCTGCGTGGGAAGAGCCCTGGACTGTGGGTGCTTGAGGGGGCAAACCGGGTGTCCAGGGAGCCACTGCCACTGGTGAACCTGAGTTTCGAGAACCCTTTGCTTAAGGATGGAAACGTGAACGTGTGAGGGAGAAAAGGACTCAGCACCGCTCATGCTGTTTGTCCCAGTGGGCAACTCGGCTGCTTTCCCAGTGGAAGGTTGTTGAGTCCGGGGCCCGGAAGGCCTGAATCCTGGTGCTGTCTTAGTGTCGACCATCTGCAGGACCTGGGCAAGTCACGCAGAGTAGACTCTTACCCTCATTGCCCCGTCTGTGAGATGAACTGAATCTCCACGGGCCAACCCGGGCCACACGGAATATTACTGGGCCAGCCCCCCACAAAATGTTCCTCTGGTACCCCGTTAAAAAAAACTGCTGTGGCATGGGGGTGTAACGATGCCGTCAGACAAAATAAAACATGTTTCTTCACAGAGGGACTTTTCAGGGGAGCAGAGGATTGTCATTACCCAGACTTTCTTTACCACATCATCCTTTCCATTCTTCTGTAGAACATCTATTAACATCTTGACGATGTCCACTGAGAATAGTTTGGGCAACGCTGAATTGCATGTCCTTATGGCCTCTCTTGTTCTAAAATTATGTTGTTTCCTCAATATCATAGAAATAACATAAAAGAAAAATTAAGCTACTGATTTGCCTGAGTGATCATTATATTCCTGCTAGTAACTTGTGAAACCTGTTCAGGATCTGTTGAATTAACATGTGCTTATCACTCCTTCTGTTGAATTAATTTTTTGCAAGTAATTTTGTTAGAATAGAATAATTTTTACATTTATGCAGCATTTTATTTATGTAACATCATTAGATTAATAACTTAGATGAATTAGAAGAAATTGGATAAAACGTTAAATATGTTAAATAGTTAAAGAAGCATCTATCTTATGGTTAACTTTTATTCAAAAGTTAATTTCTGATTTACTATATTTTTTCAAGAGCTCTAAGCTGGCTACAAAGGGGTTTATTACTTGACAGTGGTAAATTGCAGATGCAGAATCTCTAAATGACAGATGAAGACTCAAGCCATGCTAGAGTCCTAAAATTCCAAGGAGAGCTTTGATTAAAATTGGGGTCCATAAACAAGAGTGCCCTGCCTGATAGCTCTATATGTGGACGCTCTGCAGGACAAAAAGTTCAATTCCGCGATCTGCCTCACCAAACGCTTCCTGTTCTCTGGACTCTCCGGGAGAATGGTACCCAGAGGCCTGAGCCCAAACCCGGGGGAGCATCCCAGACTCCTCCCGCCTCCCCCCCACACCCACACCCGAGGAAACACAGAGGCGGCACTGCAGTCTCCTACGGCCTCTCCTCTCTGTCCCTCAGCTCGGCCATTTCCCTTGTTCCAGACACCGTGATCTCTGCCCTGAAATCCTGTGACACTTCAGTGATGGCTCTGCCTCCAGCCTCCCCCGCATCCAATCCATTCGCACACGGCGGCCAGAGCGAGCTTCCTGACAAGGAAATACAATCACGTCACTTTCCTGCCTAAAGCCCTGGCGCAGCTCGCCTTTGCCCACGGGACAAAGTCCAAACTCCTCAGCATAACATAAAAGGCCTTTCGTCTTTTTGTCTTCTTACTGTTGCTAGCTTTACAAAAGTACATCACACACACACAGACGCACAATTTATTATACAGTATATTCCGCGTATAAATATATAATGTACACGTACACATGTCCACATACAGGACAAAGAAAATATCACAGGCAGCAATGTACAACGCCCTACATTTAACAAACATTACCACTTTGTCATATTTATTTATATAATTTTAGATGCTATTTTAAAGAGATAAAATATTACAGCTACAGTTGGAAGCCCTGCACCCCTGCCACAAATCCCGCTCTTCCCAGGCCAGGCATCACCACGCAGAGGTGGCCTGCGCCCTTCCCGTGAGCAAAGCCAGCAGCCCAGACCTGCGGTGCTGTCTCCGTACCCGCCGTGTCTCAGCTCTCAGCTCTGCCGCTTTCTGTAATTCTGCTCCGTCTCTCCCTCACACACGCTCTCACAGAGAGGTTTTATTCCTATAGATTTAAATTTGTCTCGCTACCTCTCAAGACAAGTTTCTCTTTCTGTATTATTCTTTAAAGATGCTTTGCTTATTCATGGCTCTTTGTTTTTACTAGATTTTTGTTGTATTTTATAGAACCTGATTACTAATTTAATTTTTCTGCAGGTTATAGATATATTCAACCTGTCTCTTATTTTATTGAGAAAATAATTGTATTAATATAGTTATTTTCATCTAGAGTATGGTCAAGTTTGTCTGTATTTTCATAATTACTAACGCCATTTGCTTTCTTTTATTAACCTCCATGGAGTTTTTTCTAGCTGATTCGCTCATGCTTTTATCTTTATTATTGTCTTTCATTTACTTTTAGAGGGTTTATGCTATTATTGCTCTTCCAACTTCCGTTTTTGTTCTCACTGTTTTGTTTATGAATGTTATTTTCTATTGGTATATAATAGTTGCACACATTTATGGGGTATATGTGATATTTTCATACATGTATACAATATGTAATGATCAAATCAGGATAATTGAGATACCCATCACCTCAAACATTTATATTATTTTTTTCTTTGTGTTGGGAACTTTCCAATTCTTTTCTTCTAGCTAATTTGAAATATACAATAAATTATGAAGGATAATCTCCCTACCAAGCTGTCTAATACTAGAACTTATTCCTTCTATCTACCTGTCATTTTATACACATAATCAACTTCTTTCCATCCCAACCCCCTTTCTCCTCCCCTTCCCAGCCTCTGGTAACCACCATTGTTTCTCCAGCTTCCTGAGACAAATGCTTCACTTGTTAATTTGAAGTCTCTTGTTTTTCTTAAAACAAGCATTTAGAGTATTTACGGTTATAAATGTCCCTGTGTCACTTTAATTGCACAGGTTGTAATGTGTTTTCAATTTCTATTGTTCTTAATATTTCATGATTATAAATTTGATTTATTTTTGACCCATCAACTATTTAGAAGTGTTTTTAGTTTCCCAATGAATATAATATTCTTAAAATTATCTTTTATTCATTAATTTTTAATCTTACCTCATATTCATTAGAGGACATAGATTGGGTTATATTATTTCCTTGATATTTATTTAGACTTCTTTTGTGATGAAGTATATGACCATATTTATAATTGTTCTATGTCCACTTAAAATATGTAAATTTTTAATTGGGTATGGATTCTTTTTATTGGGTGAACATTCTAAATATGTTCATTATATTAAGCTTTGTGAATACATTATTTAAAACATCTACATTATTAGGAAAGTTTGATCTCCATTTTTCAGTAAATCATAGAGATGTTAAAACTTCCACTACAATGGTGGATTCACCTTGTATTCAGGAAATTTTTGCATTACATATTTTCAGGCTGTGTAATTTAAGATTGTTGGATCTTCTAAGTGACTTGTGCTTATCTGTAAGAAAAGACTCTCCTTATCTCTAATACAGTTGATTTTGTCTGACAACTAAGGTGCCATATCAGATTTCTTTTCATTAGTTTTTGCCCAGTATATCTTGTTTATGCCACTACTTTCAACCTTTCTACATAATTGTATTTTTTATGTATCTCTTAAAAATAACTTATAAGTGAATCTTTTTATTTGATGTTTTACTCTAATCTGAGAATCTCTGTCTTTTAACAAGGGGGAATGATACATTTACATTCATTAGAATTACTGTATATATGGACTCTTCTCTGCCTTCTGCTTTTTAAATTACCCCATTCTCTATTTATTTGCCTTCTATTAAAAGATGGAGGTGTGGGGCAGTTACTGTTTTCTTCAATTTGTTTAAAAGTTGTACATTCTTTTTCTGTTTCTCAGTTAGTTATCTTTATTCTTTTAGCAAACATACTCAGCGTAGTTCATCATCCTCTCTGCCTTCTCCAAACAATGCAAGGATCTTCAATCTCATGCTATAATCTCTTTCAGCTGTGTGGTTTTTTAAATCACATTTTATTGTTTTAATTTTTTACCTCAAAATATTAAGAGGGTAACAAATGTTTTTGTTACATTGCTTGAGTCAGGGCTGTAAGCGTGCCCGTTACCCAAATAGTGTTCATTGCACCTGTTAGGTAGGTTTTTGCCCTCCCTTCCCCTTGCTTTATTTCCAATGAATTTTACTTCCCTCTGCGCACGTTTGCTCGTTAGTTCCAATTTATTAGAGAGTACATATGGTGTCTGTTTTTCCATTCTTGAGACACTTTCCTTAGAATAGTGGTCTCCAATTCCTTCCAAATTGCTGCAAAAGACATTAATCCATCCTTTTTTATAGCTAAGTAGTACTCCATGGTATACATATACCATATGTTGTTAATCCACTCAGGAATTGATGGGCACTGGGTATATTCCAGATGTTTGCAATTGTGAATTTTGCTTCAATAAACATTCAAGTGCAGCTGTCTTTTTGGTAAAATGACTTATTTTCCTTCAGTTAGATACCCAGTAGTGGGATTGCAGGGTCAAATGGTAGGTCTACTTTAAGTTCTTTGAGAAGTCTCCATACTGTTTTCCATAGAGGTTGTACTAATTTGCAGTCCCACCAACAGTGTATAAGCATTCCCTTCTCTCCACATCCATGCCAGCATCTATTGTTTTTGGACTTTTAATAAAAGCCATTCTAATAGGAGTAAGATGATATCTCATTGTGGTTTTAATTTGCATTTCCCTGATGATTAGTGATGTTGAGCATTTTTTCATTTTGTTGGCCATTTTCCATCTTCTTTTGAAAAGCTTCTGATCATCTCTTTTGCCCACTTTTTAATGGGGTTTTGTTTTGTTTTGTTTTCCTTGCTGATTTTCTTGAGTTCTTTGTAGATTCTGGATATTAGCCCTTTATCCAATGTATAGTTTGCAAATATTTTCTCCCATTCTGTAGGTTGTCTATTTGCTCTGTTGATTATTTTCTTAGCTGAAATTTAATCTTTCAGGTGGTTTTGTTGCTGCGTTTCTAATTCTTGGTTGCTAGTTCTCTTATCTCTTACCTTGATGATTCTCCTTCATGGTTCTTTATTTCCTTGTCTGGATTATAATTTTCTGATTGTGAGTTCTTCCTTGATAAAACTTCTTCGCTGAGGATGTCTTGCATAGCCTGAGCAGTTCTAGAGAATAGTGTTCTATTTGCTTTTCCCAGGAGTACAGTGAGTTCTGAACCACTTTATGTTAATTTCTCAGCTTGGGATAATCACACTGTGCATTTAAATTCAGAAGTTACACCCATGCTTAGTGGAGACTTGTCATTTAGATTTCTCAAAGGATATGTTCTGATTTTTAGAAATCCACTTAGAGCCTGAGACAGACCCTGTGCTTTCTCAAGCTAGGAGATGAGGTTTTTCATTTTTATAAACTTGGAAGCCCTTTGAGGATCCTGGCTGTATAAAAGGGATCTCAGTTCCAGCTGCTGACCTCATGCAAGGCCAACGATACATCTCCTTTCCTCCAGACCTGTTAGGGCAATGAAATGAAACCTTAGCCCCAGCTCAGAGCCCTGAGCCCAGGCCTGATGGCCCCAACCTTCAGCAAGGCTGCCAGAGGCGCCTGTGGGGGGCGGGGGTATAGGGGTGCTCTGACTGGCATCAGAGGACATCAGGGGACTTACAGGTACTTGTCTTGTTAAACATTACGAGTAGACTTCATTAAGCATTTCTGCCTTGTCCAACAGGGAGGGGCATCCATATTAGCTTACCATAAGGTAAGAACCAGATTCTGAGTGTACTTTTCCACGCTCCCTATTTCCTTCCTCCCTTTCCTCCCTCCCACTCCTGACAGCGCCTAAACTGCTCTGTGCTCATCCTCTCAACTCCCAGCTGCCCTGGAGCCAGGCAGCGCAGCAGCTCTGTGGGGTTGAGGGGACACTCGCCCGCTTGCTGCCTCCGTGTGGCTACGGCATGCAGCTCTGCGGGGGAAAGGAAAAAAAAGTTTCAGGCAAAGAAGGGGATGAGAAGCAAGGCTTCAGGGACGCTCATTGATGTCACCAAGGTATCGCTGCCGAGTCCTCAGCCAGGCGTCCCAATAGCATTTCAGAATCCAGTAAAGTGTCATCTTTGAGATGATTCTGTGAAATTGGTGAAGAAATCAATTTATATCTACAATAAGCTTTGCTTTCTTTTGATCAGAAGGGAAAAAATACCCTTGGATTAAGATTGTCCCTCACCCAGAGAAAAGAATCAGAAAGCACTGAGGATTAGATACAAATTCTCCATGTTCTTGACTTTTATAGCCAGATACTTTTCCAAATGTTTTCCTGAATTTTCTAGAGAAGCATTTTCTAATATTTCCTGCTGTTGAGACAGTTTCCTCTCAGTTATTCTTTCTGCAGTAACTTTCAGAACAGTCTCCGAAAGGCCCGGCTGCCTGTGGCTTTGCTTCTCGGGACAACACGCCCGTGGCAGTGTGACCCGGTGGTCTGGCCTGTGTCCGTAGACTAAATACTGGAACTCTGCCCTGAGGGTCGGTTTTCTTTCATTTTTAATTTTTAAATCTCTTCATCCAGCTGTATTATTTTTGACCATCGGGTCTAGATGAGATTGACAGATGCCGACAGTTGTTACAGCTGCTGCTAAGTACCAGTTACCTTAGAAAGGGAGGAGAAACAAACACAGGAACTCCAAGGAACCATACAGGGGCAGCCCTCACCTCTAGGTTTCCGAAAAATAGTAGAGTAAGTAATCCCAGGTCCTACCCCATCTGTCAGACCGATGCTGTGGCTGCAGGTACAAGAAGCAGTGGAGAAGCACAGGGAGATAGTAGCTGGGGAGAGACAGAAGCCAATTGTCACCGACCTGCAGAGACAGAGAGCTCCCAGCTTCCTTTAAGCGGTTTGATTTATAACTTCTGATATTACGTGCAAGAGCACTCACAACCCGAAGTGTTTTGTGTCCTGACCTGTAACAATAAGTCTATTAACCCTAGTCAATCTCCCATTGTGCAGAGGTGCCTGAAATTCAGCAAGCGAAAGGGTGGCTGGGTCCCGAAGCTCAGGAGCTAACCATTGTCCCTGGTAATCAGCGGTGGCTGGGGACGGCAGAGGGGGTCTTTGCTGTGGCAAAATCATCATTCAGAGCAAGGTGTTGGGGGAGGGGCTTTCATCTTTTAATGAGAAAATGGAGGATTGTTTTCATTTTTAATTGCTGGTGCTAATTAAAGCCTGGGGCTCCCATGCTGACCTGGACCCTCGTGGGTACGTGTTCCCAGACACCTCTGCCTGTGCGTCAGCCCAGCTGTGGGTAACCCGCCTGCCCCCACTTCCTGCTGTAATTAGTGAGGGTTTCTATTCCGATTAAGTACTTTATTACAGAAGCTAATTATGAAGCCTAGCTGGTTCACTTTGCCTTAGGAGAGATTTCCCTGTGCTTTGTGAGGGTAATTCTAAGGGTGGGTGTTGTTTTAACCTTTGAAAGGCAAAGTAGGAATTGGCACATCACACGGATGGTCAAATGTTAATATATCCATGGAAAATGGAAATATTTTAAATCCACACCAGGAAAACCGAGCAAACAAAGCTTCTTTTTAACTAAGATTTAGAGAGGGCGTTAGAAAGGAAATAAATGCTATCATTCTATCAGCACCTACAAACTGTTATAATATCAGATCCTCACATAAACCCTGAGTTGAAGAATCTGTACTTTGCCTAACACATTAATCCAGGATGAAATGATGTAATAGAAGGTTTTCAGTTACTACTGAAACATATTTTCCCTGCAATATTCTGTTCGTTCAGGTGTGTTGTAATGAGCACTGAGTCTTTCTAAGTCCAATAAAAAGAAAAGTGCGTGTGAGTATAGTTGGATGTGGGGAGGGGAAAGCAAAAGGTTGAAATAGCCCAGCCTGTCCCTAACATTTACCGGACTTGGGGCAAGAGTAAGTGGAGACTCCCAGACCTCTCCTCCCTGCTCTGCCCACCTCCACTCCTGGGAGTAGCCTGTCCTTGGCCACATTTTGGGCTTCGGGTTAGCACACCTATAGCACAGCACACCTCCGGGAGGGAACTCTAGGAAAGAGGCCAAAATAGGCTGTAGAAGCAGGCTGGAGGCTGTTTATCTGGTAATTTTCCGATCTCAGGTACCTGGATGGAATGTGGCAGGGTGGGGATGGAGAAGACTGCTCTAGGTGGACATGGACCTTTGGCCCTGGGGACTCCTCAGTCCAGGAGGAGGGTCACAGCAGGAGCAGGAACAGAGCAAGTGCTTTAAATCTCAGGTGCAGGGCAAAATCCTGGGTGTCAGCTCTAAGGATAATACTATAAATGACATCAAAAATTACCCATTATAGGTTTGTTAATTTGTTCATTAAATACATTTTGCCTTTCTGCAATGTCCTAGGGCCCATGCTGAGTACCGAGGATATGGGAGTGACTAATTATGCAAGAGAAAGTGATTGTTTTTTAAATAAATACACCAATATTTTTACACAACCAGATGAATGCAGTTTCTAATGCTGTAATTATTAAAGAACTATAACCACTCTTTAGGAATTCTGCTTCAGAGTCTAGAATACATATAAGAAGACCATATGTAGGTTTATATGCCTGTATATGTGTGTATAAGACTCAGATGAAAGAATTGAAGTTCAGGAATAGTAAGTCTTCTGATAAGGGAGTTCTGCTGCAGTGGTATCCATCCCAAGCTCCCAAAAAAGCCTGCTGACTACGGAATTGATCAGTTCAGTTGAGTTTCCTGACTGTGTAAATATCATAGCTGATTCTAACATTGTGAACAAAATCTCTCATTCAGAGAGATGATGCTACAAATTGTTTTGCAATTCTAGCTGTGTTCAAATTAACCAAGTATAAATCAAAATGTCATAAAGGCTGTGGGTTCCACCTTTCTAAGTCTGGGTATTCTAAGCCTGGGAAGGACTCCATGCCTGAGAGGTTTATATCTTCAACTGCTCCAGGTTCCAACCTCCCATAAGCACTCTTGCAAACTAGTCTAGGTTGTATGAGAGAGAACTTCCTTTTAAAAATAAAAAATACAGGCTTTGATACATCTTTGCAAGATGGAAAAAAAAAGTCCTAATAATAAATCCAGATGACCTCAATATTAGAAATGACCCATGCAAGCACCTCCATTGGAAAATGAATACAACTAGGAAAAGTTGCTGCAGATTTAGCATACAATGGGTCTAAGGAAGCACGCTTTGTTGATTCATTATTCCCCTTCCCATCAGAGTAGAGTGGCCTTCAATGTGGAGAAGACTCTGTCAAAACTTCACGACACTCCCAAACTCAGGAGGAGAGCAGATAGTGGGGCAAGGAGCCTTGATTCACAAAGTGCAGGCCGTTGCCCCCGCCCACCCTGGCCTCATCCATCATGGAAGTGTAGTTAGCCACGGCCAAAACAAACAAGGAGATACCCCCCTGCACAGTGGAGAATTTTCTACCTGTGATTGCCTAACATTGTCATCTCTCAACAACCACTCACACCCCCAAGCTACTGAATTCCTAATATAAATGCATACTGAAGTGTCCATTTTCTGTTTTCCTGTCGTCTGGAACTACAGAATTTGAACAGGGACCCCCACCCCCACCCCCTGCCACAAAATGATTTTCACAGAGCATGTTATCACTCTTACTGTTTAAACAAGGAACAACCTCCCTCTGGAAGAGTGGGCCCAAAAGAGAAAAATTTAAGAACTTAGAAAAGATACTCCTATTCAAAGAAAGGTACCTCGTTGCAAAATGAGAGAAAATGCTTCCCTGTTCAATAAATTTGCTAGAAAAAAGAAGGTTTTAGAAAACTGCTAATCCGTGGATTTAATAATTTTCAAGTGGGTGTTACATTTATCAGTCCTCATTAAGCATTTCTAAGGAGAAAATCATCTCTGAGCAAGAGAGATGTGCATTAAAGACAAAATCACCGAATTAAAAATCACTAGGGTCACTGCAAGTGGATGATTGGATTCTGTAGAAAATTGGATTAAGCAGATGACAAATCTCAGAAATCCACTCCACACTGGTGGGAGAAGGAAGGCTGACAAGGTGAAAGTGCTGAGGGAGAGTGAGAGGCCTGGAGAGGACAGGCCTGTGAGAGCCGGCCAGGAATATGAGAACAGACCCAGAAAGCTGATAAAAATAAAACTGAAGTAGCCACTTAGACGCAAACCCCAAGTTTGATTCCATCACTTCCCACCATTGCTGATGCCACATTTTCATACTCACTTTGTTTCCTTTGTCTGTTGGCTAGAGTACTTTTTCTAGTAACTACCTGGAATGTGTCAAAAAGTATTCCCATCTCAGCAGAAACTTCTGTAACATGAATTTGCCTCCTGGCCTACTGGCCTGTGTCAGGAATCACACCAAGAGTTGGAGCTAAGAAGCCAGCCCTTCTTGGGCATCTGTTAACATTTCAAGATGTGATGTTGAGTCCCTGGTTTTAATTCGTTCCTCTCCATCCTGAGTCCCCCCATTCATAGCTCCAAAAAAATAAGAAAATAGGAAAATATGTGAGTGAGAGTGTATCAGAGAAAAGAAACATGCCATTAGGAAACTAAGATATGTGGAAAACATCTGTAAGCTGTAGTTGAAAATGGAATCAAACTCAGACAGGTACATAAATGTCAGTCCGTGGCAGAAATACCCACCGGAGAATGAGCCAACAGCAGCAGCCCCCTCACACGAGTGCCCTGAACAAATAAACAAATAAAGGAGGAATTGCAGTGGCTGAGAGTGAATACTCACAAAAAATGAATTGTTCCGAGAATCGGGGCCAATGTTTCTTCTATACTTTACTAACTCAAAGAAACAGAAGTATACTACATAAAGAAAAAGGAAACCACCACAGATCAGAAAAGACTGCAAATTACCAAATTTAAAAGCAATGGCAATGGTCCTTAGCACATCAGCTACAACACAAAACCTGATTAATTAGATTGTGACATACCTACAGTATTGGACACTAAGAGCAGATTTTTTTTTAAGCAGCCCCATAATAGAACAAAATTATTTTCATTAACAATCATGAAATAAAACAAATGAGGATAATAGAAAATAAATGATGACAGTGAAATTATTCTTTTATTGTCATATCATCCCAGTAAAAATAAATTAAAAACAAGTACTATAGTACAAGAGAGATAAAAACGAATCATGTATTTTTAAATTATGTTAATGCATTTTTAAAGGGAGATAAAAACACATGATGATTAACAATTCTTATATTGCCATTACATATACTGGAATAGAGCAGTTAAATAAACGGACGGTGGATGGTGTAAGCCACGCTTCTCACGTTGGAGTCAGAGGTCACTAATAAACAAGGGAAGGAGGCTTGAATGATTCATTAGAGTTGGAGACATCAGTGTAAACTCATGTTTAGCTTTATTTGGATGCAGATGGTTACATACAGAAATCTTTAGAGATATACAGACATATACATATATATATATGTACACAGGTTATACATACCCATATTTCCTTGTTCTGTCAGCTGAGAGAGCCTAGCAACAGTGACACCCCAGTAGCAATGAGCACTTCTAGCACCCAGATCTTGGTTTCTAATACCCTTCTCCAATAAAAGGAACCAGGACTCCTTGGAGAAATGACTGATTCTAGGACTGGGTCATAAAATATACAAGATGAGCCTGGAGCATCTGGTAGTACAAGAAAGTGAGGAAGTTCTCAAAAGAAAAAAAAAATGTTGGCAGTATGTCAAAGGGAAACAGGAGCCTACTAAAAAAGCTCCCCAAAAGCCAAACCTGGGATAATTGGAGCAACAAAATAAATAAAGTAGTATTAGATTATAACTCAAAGCATAACATAAGTGTTCATAAGGCCATGCTGATAAAAATAAATAAGTGAATAAATAAATAATTTGAGAGGAATAGAAATATCTCCCATGAATCTGAATTCCAAGTAATTTGAGGAGATATGCCACCCTCAAAAATGTGGAACATAACTACCAACTCCTTAAGTACAGATTGTGCATAATGACCTCCTTCCAAAGAGTGTGGTGTGGAAAAGGAGAAAAGGGAGTAAATTCACAATAGATAAACCTGACAGACACTACCTCAGCCAGGTAATCAAAGTCACCATCAATACTGGTAAGTCAGGTTGAGAGTATCAATAGTGATGTCTGCTGGGTATGATGTGATGACAATGGCACTTTCCCTCTTGTGGTCTTCTTCCCACAACACATAACCCCAGTCTATGAGAAAGAAACACCAGAAATACTCCAGTTGGAGAACATTCTACAAAATACCTGATCAGTACTTCTCAAAACAATGAAGTCTGTCAAAAACAAGAGAAGCCTGAGAAACTCACAGCCAAGAGGAGCCTAAGGAAACATTACGACTAAATCTAATGTAGTATCCTGCAGGGGCTCCTGGAACAGAAAAATGTTATTAGGTAAAAGCTAAGGAAATCTGAATCAACTATGGACATGATGCCAATATTGCTTCATTAACTGTAACAAATATACCATATTAGTGTCAGATGTTAATCATAAAGCAAACCGGATGAGGGGCATATGGCAGCTCTTTGTGCTGTCTTTACAGTTTCTTAGTAAAGCTAACACTGTTAAAATTAAAAATGTATTAAAGCATACGAAGAGATATCTCAAAAAGATTGCATTCTGCAAGGTTCAGTAAATGGCTCCCACACAGAATGACAGACTGCAAGTAATTCAAGTTTGGTTTCTTCTTCCTCACAGTCGTTGGGCAGCTGCTGTTTATTTCTAATATACTATTTAAATGCATTAGCAGGTAGTACCATAAGGGGTAGAGAGACAAAGAAAACTCAAATAATTGTGAGCTATTATTAACTTGCTCTTGAAACAAACACTTATACAGTCATGTGTCGCTTAATGACAGTGATACATTCTGAGAACTGTTGCTCCTAGGCTACAAACCTGTACAGCAATTAGTATACTGAATAATACAGGCTATTGTAGCATAATGGTAAGTATTTGTATACCTAAAAACATCTAGACATAGAAAAGGTACAGTAAAAATATGGTATTATAATCTCATGGGACCACCATTGTATATGTGGTCCACCATTGACCAAAATGTCTCTGTGCAGAGCATGTCTGTAGTTGAGACACAATATATCATAGGCCAATAGTATAACTGGTAATTAACTTCCATCTGGAATACAATGTTTGCTAAAAGATAAGTAATACATATGGGCTAGATTGAAGCTTACATATATGTTATGTTATTAAAACTGAACAATATCTGCAGAAATTATTAAGAATTTAGACCAACAAAAGCTTTACTGGACGAAGGAATATTTTATCACTGGCATTATTTAGAATTGCCAATGCATGGTGGCAGCATAAAGTAGACCTATTTTGAGTCAGTTTGGTTAATAGTCTGAAATTCTCTACAAGCAACACACCCTTCATTGCCTGTGCTTAGGTAGAACAGTCCCACCACCTCCACCTTGGCATGACACTGAGATTTGAACACTGGCTTGAAGGATTCCCTGGAGGTCAAAGGATGGGGATAAAAAGCTGAATGCCTTGAAGGAAAAGCAGAAGAAAGAAAGAAGACTCCGATAGATATGGGGGATGGAAAAATACAAAAAATAATAAATCAGGGGTAAAAAATAAATCCTAAGCTGAAGAAAGAATTGAACTTTCATACTGAATGTGCTGATGGAGAATCAAGCCAAATTAGACAAACAATACACACTTATTTTAGATATTGGTCTTTTTTCATCTTTCATTTTCAAAGATACAGAAAATTATCCTATAAGTATTATACATCTTCTCCTTCAAAAAAAGTTACCTTATAAAATCGAGATGGCATCCAGACTTGTCCTTTAAAACACTAAATATAAGAAGACCTTGAGAAGCATCTAATGCATTTTATAGAAAAATAATGAGTTCAAAACCAGCTAAATTCTCATTTATGTGCAATATAAAAAAAGAAATTCTTAGACTAAGAAACATCCAACAACATACACTTCCTGAAAAAGTAATTAATAATACGAAATTTAACTTATAACTCTTCAAAAGATGCACAAAAACAAGTAGAATTCATTACAGGAATGCTAAGATAACTCAGAATTAGGAAATTTGCCAGCAAAAAAACATTTGAAGAAAGAGTGGGAGAAATCATCCCAAATTATATGTAAAACAAGACAAACAAAAGACTATAGATTCAAGAAGCTCAACAACGTATAAAAGGATAAATTCGATGAAAACAAACTGAGGTCCAGCACTATCAGAGCATTCAAAACCAAAGACAGGAAACTCTTGGGAGCAGGGGAAGACACATGACAGGCAAAGAAACCTGGTGATGTCACAGATCCTTATCAGAGAAGGGGAGGCATTTTGAAGTGCTGAAAGGAAAAGAAAAGTCAACCCCAAATCCTTTATGCAGAAAAGCACTCTTCCCAAGCGAGGGTGAAACAGACACTTTCAGGTATGTGAAAGCTGAGAGACTTCATTGCTAGCAAACCTGCCCAAGAAATGCAAAAGAATGTTCTTTGGCTGAAAGGAAATGATACCAAGTGGAAACGCAGAGTAACAAGAAGGAAAGAAGAGAACCACAGATGGCAAATAAGTACTTACATACATTAAAGATTATGGTTTCTGTTCTTATCATAATTTCCTTACTAGACAATAGACTCTTCAAAGAAAAAATAATAATATTGTAAAGTAGAGTTTATAACATCTGTAGCTGTAAAAGGTGGTGAGTGGTAAATAGAATGATACCTTGTCAGAGGACTGTGTTTGTGAAATAGGAACTAAGCGTCTGGATGAGTGTGGCGTCTGGATGAGAGGTGGGAAGCGGAAAAGGAAACTGCAAAGTGAAAATTAGAAAAAAGTATGAAGGGTCAGTATGAAATGTGAAGCAGTACCATACTCATTCTAAAAAGACTTTGATATGCTAGCGATGCCAATCTTTAGCACTAAAATTTTTGAAAGATATATTTAAGAAGCTAGTGAAAAAACTAAAATAGGAGACAAAAAAATTCAAATAACCTAAAAAAAAAGCAAGAGAATATAAAAATCAGGAATGATAAGTGGGGAAAAAAGCAAAATAGCAGATTTACAGGTAACAACATTAATATTACTGTAATAAGTTAAAGATACACGGCGGATGGGGGCTGGGGGTGAGAAATTGTCTGATGAGTATGATGTACATTATTTGGGTGATGGTTACACAAAAAGCCCAGACTTCATCATTATGCAATATATCCATGTAACAAAAGTACACTTGTAACCCCTTAAATCTATAAAGATTAAAAAAAATTTAAGTTAAAGATGCATATTACAAACCTTATAGCAAATATCAAAAAAAGTATAGCTAATAAAACAATATTGAAAAATACTCAATCTAAAAGAAGGTAGAAATCAATTTTTTTAAAAAAGGAATAAATAATAGGTAGAAGAATAGTAAACAAAGAGTAAGAAGATAGATTTAAACCCAAACATATCAATAATTTAACAATTCCAATTAAAAACAGATTATAAGGCTAGAGGGGAAGGTGAGACCTAAATATATATATTATATTATGCACATATTATATACAACTATTTTATAATATTATATAACTATATATAATATATATTTAAATATGACACAGATGAGTAGAAAACTAAGGTGACTATACTAATATTAGATAAAATAGACATCAGAATAAAGACTATCACCTGGGATAAAAAGACATTTCATAATGATAAATTGATTGATTGATCAAGGAGACATAACAATCCTAAATTGGCATGCATCCAGTAACAGAGCTTCAAAATGCATAAAGAAAAAACTTTAATAACTGAAAAGAGAAATAAACTGATAATTTCTGCTGGAGATTTAATATTCCTCATTTAGTAACCAAGTAAGAACAAGTCGACTAAAATTCAGTGAGGATATAGGAGACTTGAATAAAAAGATCAACCAACAAGGTATAATTGACATTTATGGAACATGCTGTCCAATAATTGTAGAATACATATTTGTTTCAAGTGCACATGAAATATTCACTAAGATAGGTCATTTTCTTAGTCATAAAACAAATCTAAGCAAATGTAAAAGTATTAAAATCATATGTGATACATTCTCTGACCCCAGCAAAATTAACTTGGATATCAATAACTGAAAACATATCTGAAAAATCCATAAAAATTCAGAAATTATATAACACACCTTAAAATAACCCATATATTAAAAAATGAAAATTTGAAAAATTATTGAACTGAATGATAATAAAAACATAGCATATCAATATTTGTCTGAAGCAGGTAAGGAAGAAATGGGAGGAAAATATGTCCTTAAAATGTAAATATGAATAAAATCAAACCCTCTAAAATCAACATCCTAGGCTTCACCTTAAGGAGCTACAAAGAATAAATTCAACACAAATTTAGTGGAAGGCAGAAATAAAGATGAAGGTGGATATCAGTAAAATAGAAAATTTTTAAAAGAGGAAATCAAAACTGATTCATGGAAGAAATTGATAAATCTCTGACAACACTAATAAACAAAGAAATATGACATGAACTTTCAATACCAGGAATGAAAGAGAGAACATCACTGCAGACCTTACAAACATTTAAAAAATATTTTATTATTAAAAACTTCATGACAAGATATTTAACAATCTAGACGAAATGGGCAAATTTCTTGAATGATACAATTATCAAAACTGAGACAAAGAAAACTAAAATGTCTGAATATCCCTGTATCTATTAAAGGAATTAAAATCATAGTTAAAATCTTTCTATACACAGAAGAATTCCAGGCTTAGTTGGCTTCGCTGGTGAATTCTACCAAACACTCAAAGAAGAAGCAAGATCAGTATTACACCAATGCTTTTATAAAATAGAGGAGAAAGGAATATATTATAATTAATTTTACAAGATAAGTTTTACTGTAATACCCAAACTAGATAAAGATATTACAAGGTAAAATTGGACATCAATATTTCTCATAAACATAGACGTAAAATTTCTCAACAAAAATATTAACAAATTGAATATAGTGATACAAAAACAAGATAATAGACCATGACCAAATGGGATAAACCAGGAATTTCAAGTTGGTTTAACATTTAAACATCTATCAAGCTAGAAACAACCTAAATTATTTTCAGTGGTTGGATGGATAAACAAATTATAATGCATCCATACAGTGGAATATTATTCAGCAATAAAAAAGAACAAACTATTGATGCAAGCAACAACTTGGGTTTTAAGAAAATTATGCTTAATGAAAAAAATCTCAAAAAGTTATATACTATATGATTTCATTTATAAAATATTCTTGAAATGACAAAATTATAGCAATATAGATTAGACCAGTGGTCACAAAGGGTTGAGAGAGTGTAACTATTAGGTGGTAACACAAAAGAGTTTCTTTGTGGTGATGAAACTGTTATGTATCCTGACTGTAGTAGTGATGGTTACAACAAATCTATTTCCATGATAAAATTTCATAGACCCCCCTCCGACACACACACAGAGTCAATAAAAAAGGGTAAAATCCAAGTAAAGTCTATAGTTGAATTAGTGCTATTGTACAGATGGGAAAGTTTTGGTTTTGACAATACACTATGGATATTACAGCGGAGGGAAGCTGGATTAAGGGCACCAGGAACTCTATTCTATTTATGCAACCTTTTGTGTCTTAAACTATTTCAAAATAAAAAACATCAAAAAAGAGCAAAATACATAGTGTTACAAAAGAAATAAGTTGTAGTAAAATACAGCCATCAAAATATTTAAAACAAATTTGTGATAAAGTAAGAAAAATTACTGTAATTCAACATTAATAGAATAAGGGAATAAAAACTGATGATCTCAATATAAGCAGATAAATTAATTGACAAAATTCAATGCTACTTCATGATACAAGAAAATTCCCAGCGAACTGGAAATAGAAAGTAACTTCAAGAAAATGATAAAGAGTGACTATGCAAAATCTATAGCTAACATTATATTTTATGGTGAACAGACTGAATGGTATTTCTACAGGTATGACTACAGGCAAGATGTACACTCTCCTCTCTACATCAAGGGAAGATGTACCCTTCTGTTAAACAACGTACTGGAGGCTTACCCAAGAATGAGGCTAGAAAAAGATACACAGATCAGAAAGAATGAAGTAATATCATATTTTTTGAAAAATTCATGATTGTGTATGAGATCCAAAGGAATCTACATAAAACCTTCTAGAACTAGTAAGGCCGAAGGATACAAGATCAATGTACAAAAAATCTAATATGTTTCTATATATTAGCAACACATTATTAGAAGTTGAAATGTGGAGAAATACTATTTTAAAAATGACCAACAGTCATAAAAATACTTAGGGATAAAACATAATAAAATTCCTCAAGATCTATATTTTAAAAAATTTAAAATATTGCTGAGAGAAATTTAAAGTTATATAAATAAAAGTAGAGATACAGTATACCATGTTCATGGATCAGAAAATTCAATATTGTTAAGATATCAATTGTCCTAAAATTATTCTATACATTCAACACAATCCCAATCAATGTCCTAGCAGTATTTTCTAAAGGAATTGATAAGCTGATTGTGAAATCTATATGGAATTGAAAAGGACCAAGAATAGTTAAAATAATTTTAAATATTGAGAATAAAGTTGAAGGACAGAAAATCAATAAGAGTATAAAAGACTTGAATATGTCGACCAACTTGATGTAATTGACTTTTTTAGAATACTCCACCCAATTAACAATAGAATACAATTTATTTTCGAGTAAACATAGAATATTTAGCAGGATAGACGATAATCTAGGCTATGTAAGAAGTATCAATCAATTTGTAGTGATTTGAGTCATAAAGTGTTCTTTGATGACAATGAAATTAAATAAAAAATCGATAGTAGGAAGATAACTGAAAAATCCCCAAATAGATGAAAACAAAACAGCACCCTTCTAAATAGCTCTTGAGTCAAATAAGAAATCAAAAGGGAAATTAGAATGTATTTTGAACTTTAACATTTTTGTGACACTGGCATAATTATTCCTATTTTACAGGTGAAAAAAACAGTTCTGAGAGTGTAAGTGTAAGTGTTCTGTTCAAAGCCGTACAACTAGAGTTTGCTGGAGTTAGAATTCATATCCAAGCTTTGGTGGTTCCCAAACCCAATCTGATATCCTATGTAACTAATTACTAGCATATAACTGCTCCTAAAACCCAGGATATATCAGAACATATTGGTAGTAGTAGCTAACACTTATTAAGCAATTTCTGTGACAAGGCACTTTTTGAAGCACTTTTACCTATACTGATTCATTTGTTACTCAACATAACTCTACGAGGATGGTGCTATACCTATTGTCATCTTATAAATGAGAGAGCTGAGGTGCAGAGAATCTAAGCATCTTTCCCAGGCAGTTAGTTAAGGTAGAGCCATGACTTGAACCTAAGCTGTCTGGTTCCAGAGGTTGCATGTTTAACCAGTATACCGTATTGCCTTCAAAATGGAGCAGGGTGGGCAGGGAGACAAATTTTATTTATAATGTGACTAGTGTACTATTTGTCAAAATAAATTAGATATATGCAAATTTAAAATATAAACTATGTGAATTTAAAATGCATAAATTTAAAAATTTTAAATATACATGAATATTTATCTGACAGGAAAAAAGAAGTCTATGCATAAAAAATATTAAAAATCAATATGCAGTCCTTCTTCAGTGTCCATGGGGGATTGGTTCCAGGACTCCCCTCAGATAACAAATCCACAGATGTTCTAGTTCTTAATATAAAATGGTGCGGTATTTGCACATAATCTACGTACATCCTCCTATACAGTTTAAATCATCTCTAGATTACTTATAATACCTAATACAACCTAATACAATGTCAATGCTGTGTAAATAGTCCATGCTATATTTTTAAGGGAATAATGACAAGAAAGAAAAGTCTGTACATGATCGATACAGATGCACCATCCCTCCCCACTTCCCTCGAATATTTTCGATCTGTGATCGGTTAAACACATGGATGAGGAACCCATGGATAAGGAGGGCTGACTGTACTGGTAACACTAAAATTCGGTGTACATCAAAAAATGAAGAGACATTTTTAGTTGAGAGATTAATAGCCACAATATATAAATAGATCTTATTAAACAATTATAAAAAATAATCATTCATTCTAGCATAAAAACAAGCCATAGTTATAAATAGGCAAAATGACAGAAAAGTTAGAAAAGGCCACTGAACCTGTGCCCCCCCAAAAAAAGAAGAAATGCTAGTGAAGAAAGAAATGCAAATTTTAAAACACATCTTCTTTTCTCATTTTTCATATGGCAAAGATAACTTTTTGTTTATTTTGAATAAGCCCTTTTACTTTTTTGTGGTGTTCAAATAATTCTTTGATGAGAGGAAAATAGAATGGCTTTGCTCATATGCTACTTGTGGAACTGTCAATCACATCATTTTTCTGGTGTCTGAATTGGCGATATGTGTTTGGAAAGCCAAAATATTTACATTCTTCATCTCAGTAATAACAATTTTATGAATTTACAGTGAAGAAAAATCAGAGCTGTACACCAAGGTTTACATGGAGAGATGTTCTTAGGATAATATATGAAAGAATAAAATAGGAAATTATATATCCATTAAAAGATTAGTTCAACTAGCTAGGCATTAAAAACCAAAAATTATTTTAAAAGAATTTTTGTGAATATCTAAAGGAGAGAAAAATGCTGAGGTTATCTTATGTGAAAACTGTGCTTATATAGAACATGACACAGTTATCTCTGGGTTTTGATATCCTGGAGTACTGTGATTATTTTCCAAATTTTCTACCATAACCCTTTGTTACCAATATAATCAGAAAATAATAATAAGTTTTCTTTTCTGTTTTTTGTTTGTTTGTTTGTTTGTTTTTTTGAGAAAGGGTCTCACTGCCACCTGGGCTAGAGTGCAGTGGCATCATCATAGCTCACAGCGACCTCAAACTCCTGGGCTCA
>VBSM01000725.1:3721886-3733370 GCA_008086735.1 Cheirogaleus medius
TTTAAAATCTTCATTCAACCCATATTCTCCACTTGAGAATGGTGTGTGATTCTTTCCCTCATAATATTAGCTTAGAAAAATAAAACATCTGCAATCAATTATGTTGCCATTCCTGTCTCTAGCCAGATCGAACCTGGCCTTAAATTGACAATGATTTTGTATGAGTGAAATATCACTTACATTTCCTGCTAGAGGACCAGAGCTTTGTAGAAGAATTTCTGAGAAACTGAAAAAGAAGTGATTCAATGACCTCTTAAGACCCGTGCGTTCCTTTGAAAGGGATTGTGAGGAGTGTCCAGGTGCTGCAATCATCAAATGGATTGTTTGCTACTTGGGACAGGTGTACAACTCTGAAGCCATCCTGGGGATGCAGATGAGGAATAAAACACAGCCTCATCAGCCCCCAATGCCCACATCAATCTAGGCGGTAATTTCCAATTGCAATTTGTGTAGGTCAGGGAAAGAAATGTATCATCACTTATGGATTTTTTTTAATGGGTAACTATTTTATCCATTTCTGAAAATGCAGAGTGTTTGGACAGTTGGTTTCTGGATGAAATGATAACAAAAGGGACAGATGGGTGGAACTGTGTCTCAGAGGGCACAGTATCGCAACAAGATCTTTATCGATTTGCTAAGTGTGTTTAGTGACAGGCCCTCCAGCAACCAATCGGAATGAGAAATGGAATCTATTAGTGGAGTTGTTAAGGCATCCCTGATCTCTGCAGATGACAGCCGGTGTGTGCCTTTCTCTGCAAACATTAAATCATCCTCACACGAGGGAGAGGGGGGAGGGGAGGCAGTGAGAGAATACTCACACTACTAGAAAAAATCTGAACAGTGATTGCTTTATTTTGAAAATGACATTGAGAACACAGAAGTTCCAGTTAGAAACATTTGGAGATTTATTTTTATGAGTTTTCAGCCTCAGGAATTATTTATAGGGCAACTCCTGAGACAAAGTAATAATTCACCATGGACCATGGGACTATGTCTATGTTCTGAAACCTTGAGAATAAAATATTCATTTTTTATTATGTCTATGGCTGTGAAAATGAATGCTAAAAGTTAGTGATCAGTGGGAAATCTGTCATATTAATTCATAGGCTTGCCAGTTCCAAAGTTAATACAGCTTCACCTGTGTGCCTAGAGCTTCCCGGATTCACCTGTCTTCACACTGCTACTCCTTGTGCCATGCATCACATCTAGTTGAAAACGAAATTTTGTATTGGATGAAAAAGAAGAATGTGGTCCTGCCAGTAATTAACTTCGTTCTGCTGATCCTTGTAACAAACCAGGGTGGTGAAGCACGCCCCGGCCGTAGATTAGGTTACAGGCAATCGGTAAATCTACAGAGTTAGTCTTGCGGAGAAGGTATTTGACTGTGATGGAGAAACCTCACCGCCAGACAAAGACAAATGCATTTATCACTTGTCGGTGCTTTGGTCTCCAAACCCTTGCTGCCTCCAGACATGATGCCACTCATAACTTCTGGATCTGGTGTCTCTTAAAGTCTGGTGTGATGCCTGGCGA
The DNA here is from genome assembly GCA_008086735.1 of Cheirogaleus medius. Classification (NCBI taxonomy): domain Eukaryota; kingdom Metazoa; phylum Chordata; class Mammalia; order Primates; family Cheirogaleidae; genus Cheirogaleus; species Cheirogaleus medius. The sequence continues at coordinate 3,723,420 of VBSM01000725.1, forward strand.
TTTAATTTATCAAGTAGTCTTCAGATCACTCAGCTTTTCCAAGTGAAAAAATAAATATACTATTTGAGTTGTAGACATTTTATAATATAACTATCAGTTTATAATTTCTTCCAAATTCTTTTATGTTTCCAATAATCATCATTTTTGTAAAGTTTGTGCAACGACTGCATTGCGTGGGCCAGCTCCTTCTGGCTAGCATTCCAGAAGCTACATCACTTCACTTGCATGTTACTGTTGATTTTTGTTCAATTATTGATTTTTGCATTTCTAACTCTTATGGTTGGATTGTGTTATATTCTCAATTCACAAAAATGGATCAACCATTCAAAGTCAACCATTGATTATAAAAGCAACAATGTAAATAGTGCTGCCAAAAGAAAGTACCACTTAACCTACATTCTGAGTTTATTTTAGCCACTTAAAAGAATTCTTCCTACTACCAAGTCAAGATTTCAAATTTCTTTTCAGATAAGGAGTCCTTCTTGTCGTACTCTCCATCTGGATAGCTACATTTACAGTTTGAGTTTCCAAACAGTTTGAGTTTCTGCCTGCCTAGAGTTCAGAAAGCAATCTCTTAGCTCCGATCGTAGTAGACGTCTGGTTTCTGATTTCTGGGCTTCCATCTCAGGGTTTTACCCTAAGAGGTCTCATCCAATGCAAAAGGTGTGCTCTCCCCACTGGGGAGAAAAAAGTGTGTGCGTGTGTGTGTGTGTGTGTGTGTAGAAGAAGTTTTGTAAATGCAGAGTCAAACATGGGGAAAGGTAACATCTTAGTTTATTTTGTGCTGCTGTAACAGAATACCTGAGACTAGGTAATTTATAAAGAACAGAAATTTGTCTCTCACTGTTCTGGAGACTGGGAAGTCCACGATCAGGGCACCAGCAGGTCAGTTGTCTAGTGAATTCTGCTCTCTGCTTCCAGGATGGCACCTTGTCACGGTACCCCCTGGAGGAGAACAACTTGCTGTGTCCTCACGTGGTAGAAGCGGGAGGGTGAGTGACTTCAAGGCTGTGCGGAGCCTCTTTCACAAGGGCTTGAACCCTATCAAAGAGAGGGAAAGCTCTCATGACCTACTCGCTTCTCAAAGGCCCCACCACTTAATACCATCACATTAGCCATTAGCCATTAAGTTTCAACACCTGAATTTTGGAGGGACACATTCAAACCATAGCAGGTAAAATATAAATCAAACTATCAGTGGCAGTTAACTTTGAGGAGTGAGGTTGGGAGAGAGAGGTGTGAGAAGAGGAAAAATTTCACTTTCCCACTATTTTTTGTAACTTTGTTACAATTTATTCGTTCAACAGATCTATACTGAGCCCCTGCTGTGATCAGGCGTCAAACAACAACAAAGACAAAGGCTCCTACTCTGCGTGAGCCTACTTACCTTCTACTGGGAAAGAAAAGGCGTAGACACATAAGCACATAAGTACATTTGACGAATACACATTGGAAACAGCACAATGAGGAAAATAAACAGTCGTCAGGGACCTGCTTTAGGAGAGAGTTGACCAGGAAGGGCCTCTCCCAGGAGAAAACATTCAGGCTCATTCTGTTGGCCGAGGAGACATCACCGTTGCAGGGAGGAGAATGGTCTGCGGAGGAGGAAGAGCAAAGGCGGAGCCCAGCGGGAAGCCTGCGGGGTGCGCTGGGGACAAGAAACAGTTCAAATTTTATTCTAAGAACACATGTCTCATTTTTAAAAATGCTTTGAAGTAAAAGAGAGAGAAAGACTTCAAGCCTCAGTTATGACCTTGGACTTGAAGCGTTTGTACTGGCAGCCCTATTCCTCGGGAGGAGTCTCAGTGAGGGAAAGGTACGGGTCCAAAAGCTGGAGACAGGCGAGCCTCGTCCCTGTTCTGAACCCGAAGGAGAGGACGTGGGCTGGCGAGGGGATGCGGACTCCCCGGGCAGGGGACTGGGTTGGCCGTCCACGCCTGCCCTGTGCCCACCGCCGTCCCTGGTCACAGCAGATGCTCCGTAGGTGTTGCCTGAGCCAAAGGTGAACAGTGATGGCGCTTTCTGACCGATTTAGTGATATGTGGAGGTGCCTTATGACGCAGATCTCAATTGGAAGGCGAGTTCTTTCATCTATTTTTGTGAAGACTTCCTGAACATCAGGGATTCAAATCGATTGTGACCCTGCTCCCCTGTGAATGTCCTTGGAGCCACCAAGGATCTAGATCATTTCATTTGTCCATTTGTTCATTGACTGACTACAGAGCCCAGTGGGAAGCCCAGAGGCCAGCTGCACCAGAGGGACTGGAGGGCGCAGGGCCGGCTGGGGGGCAGCGTTCTGCACACAGAGGCCTGCTTCCTGCCGTGCTCAGAGGCTGCAGCAAGCTTAGTGGGCTCTGGTCCACCTCCACAGTGCCTCTCCCAGATGAACACAGAAGTGGTCTGGGATGCTGCAGCATTCAGAAATGGACCCTGGATAGTGCAAGGCTGGTGGAGTGGGAAGCTCTCCCTCTCACACAGGGAGATCCCTAACCCAGTCGAGGGCAGTGGAGCCAGCCCCCAGCCGCAGCCATCCAAGTTGACTAGTGCAACTTGAAAATAAAGGAAATGTCCCGTTCTCTCCACTGAAGCTGACTGCAAAATGCAAAAGGCAAAGTCTGTTCTAAGCAAGCTGGAAAGACTGATAGGCTTTGCTCCACCATGCTGCAGTCTAGCAGGCTTGGTGAGGCTTTCCGCCGCTAACCTCCTGTGTGAATGTACACAAGTCACTGAAACACTGGGAGTATCAAATTCATTAGTTGTGAGACAAATAAAACTTGCCCACTGCTCTCTGTCTCCTAGGGAGAGCCAAAGGCTTCAGCTCACACAAGGTCAGGCAGGTTCCTTGGACCCGGGCTCAACCAGGTGTATCCCTCAGGTAAGAAAGGTGTCTTGCTTCAGATAAAACCAGGACAGCACGGCACCCCTTGCTCCTTAAGAAGGGGTGTCAGCGAAGGTGCAGTGCCCTGGTTGGAGCACACAGGGACAAGTGCATCAGCATCACAAGTGTTTATTATGCACCACAGCCCGCAGGGGCTATGCCATGTGCTCAAGGCAGAGATAAGTCCTCTACCTTCTAGGAGTTCGCTGTGCATTAGGGAGCCAGGAAATCAGGCATAGAGGGATGAGTAACAACATGGGGGTGCCTGCTCCAAGGGTGCAGGAATCAGACAAGGGACAGCCACCAGAGCTGGCCCCATGCAGCGGCCTAGAGATGGCCTGGGACAGAGATGAGAAGGACAGCCAGAGATGGAGCCGGGGCTCGGAGGGGCCAAGGAGACACACGTTAGGGAAGATTAGTGGACATAGACGCATCAAGCGGGAAGCTGTGAGAGCCGAGACCGGGGTGCGGAGGGAGGCCAGGCTGTGGAGGGCTTTTGGTGCCAGAGCACGATGCTTCTGTGTTATCCTGTGCACAACAGAACGACTGAGATTTTCTGATAGGAGAGGGCGATGTGTGTGATGTCAAGTCTTGTGTTTGGGAGAGTGAAGACGTGAAGTCCCAGTAGGAGACAATCCAGGCTGGAAGTGGAAAGGACCTCACTTAGGAAGGGGTGGATTGGGTTGGGGAAGGGGAAACCCAAAGCGTGTGATTGGAGTCATCTCAATTTGCTGGTAATTAAGATGTATTAAGATTCTTGAGTAATGATGTAGGACAGCAGCCAAAGATCAAAGAAAACACTGAGACATCAAGACTGGGAGACTGGCAGTGGTGACACGCTGGCAGGGGTGACATGCTGGCAGTGGTGACATGCTGGCAGTGGTGACACGCTGGCGGGAATCAGGGAAATGCAGCGGGGAGACACTGCTGCAGAGAAACATCTGAAATTAGGGACACAGAAGCTACCAGATCACAGCTAGGTATGGGGGAGACAAGGACACCCTGCAGGGTGAAGACACGGCTGTAAAGTCAGAGACCAGCCAGGCTGAGTGGCCACTGCGTGTCAGATGACAGACACTGCACTCGTACAGTCTTGACCATCGTGGAGAGCCCAGTCTGGTAAGAGAAACGCAGTCCAGGACAGGTGTAACTGCAAAGCATCATGAAAGCAAGGACTCCATGGTCTTGTTCTCCACTAGAATGTGAGCTCCGGGAGGGCAGGACCCGGGTCCACATCCACAGCACGGAGAAGAGTGTCCAGCTCCAGGACAGAGCTCCATAAGCCTGAATGGCATCCGTAAGACCCAAGGGTAACCTAGCCAAAGGGGTGAACTGAGAAATGGCTTTCTGAAGGGAAGGGATCCAGTGTCAATCCATGAACAGCACACTGAACTTGGGTATGATGGAGTACAGGAAATGCTACCCTGAAATGTGGCCTAGTGAGCATTTTAAGCTGAAGGACACTGAGAAAACTCAGGGGCAGGAAGGTCTTTCTGAGCTTCTCCCTCCCTCCTTCCTTGAAGACCCTCATGTGACAAGTCCCCTGTCCTACACTGAGAAGGAAGGAATGCCACACAGAGAGGCCAAGAAGAATCTGAACAAGCAGGCCTTGCTAAGTTCTCCCCAGTTTATCACCTTTATTTATTTTGATTTTATTTAGAGACAGGGTCTCACTGTGTCACTCAGGCTATAGTGCAGCGGCATGATCATGGCTCACTGCAAACTCAAACTCCTGGGCTCAAGTGATCCTCCTGCCCTGCCTCCCGAGTAACTAGGAACACAAGTGCGTGCCATCACGCTTGGCTAATTTTTTAAATATTTTTAGAGACAGGGTCTCACAGTGTTGCCGAGGCTGGTCTCGAACTCCTGGGCTTGAGTGATCCTCCCTCCTCGGCCTCCCCAAGTGCTGGGATAGCAAGTGTGAGCCACCACACCCAGCCCCAGTTCATTGCCTTTAGATCACACGCTTCTGCCCTCCAATTCTGTCCTTCCGCACAACTGTCCGTAGAAGCACACAGTTCTCCCTGGGTCTTTGGGGCTTCATTTCTGAGGGCTCCTGTGTTATGTAAAACTTAAGTTAAATAAATTTGTTGTGCTTTTCTCTGTTAATCTATATTTTGCTATAAGGGTCTCAGCCATGAACCTAGAGATGGGTAAGGAAAAGAGATTATTTTTCTCTCCCCTACAGATAAGTGAAGTGGAAAAGGAAGAATGCATTCCACGTCAGGGTGATGACTGAGGAGAGGCACAAGAGGATTCGACAGTAAGCAACAGGGAGAGGAAGGAAGGGGGGGAGAGGTGGCCTGCCCAGGGCAAAAGCACTCAGGTCAAGGTCTTTTTTACAGAGTAGCTCAGAGAACTTATTGTCATTTCGAGAAGGTGCATATTTTAGTTCAAAGTCTCCCTAAACACGTAGATTCTGAGAGAGAAAAACTAGACTTGCTGAGTGTGAAATTGTTCATTACCTCATCAACTGCACGGTGATCACCCTGTGAGTGTGCAGCTTGATTTTTTCTCTTAATAAACCTTGGCCAAGAGAAAAGACTCCTGAAATTCCAAGGCATGAGACCTCAAGTCCCTTTACCCCCATTTTCCTCAGAAAATGTAACATACAAAAGAGAACATCAGATCAGATGGTCCGTACGGCTCCTTCCAGCTCTGCTCTGCCCAAGAAACGCCTTTGTCCACTCCTAGCTGAGCTTCCTGTGCTCCAAGCAGAGAAAGCAGCCCAGCATCTGGGAGGTCCCTGGGAGGAAGGGCTCTGACGGCCCTGCTTCTTACACTGTTGTGTTTGGAAAAGAGATTCTGTGAAAATTATACCATTGATTTTTCCCTATTTATTTTCTCTCAAAGGCTTTCATATAAAATTTGTTCCCTCTTCAGATCAAACTTGTCTGTGGGAAGCAAATAGAAAAAGAAGATACAAAAGTCTGCCTCTCTGAAAAGTGGTTGTCTGATGGAGAGAGGCCCACTGAGAAGGAAGGAGAATGGTTTTGCCAGTGGCCTTGCCTGCCTTGGAGCACCCCAAGACAGCGGCCCAGCCCCGGCAAAGCGCTTCTGCAGCCTTTCCAGGTGTTTCAGGTAAGAGTAAACTGGCTTTTGATGGCAATTGATTCACTTTCTCTATTTGGGAAAGTTTCCGACCCCCTCACAGGTCAGAACTTCAGCCGTACCATGACCATGCTGATGGGTGGATGGGTGACTGTCTCCCCTAACATTACGGATTGCCCCTCGATTTTCCATAATATCCTGAAATTCTAGAAGGAAAAAAAAATAATGTTCACACTGTTCAAAATGGAATATTACTGGTCCTCAAATCTGTCCTGTTGATGGTGAAGCCTAAGTCACAGGTCTGTTTATTCTATGAAAGGTTGGTTAGTTCAGATTCTGTTTTGTTTTGTTGAAATAAAAACTAGAGATGATGAAATACCGCACACACCATTTCTTCTGGCCTACCTCCGGTCACCCTCCCTCCACCTCTACCATTTCAGCCCCGCATATGACCTTGCAAGGTGTGATTAGGGCTTTGGAGGCCCAGAATTTGCAGAATTCTGAGTCGCTGTGTATGTCTTGTCCTCTGTTCCTCTCAAGGTGTTTCTGAGCCGCGGGGGTCACTGCTCCACCCCCTCTGGCTGACTTATATTTTGTAGAAGTGACTGGACGACCATTAAGGAATCCAGGGATTAAAGGATTAGACTGTGACTTTGATGGGTTGCTGGGTAAACACAAGGCTTGGCCAAGCAGCCAAGTCAGAAGAGCTTACAAAATTTATCTCCTGCTACGGCCAGCGGCCAGCACAAGGTGCACAGCCTGGAGATTTACAGATGAAAACAGAGTACAAGGGTTGAACTGGAGGATTTTTGAGGAAGAGGGGACACTGGAGAACCAGAGCTAGAGGTACAACATTGCAACTCTACAGCTCTGTAGCTACTGGCTGAGAAACAGGCAATGGATCTCACCTTGACGGTAGCATCAGCCCTTTCTCATTCTTTGTATGGTTTGTAGGTGTGGTAGGCACGGATCAGATCAGTAGCATGTGAATATTGAAAGAAAGAAGCACCTCAGCGGCCCCCAACCCCCGCCATAAATTCCAGTGTTTAAACCCAAGCATATGTGGGCCGTCAGAGGAATGAATGTGACAAGATTTATGTAAAATCACCTGAATGAATCTTTTATGAATCTACTAACCTGTTTCCAAGTTGCCGTGTAAGTTATAGCTTCTGATTTCTCAGGGCTGCTTTCAAACTTGGACCAACATCATCCTGCGAATGGTTAACTGGAACACATTCTGAGCAATGTTTAAAGCAGTTCTGTCCAACACAAACAAAACGTGAGCCACAAATGTGTGCAACTTATGTCATTTCTAATTTTCTAGTAGCTACATTAAAAATAGTAAAAAGAAACAGGTGAAATTAATTTTAAAAGTATATTTTATTTTATACAATATATCCAAAATATTATCATTTCAACATGTCAACAATATAAAAATTGTTATTATGAAATTTGGCTTTTTTTTGTACTAAGTTCAAATCCAGTGTATATTTTACATTCCCAGCATATCACAATTCAGACCAGCCACATTTCCAGAGCTCGATAGCCATATGGGGCTGGTGGCTACCATATTAGAAAGTAGAGTTCTAATCTGTTCTCAGTATCATTGAACTTAAAAGCTGAAACAAAAAAAAAATTGCCAATATAATACAATGAAACAGTGGTGCAGAATAACTGCGTAAGGATGTGTCGCCAGCGTCTCCAGAAGTTCCAAACCCACGTTCTGGGATTTAGAGTCTTCATTAACAGAGCTGCTGAAAGACTAAGAGTCCTCCTCATCCTAAAAAAAAGTCACGCTCTTTTTTTCAGCAAACAGCACAAAAGGAGCCAGCTACCATTTGTTAAGATAATTCAATGCAGATTATCCATGGACCTCTCAACTTTGAGAACCAGATGTAATTGTGAGTCTATGACATATGTAAAACCGTCAGTGTTGAGCACTCGTATCAAAAGTATGTGCCGATATTGTAGCAGTCTGTATCCAAACACTTACTAATGTGTGCAGCGCATAAAGAATGAGTTTCTTAGCCATTACCAGTAAAGGTCACTATTTTCTAATTCAGAACCAGAAAATAACTCTCCAAGTACCCCTTTGGGAAGAGACGGAAGATAAAAACAAAAAATTCCCTGGAGCCCAGTAATCATAGCCAGAGTCAGAAAGGGGTGAAACACATTGTTCTTTTCCCATCCAGCCCATTGTGGATGTGCAGACAGGGACAGCCCGGTATTCCAATGGGAGGGACACAGATGGACCAGTGGAGATTGTACAGGGCTGTGTAAATGCAGTACCAAGCGTGACTAGACAATGCCAACACAGGGGTCAAAACACTGGTAATGCAAAACTTACGGCTATTGTAACAACCCATTTGTGCTAATGTAATCAATGAATGGCTAATCTGGCGCTGAAGAAAATGTCATTTAATTGCATGGGGGAAAAATGATTCAATTAAGAAACTGATTGATTGGGGAGCCAAAGAAATACAGTTTAGCCACATATTAAATATTTTCAGGTGAATGAAACAGAGTAATTGGCAACTCACTCCACCAGAGCCCTGGTATTCCTAGAACCCCTCCAGCGAACTGCTTTGTCAGTGTGGTCTTACATGTTAGCATCCGCTGGTCTCATGGAAAACTTTCCTTGAGACAACAGCCAACCCTCATCTGATTTTCCTTAATCCTAATTCAAGTCCCTGTGCAAGGCAAGTCCCATGGTACCTTTCCACTTGTGGAAGATAAAAACGGTTATTGTTCGTTGTCTTCTTATCATTTGCTTCTGATAAGTATATTGAATCTTAAAAGAAAAAAATGCAATTGAAAAGAGGCTAGGAAGTGAAAAACTTCAAGTATTATGGGAATCTCAAATCTCAGTTGGTTTAAAGTTGGATGTGCTTTGAGCAAAAACACTAACTTGCTCAGGAGGTAAAGAGGGGGAAATACTCTCCACATGATGCCACCGCGACAAATTTAAAGGGCGGAATTTAGAAAAAGAGACACTGAGGAAATAGCGGAGAGAAGCTTTGGGATCAGTTTCTCTTAACCTGATGTGATGTAAATAGGGACATTCAGGAAGAGGCAGCATGAAGGGGCAAATGACTGATTTATAACAAGATACAAGTTAAGTTGCAGTTAAGGTGGAAGAAGCTGTAGTGTAATAACAACAATTTAGACCTGAATAAAGTTGAAACTGATGAACCGAGACTATGAAAACTGAGTCTCAAATAAGATCAACATTAAAAGCAGATGTGAGCCAGGCGTGGTGGCGTGTGCCTGCAGTCCCCGCTACTTGGGAGGCTGAGGAAGGAGGATTACTTGAGCCCAGGAGTTAGAGTCCAGCCTGGGCAACATAGTGAGACCCATCTCTTAAAAAAAAAAAAGCAGATGTGCTTTATGGTCATATGTTAAGGATGCTGAAAATCTAGTATTTTATTAACAGTTGCTTCTTGTCCAAGTAGTCACAGTCCATAAACACACGGGCAGAAGCAGATGATACTCATGGATGTCAAGTTTACATGGAAGTCTTCTCTGCAGACATCTCTCTGTTCCTGGGGAGTGGGATTTGGAGAGCAGATTATTCATTGAGTCACTTGCTGCCAAGCTCCCTCACCTGTTGTTGGAGGCCCTTAGAAGGGAGGTCTCGAAATTCAGCCCCTCTGAACACAACTGGCACAGAACTTTCTTCTTCTTGTGAACTTGACATGTATCATTAATGATATTTCTATCTGTTCATTCAATGACTATTTATCAAATCTCTGTGCTATGCACTGTTAGGTGCTGGGGCTAAAATAAGGAATTACTCCTTCCTTCCTGATTCTCACAATCTATGGAAACAGCAGAAATTAATGAAAATATACAAATGCAACTATGATAAAAGTTTGCAAGTAGAGAGCTTGGTGCTGTAAAAGAAGGACCTGCCTAGTCAGGTATTAGGAAAGACTTCTCCAAGGAAGGGGCAGTGTGGCTGAGTGGCCTGGAAGATGATTAAAGTTAACTAGGTGAAGAGCAGAGGGGTGAACATTTCAGGT